>PKRV01001639.1:0-126459 GCA_003709505.1 Hyphantria cunea | reverse complement strand
TACCCCACGTTCCACAGGAGTGGTCCAAGGACAGACCCCTGCGGAACGCCGCACGACATGGGTCGCCGTCTCAAGGCGCCATCTCGATCCTCGTACACGACGGTACGCTCCTCCAAATAGTCTGCCACCAGCCGCCTCAGGTACTCTGGCACCCCGTGGTACTGGAGCGCTTCCCTGATGCAGCTGAATGGCAGACTATTAAAGGCGTTGGCGATGTCGAGAGACACCGCCAACACCACGCCGCCAATGTAGATAGTGCCTAATTCGACCAAGAATCTACTTGATCATTTCAATAGCTTGAAAATCAGAACAGGATAAATTTCTTAATATGTAGGTATATATGTATTTGTTGAAAAATTCAAATGACTTTTACCGACTCGAGAATGGCTGGGACAAAATATAATATTTTGGTTTCGCACAACAAAGATACCACACCACCTTCGATTAAAAAACATGCCGAAAATAATTCAACAAGGAAGTCTTGTAACTCATTCGGACATACTCTTGAGGTCATTGTATTTCTAAGGAGACCTGTAGTTTTGAATGTGACCGTAAAAAAACGAATATTTTTATCCCGTACACAGAGGTGAATTAAACTGGTAATAAATTCACTGACGCACGCGTTTAGCATTTTTGGTACTGCACGAGAATTTAGTTTAGTTGGCTTTTTTAACTTATTCTTGCAACATTTGGATGTAATGTTTGCTGCGTACATATAATGTCTTGAAAGAAATAGTTACATCAGCAATAAACTTCAGGAAATAAACTTTCCTTCATTAGAATTTCCTTTGAGGTTGTTATCGAAACATCTTCGACAATTGTAAAATATTTTTAAATGTTTATACGATCTGCAAATATTTGTATCGGAGATTGGGTGTTTTCTATGTATAATATGTATGTATTTACAAAAAAAGTTATATATTAATGTCAGTTATCTCGTACCTACAGTACAAGCTCATATTAGTTTGGGACTAGATGGTGTTGTGTGTTTATTTAATTATTGGAATGCTACTTATAGTCTTTCACTGTTTTTAATTATAGGTACAATCCTTTACCATGAAGATCTTCCTATGCACTTAAAAGGGAGTTAGTATTGTAATAGTCCAACGCAGATTTTATTAAATCTGTCTTATACTCTTTGGTTAACCTAGCGAATATAGTCTTAGACTTACTTAAAAAAACGCGTGCAAAATTAATCATGGCGTTATTTTATTTCTTTTCACTTGCGTACTGAAATGCCGTAAGAAAAATAGGCTTTTTTCTAACGGCTTCTGTTAATATTGATAATACAATTTATATTTTTACCATTTGTATTATAAATATTAAAGGTCGTGCCGTGAGTCTATAACACATCTCACGACTTAAATAAACATATATGAAATTAGAATTTCGTTCCATCAGCCACATTGTGTTAGATTAGACAATACATTCGTGTTCCCATATGACCGACGTGAAAGCTCCGTCAGTATTCAATTACTGCAATGTCAGAGCGAATGCGGAGTGAGGCCTCGAGCCCCTTATTGCAAATGTTTAGAATCCTTGTCGGAACTATTAGGGTGATATAGGCAAATGGAATTTCATTTATTTATTTTTTAAAATAATTCTGATTGATTAAAACTTATATATATATATTTAGTCGGGCATGATTCTGCTCCTAGAATTGTGTCATTTTCCTAATTTATATCAAATACTCACATTCCGCCGTCTGAGTATTTATTTCCACTTACGCAAGAGGCGGTAATCCCATTACCGTTAAGTTTAGGAACAAAACTGGTATTTTATTTATATAAAACTCAATTATTTCAGGTTTTGAAGTTTTTATTCCTGCATGCCAAACTATCATTGTATGGAAGCATAATATGTATGGATTTACAAAAAAAAGCATTTATGTATTGATATCAGTTGTCTAGTAACCATAATACAAGCTCTGTTTAGTTTGGGACTAAATGGCGATGTGTGTTAGATGTTATTGTTATTTATTATCAGCACTTCAATCGTTATAGGTGGATTTCATACATTTTGTGTGGCTTAAAATGACTGTGGTTTGTGACAGTTATTTTATTTGTAGTGTGCTTCAATGTAACAGTGTTCAAGGGTCACATCACTGCATAACAATTGTCAGCGTGAATTGTCATTAAAAAGTGCTGTAATATTTACTACTAAAGTTGTAAGGTAACGTAACTTGGAAAATAAAATTGCGAGCAGGCCATTGAACCACAATTCAACATTCGTCGGCATCCATCAAAATAATAAAAAGTATACAATAGAAATAAAAACAAACATTAATAAATACCCGTGGACGGATCTCTGGCAGCGGAAAATTGCGTTAAATTGTTTTTAACGGTAACACAGTGATTTAGTTGGTATAACCATATCTGTCTTGAGGATTACCGATTAAAGCGATAATGAGGAATAGGTATTGCGCGACATGACAACATATATTTATGATATTCAATGGATAGAGAAAGATTATTACTAATTTTTTTCAAAGACCTGCGCCAAGCCAAGCCCTTACAAAAAATATATTTATTAAAATTGAGGTTTCTATGTATGTATATATAGGTAGATTTTATACCTTTTAATAATCTAGAGCTTCGAGTTCTTGGACGTCTAGGCAATGTCGCCATCTTTTTCATGTACTTACATCTAAAGCAGAAAACATAATCTTTATAAGATTACTTTGTTCTCCGGCTGTGTGTCTATCCTTTCGTTATTCATAACCCTTTATTTTAAATCTTGCTAGCATAACCCAATCAAAAAATGTCCCAACAAACCTATTTTGAAAGCTTTAATAGAAATGCCATGTCTAACGATATCAAAACTGACAAGTACTTTGGTAATGTATAAAATGAATAGAAAATTTTCAACGTTGACTTCCTTTGTAGTTAAAGCTTAACATCAGGAAACATGGTGACAGTACGCACGGAGCTGTCCATTCTGCCGTCATTTGTTTGCATACCACTTTCACTAGATGGCGCTGACACACTACATGTTGCATAAGCCCACTGAATGGCTCGAGCTAGTTACACTTAACTTATTGTTTTTTTGTAAACAATGCCTGTTATACTAATATTTCTATTGTATTCAATTTACATGCGATTTGGAGAGAAAAACACGCAGTCTCTCGCATTTAAGATGAAAAGCCACGAAGCGACGTACCGTAAATGTATGGGCATGTTACAGCACGAATTTGTGTGAGAGTGTGTCCATCTTTGACAGGAAAGTGACATTAGAGCGTTGAACACTAAACATAATCTATTCTCATTTATTTTAAAACTTGGATATTTAAAAATAAGATGTGTAGGGCTAAATACACTAACCACGTTATTATTATATATTTCCAGATTTTCAGAATATCTTAAGCTAATTAGATGCCAAGAACTGAAATGATACAAATCTCAACCCTATTTACCTCCAAATTGGGTCCATAATCATCACCTAAGGTTAATTAATGACGAGGTGCTTACTTCAAAAGATTATTGTTAGATTTTCTGCAAGCGTAACAATTTCTGCTACTTATTCTACGCCCAGAAAATTGGACTCACGCAAATTGTGATATAAAATTTATTATTTATTCAACGGATTCTCTGTGAACATACCATTTAATGTGTTCTTTTATAGCCTGTTTGTACAGAGACCTTCTGTTCCATCTTGTACAAAAATTTACCTTCAATCACTTGTCTGTTGTATAAAACATTAGCTGCAGGGTTGTCACCACTCAAACGGAGGCTTGACAGATGTGAGTTGTGTCCTATTGAATATTTAACAGCTACTGCCTCAATACTGACTGGCGTGCTAGTCGCCACGTCGCTTTCTACTGAGCCAAGTGTTGTGGGTTCACATTTCACATGGGAGAGCGTTTTGTGATCCACAAATTATTGTTCTAAGTCTGGGTGTTTTTTGTGTCCGTTTCATGTATGTTTGTGAAGTCTCCCGTGACACAGGACATGTTCTTAGGAATATATGCGTTAGTTGCCTATAAAAAAGCAAAAAAAGAGGTCTTATGTACGTGGGATTGTTTATACAAAGTTGAAATAATGCAGTAGGTTAATCTAATTATTGTCACTTGGAATTTCATTTTGGGAACCATTTTAAAACACAAAATTCTCTTTCATGGAATTGAAAGCTGATTTCATTAAAACCAAATCTATTAAGTCAATTGACAAGAAACGAATGACCAGTATAACCCCTCAGTCAAAAGCACTAGTCATATCAAGCTAGAATACACATCCATAAATAGTACTAGTACCTACATTAATCTAAGGATAGCTTAAGACCGTTCTCAATCATTTGTGTCCAAGTTTAACTAAAGATAAGTTATTAAAAACGGATTGTATTCACCTGATAAAGAATATCTGTTCTTTTGAACTAAAACTGCTAATGAAAAAGAAACAAGTTGATATTGCGTATCAATAAAAGTATCGAATGAAACATAACAGAAATAAAGAAAATATATAGACTATTGCAAGTTTTAACTAGATATAGGTTATTTAAAAAGGGCGTTATTGTGCAGAATGACAATAACAGTTTTCTAACGCCCAAATAATCATTTAAATGCAAATGGGTTTGAAGTGTTTACTAGTCTTTTATTTGTTTTTGAGTTGTTACAATGCAAATTTTAATGCGTGCCTCTTCGGCTTGTCACAAACTTCAGAAAATGAAAGAAACGTAATACATTGTTACTTCAATTTGTTTATGCACCAGCTAACTGTGTTTGTTATGCAAATAGTATAACATTCATAAGAACAATAGCATGAAGTTTGTTCAAAGTTGTTTAAAGCGCATAGATAACTTGTTTTTGAAGTGAAAATGTTTTTCTTGTCAGTTATTGGCGGTTTAAATATATATAATTGTCTTTTAATTTGAAACACTTACTTATGTATTTTAAAGTAATAACAATTGTAAGGTTAGTAAAAATTTTCTTAAAGTATTGTTCTGTTACCAATACTATTAAATACATACATTTTTAGAGCTAACCGCATTACTTCCGATGTCTAAAAGGGAACCTAAACGAACGGAAATCAAAAACTCGTCGTCAGCTCTGGTTTTTATGGACAGCTCTTGCAGTTGTGCGATTTTTCAGCCAGTTGCTAAAAACTTTAATGGTATACAGATGTCGCATCATGGAGTAGCATTTGTGTAGTATAAGGCGACGCACTAACGTTGTTATAACCTACTTACTATTTTTTCTTTATCAATAATATGTCCTTGTAACTTCTATTCCGGTGTCGCAAACGGACCTATATAGATTAAATTATAAATTAACCATCTGTAAATATAAGTGTGTCACCTACGTAGCGGCTCGGTACTCGGGTGTAGGGTAATTCGATTAATTTAGCCGAGAATGACATTCAATTGTAGCATACACATGTCATGTATACAGGTTGTTGTTTATTTTAAGAAAACTAGAGTAGATTTTTTTTTTCCTCAAAACAAAGACAGAAATACATAAAATCAAAAACACATGACACATATCAAAAGTAATTATGATGAACTCTGGTACCCAGGATAAGATTTAACTTGTGTTTAGGGTACCAGTATCCTCGCGTACAATACATACATAAATAGCAGTATGTAGATAAGTATATGTAACTTTATAATAGCTTTCTATAGATATATCTTTCTAATTTTCTTTCTTTTTAAAAATACAACTCCCGCGATAGGAATGCTTCCTGTGTTGGATTTTACAAATGTACCTATGAGTAACAGACACAATGAACACACAGACTCAGACCAACAATTTGTGGGTCATACTAAATGTTGTCTTGTGTGGAGTTCGAAACCACAATATTCACCGTAGCAGGAATCGGGGAGGTAACCTCTTGAATCATTAGTTGAATATTATAGTGCAGTTCCACTCCATCTGTGCAGTCATGACTGCACAGATAGAGAGTTTATGGAACCACGTAGAACAAGCCCGGTATGTCTCCATTATACCTATATTCTGCAACCAATAACTGTTACTGATTTTATGATTTTAGTGCAAGTAATAAATTTCAATTTAAGAATTGCAATTACATCTAGCGACTGGATCACTGTTTTCGTATAAAAAATAACTAATTTATTTTTATTCTCATGAAAAAGCTCTTTACTTTTTGTTGGGATTTACCTAATTTTCAAACCACGTTTCCAATTTATATTGTTCAAAAAATTTAATTTAAACTCCTAAAAATATTAAAAAACAAAAAGTAATCAAATTGGTCCAACATTTTCGAGCGTGCTTAGCAACTTCATAAAAATGTAAGTTTTATAGTATTGGAATAAGAATGTATACCAGGTATTGTTATAATAAATTTAAAATGTATTTTTTTCATATTTTGATGAATTTATAATACAAGTACTATAAATCTATTAACACAACGGGTTTTTATTTTCCAATATTAATTAGTCAGTCAATCAACGGTCTTGAGATTATGGATCTATTTATTCAAAATCAATGGTTTTTTTCAGTTTTCCATTAAGGATATTCACATTGAATATATTTTATACATGCTGTATACAATGTTTTGGTCGCGCAATCCCTGTGACAGGCGACAAATCATATTAATTGACCACGGCGAGTCAACAGTTTACGCTTATATATTGCATTAGCCGAATTGGGAACAGACCAAGCGACGCAACTTTAATAATACAGGGGAATGTCTGTAATACAGGACTGAAATTTTTATATTAGGGTTGCCACATTTGTTGGAGTGAAATTAATTAAAACATATATTTAGACTGGATTTTGTCCTTGGACTGTAGACATTGGCTAATAGTAAATCTAGATATACTATAATTTTTCTATGTATTTTTTTCTGATTCAAATTTGTGTTATTTTATATAACTCCAACCATAATATTTACAAATGTCTATACAGTGGCAACTCTAAAGGTAATGTCTTTTTTCAATATGTAGTTGGAGTAATATACATAGTATAATATACATACATAATAAATACATACACGTTACAAACGGTTACCGAATCAATCTGGAACCGTTTCAAAGTGATTGAAACTCATTGATTCGGTTAACAGATTATGTATGTAATTGTTTTAATACAAAACAATAAGGATTAATCCAAATTATTGAGTTTCTGGTTTTGAAACTTTTAATCCTAATGATAGAAGTTAACCCAAGATTTCGATTTTTTTTATGACGTGACGCGAAAAATTAACAGTTTTACTTTATCTCTTGTGAAAAAAAGTTATTAGCCGAGATCCCCCTCCCCCGTTTCAAGCAAATAATGAACGCCCCAGACGACTCTAACGAAGAATGAATCACGGACCTACAAATATCCAGAAACCTATACCAATTCGGTTAAGGTAAACTGAGACTATTCCTGTTAACATTTTTAACATCTATTTAGGTTAATCCGAAATGCAGGTTAACCCGAAATGTAGGTTAACCCATTTTCAAAAGGGTTAATAATAGATTATTTCGGCTAGGTTAACCCTAACCGGAATGTCCCTGCCTTCAACTTGGTACGGATAACAAAAGGCTTCCTTCCGCACTTGTCGGAAGGAAGCCCGTGGCATCTGCTGACATTGGAAGGAAAGGCTATTGTGTATGTGTATTGTATGGAGGTAAAATAAACATATGTTACTTGTTGTGTTGTGTTATGTCAACGTAATCCTAATATACCTCCGTGTGTAGTCTGACATGACGTGTATGTCTCAACATTAAAAAAATGTTATTTAGTTGAGTTCCTCAGACATGAAATCGAACTTTGTGAACTGTTAATTTTTTGTGCAACATACATTTTATTTTGTCATTATATCGAGGCTTTATTATAAATAGGTAAAACGCAATCCTTCAGACTAGTAATTTGATAGTATGTGTTAATAATTTAAATGTTATATTTGATATAACAAATATCCATATTTGAAAGTGTTTAATATGAAATGGTTCTACGTAGAATGTTTCGCTAATGGATGAATAAACATAATATGCCTTGTATTAAGGAAATATTGAAACCATAAACCATATTTTTTTCATTAATTATTTCAGGAATAGTACTTTCTACAGCTATATTTTCAATAACGCCTAATTCTATTAACACTTGTCTATACACACACATATATTTAATAGTTTAACCCTCATAACGCGCACTTTCTCTCAATACCGTATAAGGGTCACAAAGACCGCGTGTTTCCTTGTAAGACAGTGACCGAGTGAACTTCGGTTAACTAGACAGCGAAGGGTTATCGCAGAGCGGTCATCGCGATTGTGCCTCCTGCTCTTATTAGAATAACAAATTGGTATGAAAAATTGCATGTAAATTTTTTGAAATACATGGTTTCCTAACAAAAAATACAAGGTCAGAACAGCTCAAACTCGCAAATTTACGTCGTTTATGTATTTTAACATTGAAGTAGCAACTCAGTACAAAAAAACTCTTTTTTAAATTGACGTCAACAGCCTTTCTCTCTTTAGGGTCAGCCCCGACAGACGGAGAGACGGCGAAGAGATTTAGTAAAAATTTAAATACAGTTGCATTCAAATACAGTTAGTTGCATCAAATACAGTTGTATTCTGAAGAATTTTAGGTTAAATTCAAACTGTTACTGAATTAGTCTCATCGTGTCATAGCTGCCTTATTAACCAGGACTTGTTTTATATTCATCTACTCAACCCTTAAACGATATCACGGTGAAATTGTTATAGGTATGGAGTTTTTACAGAACTGGTTATTATAACAGGACCGTTGCTAATAGAGTCAAGAAATATTTAAATGGTTTACGAATGATGTAACTGTATCTTTCGTACGCTGTGAATGTGACCGATTTGTTATGGACCCTTGGTATTTTTTAACTAAAACAATTTGCTATTTTTCTAATTTGACTGCCTCGGTGGCGCAGTGGGAAAGTATGCGACTGCTGTGTTTCAGGTCTCGGGTTCGATTCTCGGACCGGACAAAATGTTTGTATGATCTGCAAATATTTATTTCGGAGTTTGGATGTTTTTTTATGTCTAATATGTATGTATTTAAAAAGTAAATATATATTTATATAAGTAGTTTAGTACCCACAACACAAGCTTGGCTTAGCTTGGGACTAGATGACGTTTTGTGAAAGATGTCCGAAAATATTTAAATATTTATTTTTGTGGCTCATAGACAATCGTGAATACTTTAGTCCTAATGTATGGTTAAGTACAAAAAGGCACATCTCTGTAATCTTTCCTCTTTAAACCTATTTAACTAAAGGTTTAAAGAACTAAGAAATATCTTACTGAAGCATGAATGAAAAAATCGAATGAAAGACTTATTGGTATGTCAAACCATAAAGAACATTATGCCTAGTTAAAGTTGTATCACTAGTAAATTAGCAAGTACTCGTGACTTATTATTAGAATATATGCAACTCTAAAGCATAATACAACATGTTCACGTCAATTAGACAGATGTTCATTACACGTTGCGTCGAACATTGAAACTAATAGCAGTTGTAAGGACTTTCATTGTTTAGTGCGATCGTACATCGATCGTCACAGTAGCTGCGCACGCGCAGCCAGACACGATAATATTGCACTAAATTTGCATACAATGCTGTACCGGTTCCAACATCGATCTATTTCAATTTGGTTTGTCGGTCTTAATTCACGTACATGAAATAATTGTTATTTCATTGATTAACTTGTGAATATGTGAAATATAATGATTCTCCAACCAGACATTTCAAACAGATAAACTGGGAAACCTAATCTTAGTGACCCGACCAGGTTCAGTGACCAGAACTCAAAGAACCAGGCTTGAAAAGATATTGTGTGTAGAGGATGACAAATGAACTGAAACTGCAGAACTTGTAGAGATCGAGTTTGCGTATACTTATGTTTTTTCAGTGATTGGAAACCCCACTTATACCACTATACTAACGTCTTTGTGCATAGTATTTCAACCGATCAGATTAAATTTATACAATATATATATATATATTGTATTTTACCAGTCAAGCGTAACTTGTTACCTTTTTCACAAAAGCTTCATTCATGTCTAAGTAGTTTTTATGATCCTTAAAAGCCACTGGCTTGCTTCCGTACTGTGATGTTATATATTCCAAACTTTTCCGAAATGAATACTCTGTTAGCTGTTACAGAGAAACTGCTGGTTTATTATAATACTGCCAGTATAAATTGATAGTTTAAATTACGGCTACAATCTACTCTCTGCTACAACTAATCACTAATTAATAAGAGTATAGAAAGGATGGGAGAGCTCTCGTTACCCCAATCGGTCATTAATCTTGTTTGTACACCAGTTTAATGGAGTGTGAAGTTGCAGGAGTGGTTGCATTGAGAGGAGCAACATTGGGCAATAGGCTATGAGCCCACAATGGTGTTTGTTCACGGTGTCTGCCCCCGATAGTTACGGGTGCATGGTGTTCGTTCTTATGATGAAACGGATGATGGGACGCAAGGATGTTCTATTGTTTTTTTTTTCTTCGGGTGAAAAGTCGGCGGGAATGTAAAGAAGTTGTATTTGCAAACTGTGTGAAGGTTGTACGTCTTTACGATTAAGTATTCTTATATGCGTTAACACACCGCTTGGAATAATATTAGATGTTGTAAAATTGTTTATTTGAGTTATGCTGTGGCGAATTTTGGTCTAAAATTGTGATTCTTTCTAGTAGTACGATAAGGATTAATGAAGATTCAATTAATCTGAGGACAACTTTTGTACCATATTGTTAGGAGAGACACAACAATCCATTGTAACTGAAACTCGTACAAGGACACGTACTTAAAAAGGACAATTTTAATGCATTGCTTACTAGCTGTGCCTGCTACTTCGTTCTCGTGAAATTAGGCTCTGGTGTTATCAGGGAATAATTGTATTATTCAATAGCTTCTGCTGCGGCTCCGCCCACGCGTATGTCAAATATCGCGATAATCATTTCGAGTTTAATAGTGAACATTGTGAGTGTCATAACCTGGCTTTCTATTGGTAAAAGAATTTTCAAATCGGTTTAGTAGATCTAGATACTACCCTCTACAACCTCACAAAATTAGCTCTTTTAAAATATCAATGTAGATAATAATCAAGCTGTTCTGTTTAAACTTTCGTTGGGCACTCACGAATACTGTAAGACAAAATGAACCAAATGCGTTCAGCATTTCTCAAGTTCAAGTGAGATTAACGAACATTAAATTGTTTTTATTGTATAGATAATTGAGTGTAAGTATGTGACATGTGCCACAGTACACATGAGCTGCGCCGCTAATAGGGACTGTGGACATAAATATAGCT
Source organism: Hyphantria cunea (assembly GCA_003709505.1). NCBI lineage: Eukaryota > Metazoa > Arthropoda > Insecta > Lepidoptera > Erebidae > Hyphantria > Hyphantria cunea. Next base: position 115,232 of record PKRV01001639.1, on the reverse strand, counting down.
TATAACTTATTTCGCAGAAAATCTACTAATTTTACGTTGTAGGGTCAAGTTTAATTGGATTTTGCGTCATCGGCTTAGTAATCATACCTAAGTGGCTAAAGTCTTCGATAAAATATGTATTTTGGTCATATCAGTAGGGGATTTTAATAGATTTTAAATATTATCTTAGGAATGTGTATTAGGCATTTATTTAATGCTATTATAAATAGACATGATAATACGTCACTTTAATCGGCTTTTTGAATAACAAAGCACTATAAACTGGTGCGCTAACATATACATATAATTACAAGCTTTTACTTGCGATTCCACCCGCCTTTCGCGATAAACAGTAGCCTTCTTGAGGAAGGCCTCAAGAAGCAAAGTATCTCCATGACAAATTTCATTGAAATCGGTGCAGCGGTTTAGTCGTGAAAGCGTAACAGACAAATATATAGAGTTATTTACTTATTTATACCCTAATATGGCATTGTAGTATTACGGCATGGTATTCGCTTAATGAAACTAGATTTACACAAAACTATTTCAGTATTAGGTATTTATATATTTCTGTTCAAACATTTTGAATAGCTACGTTTCCATTCTGATACGCATTTTAAACTCAACATCTAATTAACATTATAAATTGTTTGAAGTACAACATAGCATAACTTTTGGCGTTAGTTTAGTGCGGTGAAATAGAGAAAGCATTAGGGGTTTAGCCATTGCCAATAATAACATTATTTATAGCTTCTAAATAAAACAAAACATGGTTTTACATTGCCAAAATAAGAATTCTTCTCCAGTAACCAGTCATGTTCAGAATGGAGTGTTGCATAATTCTCCAAACTTTTTAGTAACGTTTAATACTTACACACAATCTTCTGCTTGTTCCAGCTGGTGGTGAACCTTGCGCTGGTGATTTACCATGCGTTGGACTACATGCACGGAGAAGACGAGGAGCGGCTCATATCGCCCGATCTCGAGGGACTTATCACTGAGATGACGTCATGCGGCAACACAGGTAAGCAATCAACAAGAACATAATGAATTTCAAAGAGAAATATACTAAAAAGTTTAATTAATTTAAGTGAATACAGAAGTCGTTAGCCTATAGTTTTTAGAGTATGGATGATAGTACTAAACGCTATACAGATACCTATAAAATATGATTAAAAAGAGAAAATAACAGATGCAAACAATTTTTTTATAGGACATAGAACCAAACCTTAAAACATTAAAAATGGTTGAAGTTTGAACTCTAGACTTGACGACGTTGTTACACGCGGTTGTAAATATTCAACAATAGCCGCGGGTCACACTGCGGGACTCAGCTAGTTTAATCCGTGATACATCGGGATTGTCCATAAAAAAAGTAAATTAGGAAAGAATGCACAAAGAATTCAAATAAAATTTTCAAGATTATGCGACCTAACATCTATAACAATATTGAATTTTAATGACAATCAAGCAGGGAAAATCTAATTTATTTGGATCGAATTGAAGCCATTTTATTCAAAGCTAATGTTTTGAAAACTAAATTTGCTATTCTATGAAATTGATTCGATGCGATGCTTTAAGGAGATCTCAAATACTTGGAAATTGTACGGAATCGACATGCTCGGATTCGAAACGTAGTTCATTCGTTTGTTAGTGAATGATGTAATGAACTTTTTAATTACGTGTAGACTGATTGCGTATGCGACATTCTTAACTCTATTAATAGACATTTCTCTAGGACCCCAAAGGTCATAGGTTCAGAGGTCCATCGCATACATTTATTACATGTTGTGACAAAACTACCTGTATTATCTAGGCTTCAAATATTGATTATTTTGAAGAACATATTTTTTTCAATTACTGTTTACTAAGTACTATATTCAAATACACGGTTGGCCTAGTGGTTTCAGTGGTCACCACACCACTTCCTACTGCGCCAAGTGTTGTGGGTTCAAATCCTATATGGGACAACACTTTGTGTAGTTCACTTAAATGTTGTTCTAAGTCTGGGTGTACTTTGTGTCCGTTTCATGTATGTTTGTAAAGATCCCCGCGACACAGGAATGTATATTCATAATGCGGGAGTTTGAAAAAAAAAATTAAAAAAAAACGAAAAAAATTTCGACTACTTTCTTCGTTCGGAATGCTATTAGATCTTTTATTTTAAATACTTATTTTTAAAATAAATGCTAGGTATATAAACAGTATTGCCTTAAGTATTAAATTACAAAAAAAATTTTTAATTAATAAATTATAAAAAAAAATTATTAGTAGTTTCACCTGTCCCGATGTTTGTCTGTAATCATATCTTGCAAGTCAAATTTGATCCACTTCCCGGTTTCCGATTGAGCTAAAATTTGAAATGTACCTATAGTTCTGATGTTAATGCAATTATATATAATCGGTATTTTTATTAATCCAAAATGGCTGCTGTACCAAAATGGCGTTGTACATTTTTCTGAGCAACACACTCAATAGGGGTATCAAATGAAAGAGCCTTAACTTATTTTTTTTTTGTTAACAAGTTATAAAAGCTTGTTTTTAAAAAAAAACTATTTTAAATTAATCACTTGTTGTACACTAAGGATACCAGAATAATTCCTTGTAGAAATCCTATGGAACTGTTTTTCCCTTTTAGCAATGCTTTTATTTGTGATTCTTTGAAAGTGAAATTACTGACACCGGCTAAGTTTCTGTTCTGTTTTATTAAATAAACTTAATTAATAGCAGTTACTGCAGGAGATTTTTCTTTTTATTTTTCTTTTAATACATCGTTTCTTACACAGCTTATTCAACCATATAATTCAAAGTACTATACAAACAATGGCCCATTAGCTACTGTATCACCATGATGTACCTCACCATGGGAAATATCATCTCCATCGAATATCTGAAGTGTAGTTACATGAGAGCTTTCTTCTGGTATCAATGTAGCTTTATTGTATTGTGTACATTGAGGTCAGGTTTAATTAACTTTTTGTTTGTCATTTACATTGTGCGTGAGATGTGTATTTGATGTACCGTAAGGTATGTCGAAGTTGTAGTTTCGCTTGTCGATAGTCCGTTTGTTGTTTTAGCGACCTTTTTGTTGATGTTGGGGGCTAAGCAATATTGGTGGTATAAATTTGCGAGGTTCAAAACTTAAACGCTAGTAGGCTTAAGTTGAAGTTCATATTTAGTCCACAAATGTTTAACGGGTAAGGCAGCTGAGTATCTATGACAATATTCCAATATTTGTGCTTTGAATGATGAAAAGTTTTGAATATAGATAAACTTAACTTTTGATAAACTGTGGAATGAACTGTCGCCTGCGGTATTTCCGGACCAATACCACCTTGAAACCTTCAAGAAAAGAGCGTACTCCTTCTTAAAAGGCCCGGCAACTCACTTGTGACGCCTCTGGTGTTGCGGGTGTCCATGGGCGGCGGTAATCGCTTACCATCAGGCGATAAGTCTGCCGTTTCGTTTATACCATAAAAAAATACTCACCTCGAGAACACTACAGTGGAATCTATCTGAACTTCCATCAGTGGCAAAGCAGTTTAAGTGAATGGTAGAACAATTGACTGTAGCCATCTATAATCAAACACAATTTTGGTAAATCACTTAAGAAAGTGTTATTGTCATTATTTGTGTATTCGGATTTTAATGAATTTGATATTAAGATTATTAAAAAGATCTCCGTTTACATAAATGTTATATCCAAGATTTAATATATTATTCAATTTCTGACCTATGAACAATGCATTTATTTCTTCCTTACCACTTATAGTCGAGTTCCATCAACGGTGTTACTTCCGTTCATTCAAATTATCAGTTTATCTGCATTGCACTTGTTACTAAAATGCTGACACTATTCACAAGTAATTAGTAAAACTAATTTTCCCTTCTATTAGCTTTGTAAGTAATGTAACCGTTTCCAAAGTATCTTCCATTTTTATTTTTTGGTTACATCGTTCTAGATTAAATTAGCTTTACTTAAACTAGATTAATAGTAATAAGAATTTTGATTTCTGTTCTTTTTTTATGTAATTTTGAATTTAAGATATTTATATATAGGTATATTTATAAATAAAAATGAATAACAAAAATATATGTACGCGCACATGTTTTGATCGACTGCACCAAATTGGATACTTATTTTTTGTGTTTGTTATTATCAGGACAAGGTCTGTATAGAAACAAATAAAAGAAAACCTGAGGAGTTATATTTTCTTAGTGTGCTTAGTCGTGTACACTGCAGCTCTGGGGGAAGTTAACACGGGCTTACTAAAGTAAATTTTTCGGTAATTCAGAAAATTTTCACGTAATTAAATATACATTTTCCATAAATGATCTATTATTTCTTTGATTATTTATTTCTTATGAGATTTGCAATTGATACCTAAACTTGATTTTAACCTAAGTTTTATCTGAAACCCAATCACGTGAGTCTTGCAATTGTAAATAATGTGTATGCGACGGATCGTTATTTACGAACTAGTATATGGGCAAATCTATTTGATTGTTTGATTACCTGTGTTGCCGAAATCAATGATTAAATTTCGTGTCCAAATCATTTGAAGTGTAATCATATGATGGTTAAAACTGAATCATAAATCAACTCGGGGCAAAGGCTCGATAAAATTTTAATCACCTTGTCCTATGTAATGTAAAATCGCATTCACACGCCCCATTTCATTCCTATACGCAGATATGATGGTGTAGTACAAGATTAGCTATTAGTGTTCACTTTCTAGAACATGCTCAAGTCCAGTTTATGCATACATTTATAGAGAAGCAGTCCATAAGGTGACATTAAGACTGTTTCGCTTATCAGTGAGCGCTGCACTCACGCCACCGTATTCTCCTCCCATCGTATTCAACTCGCAATGAAATGATACAATTCGTTCCGGCTGTCTTTCACCTCCCTTTCCAACTCTCGCGGACCCACTCAATCTAAATTAACTTGTCATATATTCTGCTTTTCCCTGCGGAGTTACTTTTTGCTCAGATATCGAGCTTAATTAATATTTACTGTTACCTGTAGAACTTCCCTGTGTGTTCGATGAATGAATTTATTGCTGTTGGTTTTCTTAGGAAATATGTACTGTTTCGTAGAGTGCATTATTGGTTTGCAATCAAACTCTTAGGCTTCATTGATAACAGTTGAAAAGCTGCAAAATGACACACGTGTTAAAATTATCAATTACTTTATGAAGAAAAGTTTTAAAAACAAGGATTTGTATATTTATTTATTGAACCTGTATAATGATTCTTTTGATTATAAATATCGTGATAAAAATATAACGTACCATTATATTGGTGGATATTAATGGGATCATGTAACAGCTGTTACGTATACTATAAACTGGCAACCCACCCCGTATTCGCACGGGTTCTTTTCGGTAAATGTAATATAGCCTCTTTTGCCCTGAGAAGATATGCGGCGTAAATTTTGCAGATGTTTTCAAAAATTATCGTTATATTTTAGCCAATTTATTAAAAAATTACTATAAATTATACACAAACACCTTCTTCGAGAATCGCTATGTGTATTGGTAAATACCGCGTAAAAATCCGTACAGTAGCTTTTGAGTTTATCGCGAACAGACAGACAGACTGACGCGGCGGAGGACTTTGATTTATAATATGAAGTGATTGCATTTGTCCTACTCCCACCTGTAGTAACAGAATGACTGCACTTAAACATCAGGGTATTCATTTATTTATTACTATCTATTGTGCAAATTCTCTTTTATACACACACATACATACATACAAAACGTTTTAAATGTTGAAATGATCTTAAAACTTAACCATATTGCGGTTAAAATTGCAAATTGATTTTAGATTCTACTTTTTTTAGTTTCCTCGGGCAAATCTTAGCACATGTCATGCTACATCAGTTAACCATCACATAATAAATTTAAACAAACGATTCCCATCGTCAAGTTCATGGCCGTCTGTTTTTAAACTAACTGTTTATTTACAAGTGGGCAATCGAATCGTATCGAAAGCATCGATTGGGTCGCGAGATGCGAGATGTGGGTACCGGTCAGTGGGTCATATTGGACAGGTGAATCGGGTAACACAATGGATGATATGGTAGTTGCGATGCTGTGCTATTGTCCGGGCGTATTTTTAGATGTCGAGTTCGTTCCGATGACATTATCTTTATTGATCTGACAAGCTGTGATCGATAGTGCTTACGTGTTTCGAGGTTGTTTTTACATCGATACTATTTCTTATCATTGTTAAATTTCCTATTGAGAATCTTATTATCTTAGCGGATTTAACAGTTTGTGAATGTAATGCCTATAAATCCTTTTACATAAAGGATTTATTTTTCACTTGTCAATAAGACATTAGTGACGTGTACTTCATGTTTATCTGTGACTGAAAAACGAGAGCTGTAAAGATTTTGACTATGATAAATTGTCGTAATTTATTTCTTTACAAATCAGGGGGAATTGCATGCGTATATATATATACAAATTTCTTTTGTATTTCATAGTATATGACTTGATAGTAAAGTTCCGCGCTCACATTTGCGCTTGTGTTGGTGTATGATAGTATAACATGCGCTCTAAGTGTGATTTATATTCGAATATATCGTTATTATTATTACACATATAAATGTAGATACGATTAAGGTTATTGCCCTCAAATTCTGATTAAAAATCAAATTATTAAACTTCTCGTATAACAGTCAGTAGGTTACCGAATCGCTCGGCACTAATTGCGTCCCAATACCGGCCATGATCATCACGAATTCTACAAGGCCGCTGCAAAAAAAATAACTCACGAGAAAGAAACTTTCATTTAGTATTTTTTCTCGCCAGCTTTTGTTATTATCATCTAGATCTGGGGAACAATGTCCACGATTTTCTCACGACAGTATTTTCGTACGGTACGATTTTAGACGTAAAAGGTTAAAGCTATTTTAAGTAATCGTCTGATGTTTGTTCGGTCCGTCTGATGTTGACTTTGAAGCTTTTAGCTTAGTTATTTATACTATCCTCGCTTATGATTTAGTAATACTACAATGTACCTACTTTAATTTGTTTCTGTTTGTGAAGACCGATAAAATGTAGAGCGTTTATGTTCAAAAGCCTTTAAGAGTCCACTGTTGGACAGAAGCCTCTCCTTAGAAACAAGGGTTTGGCCTACTATAGGACACTGGTCACACGGGTGGGTATATGGTTTGTTTATAGTCACAGCCGCGTGGGGGCGACGTTACGCGTGTGCCGTACGTCGCCCAAATTGAGAGGATTTAACATCTAGAGACGGTGCCCGCTTCGGTGCGGGCAGGCGCTGGGAGGGGTCCGGGTGTCGTAATAAAGCGGTTCCCGGATCCCTCACTCAACTCTACGTACTGACGTAGAGTGGCACAACGTGTGGTTTAAGTCGGTTCGATAAACACACACCGGCCCGCCGCAAATCCCGGTGGGGTGAAGGCCCGAAAGGGTTTCCACACGTAGAAAAAGGGTTTGTTTATAGTTTTCCTTCTCTTCGCAGTAAATTTGTACTGCGTAGATTGATCCTTTAGTCGCTTCTTACGAGACCTACGGCATCAAGAACAACCAAGAGTCATCGCATGGATAATTTTCTTATTCAGATCCAGTTTACGTAATATTGATTGCTATGGGAATATGAAGTTGCGATTAGTACTTCCATGGTCAAAAGTAGCCCCGGCTTATGGTAATCAATTAAGGCCCCAGTAAAGATTAGGGTGAAAAGTAATCAACTCTGCTTAGAGCGTTTATAAGGCTATAAAATCTAGATGTGGAGTTGTGAGCATAGATTCATAGAGCAACACGGTGTGTCTCCGTTCGGTGCCCACTGTTGCTCTATGAGTTGTAAGTTGTGATGTGGTGAAAATCAATTCGATCTATTCCGTACCTTCTTATCTTTAGTTATAATCAAAACTAGTATGACAAGTATATTTATTTTTTAATTCTCTTGATTAAAGTAAAGCTACCGATGTAGTATTTTTTGTATGATGTAGTATTTACAATTATTTTGTAAATTTTGTTCAAAATTGTTAGTTGCATACTTATATTCCATGTGTTCATAATAATATATGTATTTGTGAAAACCATCATAAAATACTTAGAATTGCTACCATCATATGTCATAAAAAGATTTCTGATGGAGATTAAACTGCCAATGTAACAAACAACAATGTCTTGGTTTATGGGGTTCAGCTAAGGCTGGTTTTCCAGGAGCAAGAAATCAGTTACTTGTCTGCCAAAACAGCATATACAGTACTATTGCATTGCAAATGCAAATATTGGATGAATTACAATAATATCTTTTTTGCGTTAGAACACATTCACATTGAGCACGAAATTCTCAGTTATAAAAATACATTACAATTAACAGTATTACGCCGTTAAATTCTGTTCGTAATGGAATCGAACCGAAAGTTACTTCAAATGTGAATCACTTTGTCTTAGAGCAAAAAAACAGCATGAAAATTTGATAAATAAATGGAAAATAACGCTGCAATTATTAAAGTTTCTAAATTTGTGAATTCGTATGGTAATATTACAGACAGTTTTGTTTTGACCACGGTAATGTTACACCATATTACTGAGAAATCAAGAATCTTGCTTAGTATGTTTAAGCGAACGAGAAAAAAATTTGACGATTTCGAGGTATTTTGCACGAGTCGTTACAATTTATTTACTTGATTCATTTTATCTCAAGTTATTTTGGACTTTAAAGTTTAAACAATAGAGTTTTAATTTGTGGAGTTAAGGTTTTCGATACAATAAATATGTAAAAGTTGTAGATAATTTACTGACCTACCGTGTATGATGAATAATTTGTATTTTATATGTCAATTACTTTGATTTGTAAATGGGAATAAAATTTACGTACGAGTGTTTTTAGTCTATAAGTGATTGCCTTTCTTATTGTTTGCTTATTTTTTGAGACAATAATAAGCAACTCAAATCTATATAACTTTGTTTCAGTTTGTTTAGCTCAAGCCACTTTGTAAATAAGATAATCAAAACAAATGTCATGTACATTTTTCCATAAACAGTTGATTTATGAAAACTTTTTTAAATCTTTGGGATACTAAACTACTACTACCGTGGTTATGATTTAAGAACACGTAATGTCACTATCCCCATTCATTCCGTGGGGCTCGTAAGAGCCGATTTTAAGGTAGCAAACTACAAGACGTCAGCACAATAGATTAGAGAAAGAAATCTTGACACAAACCCTGCACTATCCTGCCTGGTAGTATCATCATCATCATCACCAAACTATCGCAGTCCATTGCTGGACACAGGCCTCTCCAGTTTCACGCTACTTGATTCGGTTTTCGGCTTCTCGCACCCAGCTCATTTTGCGCAGATCATCACTCCATCTAGCCTGTGGGCGTCGCACACTACTTATAATAGGCAGCGTAGTTTGATAGGCCAAAATCTTTTGTGTAAAGAGAGGCCTATATCCATTAATGGACTATTACAGGTTAATAATGATGATGAAAGATGGGGTAGCTATTTTAGGGAATCGGATATAAGATAAACAGACGTGATGTGATACGTAATCTATTTTCATATAAATTACTTGATGCATACAGCATCCGGTATGCAAAACCATTATTCATCCGCTACGTGACGAATCTTAAATGCTGTTTTAGAAATTGATCTTTAATCTTTGCATATACTGTGTACTTTGTTGCTATTTATTAGCGAAGTGACATTGTAATTTGATTGATGGCCTTCCATAAATGTCTGTATTTATTAGTTATTATAGTAACTGCAAGCTTTTCATTTTAATTTTAATTCAATTAATAGATTAATGTTCTCATTCGTATAATTACAGGATTAATGCATTGGATAATTGAAATGTGAAATAATAATAATAATATAATAATATGGTTTATTTCTCAAAAACAAAGACAGAAATACACAAAATCAAAAGCACATGGCACATATCAAAAGTAATTATGATGAACTCTGGTACCCAGGATAAGATTTAACTTGTGTTTAGGGTACCAGTGTCCTCGCGTACAATACATACATTTGTTTGAAGTAACCNTCGACCGAGCGAGTGAAATGGTGGGATGGTTTATATAACTTTTTACTGGCTGTATTAATTGGAAGCCTTAATGCTCTAAGTTATTCGTCTTGACTGAAAAAACGCGGCAGACGGATTGGAACTGGAACCCATTCAGACTTTGAACCATTCGCAATTCTTTGTTCTACAACACTTATGCTAACTCGTAAAATAAATTTTAAATTCAGATAAAAAATTATATGAACGAATTTAGTAAAGTTCTGCAAAAACTGAACTGGATAAATATAGTTTTTATAAAACTAGCTCCTTCTAAACAGACGTCTGGTATTGTTAAGTATGAATTTTTCTCACTTTTGATAGATATCACAAAATAAAAAATATCAATTATAGAGACAGCGAATTACCACTTAATCCAACTACTCATAGGGCCTAGAAAAATTACTTGAGGGCTTTAAAATATTCAACCATAAGTCTGCGTTTGTCATGAACATTCACAAGCAAACAGACAAAGATACAGCTTTTCTCGGAATAGAAGCTTTCTCGTACGATTTCTATTCCCCTGTCCTTTGTGTTCCCGTGTCTATATATCGTGGACCATATCAGATTCCCACCCGCAAACATAATGGTTCTATTTGTCCATTTTGAGCCTCGACTGTCTCCGCGGCCCAAGTTGAATCTGTTATCGCCTGTAACATGTATTATTTATAAGTAGGGTGACTATGTATTCAAAGGATTATATTTCAGGATAAACTTAGCATATATACGTACTAGGTTGTATGAAAAGTATTGATCTAGCTTTAGTTATTCCAGCTATATTTCAGTTAAGCCATTTTGTTTGATTTTTAGGATAATAAGTATGTTACTCGTTCCTTATGTTATATCAACAAGCTCAACAACTCCGTTTACTTTCAATTATTCGCCTTCAAACTTCAAACAAATACAATTGGAGTGTCTGTTTGTAATATTAAAATAAACCTTTTTTAATAACTGCATATGTATGTATACACGGTACTTAAACTAAAATATATTTTTTTGCAATTTTTGTTTGCCTGTCTGTCGGCCTGTCTGTCTGTTTGTTCTGGCAAATCTCTGGAACGACTGGACCGATTTTGATGGGACTTTTACTGGCATTGATATAAAGTGTTACTTAGGCTACTTTTTTAGACTAGCTTAGCCCTGCGGCGCTATCCACGGTTATTGTTTTACCGCGGGCAACAACGCGGGGAGCAGCTAGTAGTTAATAAAATTGTTAATTAAGTGCTAGCAAATGTAAACAAATAAGATTAGTAAAACATTACCAAAATAAAACTTTACATGCATCATTCATGTATATAGCCAGATAATAAATTAAATATAATGTAAAATGTCTGTTTTAAGTCCATTAAATTAAGGTATGTTCGTGTCTCCAAACGGTACTTTAGCATTTACAGCGAAAGTTAAAACAGTTACAAATAGTAAACACCTGTTTTATTTGTGTTTTAGTGTTTTATAATTCGCATCGTTACAGGGATATCAAACGGGGTGTAAATACTAGATCCTCTTAACAACTTTCTTAAACGCAAACACACATCTATGATGTTCGAATACGACGGTTAATTTAATGCGTACGCAACAAAATTGAGTAATAAAACATACAAATAGTACGTATATATTATGGTATCGCGTCGTAAATACTAACAGCTGATGTGTCCCGTTTGTAATGTGTACTTTTATGGTCACCCTAAGTTTACCGTTGGTGTGTTTAGAAGTTTTGCTGCCTGATTAATTTGTAGTTCTATATGAAGAAAGTGTTTTTGCAATATAATAGTCAACGACTGCTTATTTTTAACCTTTGGGTGGTCGTAATCGGAACACACCATCGAGTATGATGTGTTCCGATTATCGATTCCGATTCACCGTCTTCGCGTTTCTTTGAAGTTATTTCTCAAATCTATACAAATGAATAAAATTTAAGTTTCTGTTTGTAATGTCAGAATAACAGCTTTAAGGTACGGTTTTTTTGTCTCTCGGTCTGTTTGTTCTGGCTAACCTCTGGAACGGCTGGACTGATTTTACTGGGACTTTCATTGGCAGATAGCTGATGATATAAGGAGTAACTTAGGCTTCCTTTTTAGACTGACTACGTCCCTAACTGACTCCCCTGTGATAAATCATCTGCTACGTCTGAGAGCTATCAGCTCAGTAGTAAATAAGTTAAAAATCGAATTATCAAATTAATATTTTTCTGAAAACCCGCTGCCAATAAACAAATTTATGTATTCTACAAAATAACAGTATATTAAGAAAGTATACAATTACAGTCCTTATATTGCAGCCCCTCTGCTGGTAACCCACATCGTGTACCGTGAAGCCATGTTCGGCGGAGAAAGTTCACGATGACCAGATTATTTTAAACTGTTGTTAATAGCTACGCGCACTTTGTTTGGTCACTTGATAGATGCGATGATGCTTTCGGATCGATGGGAACACGCCCTGGGGGTTTTATAGTTATACATCTTGTTGTTTTTGTGTAAGAAGCTCCGATTTTTCACCTGTCTTAAACCCTTCCAGTTTATAGTCGTCTTGTTTCTTTTCACAAACGCCTATCGATAACATGATCTGGTAATGTCATTTGCCAATGCTTGTAGTCATTTGAAACGAAACCTCATTATTTTGCTATTCCTCTTGTTTTCGTTCATAATGTTTTCATGTCAAAACGTGAACAGCAAAACGGCTAGGTCTAACCTTTAACCTTTCAACTACAAAAAGAAAAGGGAAAAAATGTTATTTAATTTAGTTCTAAGAAAAACCACATTAAGAATGATACAAATTGAACTATTTTTTTTAATTTAGGCTGTTTAAGGTTTGTCTATTCACTGACTTATGATAAATTAGCTGAGCCGCGCGGTATTACCTGTATTATTGTGCGGGCAACGCTGCGGTGTGAAGTGTGAAGAAAGAAGGTGAAGTGAAGTTATTCCTTATATCATCAGCTATCTACTAGTAAAAGTACCGTCGAAATCGGTACGGCCGTTCCAGAGATTACCCGGAACAAACAGACAGACAAAATTGAAAAAAATGTTAAATATGCATTTAGTAAAAATCTGATATTTTAATATTAAATCTTATTTGTTTGTATAGATTCTACATACATCTTCTTACATACATAGAAGCTACTCTGAACATCCATATCCTCACTTGTTTCCATTGAGAGTTAATACTTTACAACTTTTCAATTTTCTCTACAAACGCCAATTGACAATTATTATAACTGAAATGACAATACATTATGCAGAAGCGGAGCTTTCTGTAAACTCAACTCGTGGGAGCTTTCGTAGTTAAAAGCTTATTGGATATATTCTTAGTCACCTGGTATTACATTTCTATCTGCCCACATAGTTATCTAACCGTTCTAGCCCACCGTACCCATAAACGGAAAATTGAATCGATATGGTTTCCCTAGCGACTGGTTTCTAATACATCATGACTACCTGATGTTTCCGTCTTTAACATTTATTTGCATAATGTTCGTATTATAAAATATTGCAACTGTAATTGACAGCATTATTAATGTGGGCTACAATATATATATTACAATATATTATATACCCAAGACTTCTAATACAGGAAGTGTGGGTTGGAATACTACCAACCAACAAGAATTTTGGAAATAGAAATAGGACTAAAGAAAAATATCCCACCTCGCCATCTTCTGAAGATAAGCCAAGCTGTTTCATAACTGCTGATTCTAAATCATACTATAAAAGTTCTCGTTCTGAATAGTATATATTTATCCAAAATCCAATGATAGCTTTATTTAGGGAAATTGAGATATTTAATAGTCAGTTATTTAGCAATAGCAAGTAAAATTTTAGTAGTTTATAATCTATATCTATGAAAGGAGTAACAGAAAAAACTGTCAGACTAATTCCTAGCTGATCGATCTACGCACAACTGAAACATAAGACATGACATAACTATGTATTTCTTTTAAAATAACTCCTATTAAAACAATTTATAATATTGTTTTATATTACAACATGTGACATTGCTTATTAAGCTTTTTATGCGCCTGCGTCGTTTTAATAGTCTGTGTCCATGATGTCAAGGGAAATAAAATAATATGTAGTTTGAAACTTAATTTGAATGTAAATTTCGTGATGACTGTAATTTAATTTGGAGTCTGTGACAAGATCTAAGAAAAAGAGCGTATAATTTCACCGCCAAAGTTTTTGTTACAATTCTCCGTCACGCAACGCATTGCATTGCGATGCAATTACAAGGGCACATAATGAAGTGGAAATTTCTGTGTATCAATATGTAAGTTCACATAAAAATATCTATAGTAATTATGCATTTTTATCGTGGGAGAGCCAGACCTTTGGTATGAATGGGCCGGCTCGATAGGTGTGATGCCACGATCTCACACGCTGTATTTCAGGAGACGCTGTGAGTGAGGATACTGGAGACCCATATCCCAACCCCTCCTCCATCTCCAAAGGCTGGCAACGCACTTGTAACGCCTCTTTTATTGCCCTTGGACACCCCATGGGTGGCCTTAATCGCTTACCATCAGGCGATACGTCTGCTCATTTGCAACAGTTCTTTTCCATTAAATAAAATGTTTAGTTTTTACTACTAGGCGCCGCGGTGTGTCATTTTTGACAAAAATATTCCGTATAAGTAAGTATATTAATTAATTAATATATTACTTATATATTAGTAAAAGAAACAATAATAAATATTTATTTCTGACATAGATGCACATATCTAATACTAGATTATTCGAGGTTTACGTTGAGAAATTTGTTTTAAATCGCACAGTTAGCAATAACGGAATATCACAGAAATACATAATTGAATTAAATTCTTTGTTACCCCATTTTACTCTTTTGGGGGACAGTGCTATGTAGTATGAAGTAGTGCACGAATGTTGAAAGTATGATTAATAATTCCGATATTTTCAACGCTACATAGCGTTAGATTAATGATTCTTGGAGATTTTATTTGGTCCAGAATAGTTTATCGGATACTAGGGATCATTCCAGATATTTCGATAACCCTATAAAAGCGGAGCGTGTTAGCCGTACGCGCCATTATTGTTTGACGATACAGCGCATTAACATCAAAGCTTTTTTCTAGTGCGATTAACGAGTGATGTAGTGAATTATTTTTATAAAAGTATCGTCATTAATAAATAATGTTTCATTTTTTTTTGGTAATCAACCGATTACTTTTATTTAATTAATACCCGGCTCGAAACACTATGTAGAAAAGGCGTTAGGTCTTAAACATATCAGACCACACGGCACCCACTTACAAGGGAATAGGAATCCCTTTTTTTATAAATCCTGGTATCTCTACCGTTTTTAAATATTCTATAGAAACTAACCATCTACAAGATTCAGAATTAAGATTGAATAAAAAGGTAGCAACGCAAACTAATTGCCAATTTTATTACGTCAATTTATAAGTTTGGTTTCGGTGCTATATGTAAATTCTTTGATCAAAGAATATCTCTGTAATCGATGTTTAATGAACTGAATAAATGAAATACCGATGAATTTGTTAAAATGTTCGATTAATTGGTTCCAATGTAGGTCGTTAATTTGAAAGAGTTTCACGGAAATTAAACTAGAGAATATTGGTATTTTAAATGGTTGTTTACTTGATGTAGGCGGATGAGAGGTAAATTATTATAAAGTGTAAGAGCCTCCTGTTTTCGACAGGTTCTAAATTATGAAAAGTTTAATTTATTTTATAAATAGAACTCGCGAATTATTAATTCATAAAAAAATAATATCAATAAAGTCATCGTGTTGAGGAACACTTTTCTTCGACTATTCATCATCGAGTATTATTTGACAATTCTAGATCAAGTTAAATCTGTCACTTATTTGACATGATTGTCATCTTGTGGTAAGGCAAGTTGACAAAGATGCGAAAGACGATTTTATGACGCACTAGCTGAGCACCGCGGTGTTACTCGCGGTTGTGGTTGTTCCTTTAACCCAACGACCGCGGGTAAGAAAATAGTTTAATTTAATTCTTATATCATCATTTATTTGTCAGTGAAATACCGTGAAAATCGGAACGACAAAAATTTAAAATAATATTTTTTGATGTAGTTTCGCATATCGATATTCAATATCATTTGAGTTAATTTTAATTTACAAACTGACGCCTCAATTTCATTTCTTTATATTAATTTACTTGCATAGATAACTAAGTAAGCCTAGTGATTTTTGCTGCTGAGAAGAAGTGTTGGGTTTGATTTCTAATCACGGCAATTCAGTTTAAAAAAGCCACATTCAAAAATTATTAATTGTCACGTCTTCTAGTTAGTCTTAGAATCATCAACTACCCATAATGTCACACTGCTGGTCTCGGAACTCCTCTCAGGAGTGGGTTAAGGCCATACGTCCCTACGCTGACCAAGTGCGAATTGGGGACTGGCAAGAATACGTTGTGGCTGCATATCTTGCCGTTGGAAGTTCTTTGCCTCCTTACAACTAAGCGTCCAACTAAGCTTCACGACTGTTATCGTATGATAACAACCAGAACCGACTGCTCAACGTGACCTCCGAATCACGGAGACGCTCATGGTAACATGCCATCAGGGGTCACCCATCCTCATCGCCGAGTGCAAAATGGGCTATGAGTGCCTTAGAATAAAAAAAAAAATTCTCAGCTATCAGGACTCTATTACAGAATGCTAGTGTCACCGTAATTGACTCCGAGTGCTTTCCAATAAATCAATGCATAGTTGTCAGAAATAAAACGGCGTTAAACTGCCAGTTGTCTGCAGAGCTTGCGTAATGAATTTGCATCTATAATTTCACGTCCGCTGAGCTGTCAGTTTCATCTATGACGCCCTAGTACTAAACGGGGATAGATTGTTTGAGGTAATCACAATACAATTTTTTATCTTTCTCTGGAAAAAAAACCTCAAACCCACGTCAAAAAAAAAAGATCCAGCAGTGGTCGTCCTTCGGCTGAGATGATGATGATTCACTTATGCACCGAATTCAATCCTTTTAAGTCGTGTGAAACTCCTAAACCATTCGGTGATCGGTACTGTACAAAAAGTATTTCATTGACCTACATGTTGTCTCATTGATTTATTAGCTGAGAACCTTAGCATATCTATGCGAAATCCTCATTATGTTTACAGTAATTATCAGTAACTCATGGTCTTAAAAAATGGCAATAATCGATAGTTTTTAGGGTTACGAGAGACGATCCCACGAGTCTACATTTCTTTTATTTTTCGAATTTATAATTTAGTCTGATTGCAAGCAGGTTAGAACCATTTTAAGCTCGTTTGCCTGTACGTATACTCGTTTTGAACTCGCACAGAAGATCAACGTAAAATGACGTTTTTTCGTGCTATCACGTTCGGTGGTGAGTGCGAGACCGAAGGCCCTTCATGATGCAGAAGCATCACAGGGCCACCATGCTGCATTGTCTGCACCAATGAGTATGTTGAGTACCACTCTTGGATACTGCTTGATGGACTCTACCCTGCCTGATGGAAAGCATTCCATCAGGCAGAGTAGAGTCATTTTGGCAGGCCCATATATAAAAATATCACTGCATAGAGAATATTAACGCCACAGTGTCCAAACCTGTCCTAGAGGGGCGAGGGGAACATTATGACGTCACGAGCCCCGCCAGCGCGGCTGCCGCCCGCGCGCCTCGCACTTCACCAAATCTCCATCTCAAACGTACATACTATACTTTTGTAAACTCTTAAATAAATTATAGTACGTAATACATGAAGTAGGAGTTCTACTCAGAGAGATAACCCCTCAGCTGAGCTGTACTTATATAACAGCTCCGACAAGTGGCGACCGGACAGGACAGTACCAAAATCAACGGGCGAACGGGTAAACTTGAAACAAGCCCTTTCCCGACCACTCTGGCCCGCATGGTTAAGTATATAGCCCAAAGCCTTTTTTCTAAGAAGATAGATTCTATGTCCAGTAATGGTCTGTTAATAACTATTGATGTGATGTGAGGAGCTAATCTACCTGTAGAAATATTCACACTTAACAAAATATAGATAAACTAAAGGATGTCCAAAATACTTTTACTTTTGACACCCCTATGAGCAACCACTTAACACAATGCTAACGACATAAGTCACAAAAAATAAAAACAGCTGCCGCTGTGTTTAATTTCACATCGATCAATGCTTCTCCTCTCCTGCCTCCATTGATTTGAGTGATTGCCACTTACGGCTTCTATTGTTTCTTTTATTGACCACTAAATGAAATGTATAAAGGATCCATCGTTTTTGTGTGTAAGGGGTGATATTGATAGGTATAAAATATTCTTTATATACATCATTTGTGATGAGCTAAGCGCTACGGGCACTTCTAAGTCAGTATCATTCGGATACCAAAGACATCACAAACGTTTACCATACATTCAAATATAAAAAGCCTGTATTATTTATTATAAATTTAAATAATTTTATTTATAATCCTTTCAAGGGGCTTATAAGCTTATTCTTAAAATCATTAAAATATGTCGTTCTGAAATATACTAATTTTGAAAATATAACTTTTCAAAATGTTTTATGAGTTTAGTCTTTCTTGACTTTAAAACAAATATCGGCCGACATCATAGTGCATCGCTGGCCTTAGACGGAGAAGAG
Organism: Hyphantria cunea; assembly: GCA_003709505.1. Taxonomy (NCBI): domain Eukaryota; kingdom Metazoa; phylum Arthropoda; class Insecta; order Lepidoptera; family Erebidae; genus Hyphantria; species Hyphantria cunea. The sequence continues at coordinate 96,592 of PKRV01001639.1, read as the reverse complement.
TAGCCATAGCTCTTTTTTCGATACACAGTAGTCTGTAATTTTCGTGGGGAGAAATCTTCATACATACACATTTTAGACCCACTACCTGTTACTACAAACTCAAACATAACAATTAAAAGAAAGTATTCAGAACTTCACGCACACATAAATACAATATGAGTAACATGACAATGAAACGAGAAGGCCCATTTGGGTTTATACTTTGCCAGAGGGGATCGCCTGTGTATGGCTACTCCCTACCGTGTTGCTCTTTGACCGTCATCGATGACGTACGCTATCGTCTGCCAGTTTTGATTGATGGATTACCGCTCATAAATTTATCTTGAACTGTTACACCTCCATTTGTTGAGCTTCATAACAATGATGATTTAATTTAGAAATATGACTTTTAAAATAAGATAAAATTTGATGCCGATGAAAGAATCCTTAAGTTTTAATGAATGATGGATATTGCTCGTTAAGGCTCTTTGAATTAAAAGTTCTGTTCACTAATATTATGAGCAAATTGTAAAGAAACATTCATACTTACATACTAATATTACAAATTGGTAAGTAACTTCCGTATGTTTGTATTCTTTAACAGCTAAATCGCTGCACCGATTTCAATAAAATTTGGAATGGAGTTACTTTGATTTTTGAGGAAGGACATAGGCTACTTTTTACCGCGAAAACGGACATACACGCGGGCTCAGCCGCGATTAAGAATAAGACAGTAGGTATTATCCCGCAAAAAGGGGGCAGTGATACCATGGCCTTACAAAAAATCGGAGTCGTGTATGGTGCCACAAGCTCCTTTATGCTACATTAGCCTAATCGCAGTTTGCACTCTAACATGTCATGTCGTCGATTGAAGTAATCGGAGGAACTCTGATAGAAACACCGTATTTGTGGTCGTCCAAGCACTCAGGTATTATGAATATCACGTGTCTAAAGGCGACGGTATTCACTAATCAATAAAACACTTGTTTTCACACCTATGTACCGACAATTGCCATCAAATATTTACTTTACGATAGAAAAGCCGATATAACTTTAGATTTACGTGATACTTACAAGCATTTCTAGCATAAATAAAGCTTTTATTCACACCCATAATTTCGGCATACAATTTAATCACAAACTTAGTCCATTTTACGATACCGTTACCCGATCGAAAATATCCATTGGAACTAATAAAAATGACTCTCCAATCAATCATTTACCTCTAAATTGACCATTATACAATTATCATACGAGATTGGGTTCCCATACTCAGGTCATTATGATCATTAATCGGAGACAGTCGACGAAGGCCTGCGATACCCGCCCACGATTCACTCAATTAAAATTGTATTATCTGTATCTGAATAAAAATCGTGACATCTAAATATAATAATAATAATATCAAAGCTAGGGTTGTCTCAAATATCGATGGACTTTTAGAAAATACATTTCTAGAAATTGAAATACGTACAAAGTGTGCTTGAGGAAAATTCTAATCTAAATGTTTTCTAAACCTCAACAATTTTGTTTTTATTGGGATACGGGGCAAACCAGCAGACGTGTCGCCTGATGATTAGCGATTACCGCCGCCCGTAGACACTTGTAATACCAGAGGACTCACGAGTGCGTTGTCGGCCTTATACGGAGGAGTAAGCTCTTTTCTTGAAGGTCTGAAGGACGTATTAACCAGAGACACCTACTCTGCTTCAGTTTTTTTCATTTGAAAGCCAGTTTACTTGCGGTGGTGGTGGTGGCTATGTTTGCTGAATATCGGTCAAGCAGTGTTAGAGTATCAGCTCTTTTCTTTTACTCTTAAGTGTTTGCCTAGGATTTTTTTAGCTGCTCTTTATCGAGAAGCCCATGTCCATGACATAAGTATTTATTTTCCAGTGTGCTATATTAAAGAGCAGGTAAGTACTGCCAGCCCTGCTAAGTTCGCATATTTTATACTAACATTGACTCATTCGGTGTCCATTCGGTCTCACTCTCTAACCAAAGTAAAGAGTTGCTCCAATAGTCGGCGCCACAAAGGGCGCCAATGACATAGACATACGTTAACCTAGATTAGAAACATTACTTTAAGCAACACTACCTTGATTGTAGCCCATACAGGTCCTTGTAATTTAATTTTAATTGTATGGCAGTCACAAGACAGACAAGAGGTACAAACCTATAGACATCGAATCATGATAAAAGTTAAACAAACTATTTAAAAATCCACCCATTAATGATTTAGCAACTTTCACAAATTATATCAAAAACACGGAAAGCACCATTTTACAAATAAGAAAGAATCATCAAAATCGGTTCTCCCAGTCGAAAGCTATGATGTAACAAAAAAAATTACAGTCGAATTGATAACTTCCTCCTTTATTGGAGTTGGTTAGAAATTAATGTAAAGAGTACTAATATAGTTTTAATGAAAATTATATATATTAGTGATTCTTTCGCCCCGCCTTGTTACTCGCGTTTGTTGCTATAGGTATCTTGCTTATCCCAAGGGAATACCAATTTTTTCAAGATAAAAGCCCATGTTATATTCCAAACTATAATATATTTTTTTGTGAGTAATCCTTCCAGCCGGTTTTGTATGAAAGGGTAATAATGAACATAAATTCACACAAACTTTCTCATTTATAATATTAGTAGGAATTACTAGCATAGTTGACAGACATATAAACGCTGTATTTATATGAGTATAGATACTTTGATTGATAATTTAGTTTTCATTATTATTTACTTCACTTCATCAAAACATAATTTGAAATTAAGTAATCTTTCTGTTTAAATTACTCTGTAAGAGAAACTTTACTGTAGTCTTTTATTATTTTTAAATATATTTCCTGATCTACACAACAGTGAGGCTATGTGAAAATGTGTGTGCGCAATATCATTACGCATTGACGCTGTCGATATTTCGCCGATAGTGTGTCGATTGTGGGTGACGGGTCGTGATCGTTATGTGTGCAATACGACCGCATGTACTTGTTAAATCAATTATATTGCTATTTTAGAATACTGTACACTGTTAGTACACAATAATGTAGTTTATACAACTCTAACTGACCCGCCCATCTTCGTCTGCGTCTCTTAATAGAAATATTTTTTTCACATTTTCACAACCTTTTTCATTGATGATTGATGACATCACGTTACGACGAATAAGTCATCGTAACGTGATATTATAGAACCTTAATCACAAGCATAACAAGTGAGTTGCCAAATGAGTCTTTAGGGGATGGGCGAGGGGCATTTTGGGGTATGGGCCTTTTGTATCCTCATGCACTCGGTGAAACATAGTGCAGGCGCTGTGTTCACACCGGTTTTCTGTGAGGCCTTGGTATCTTATTCTGGTCGAGCCGGCCCATTTGTGCCGAATCGTGACTCTTCCATGGTGTAGTACCACCAGTAAACAAAACCTCAAAATCCGGCATGGCTGACCTTCCTAATATAGATTATATGCAAACGCAAGTTTATGTGTTCAACACATGTACATGAAAAAAAAACCCGTTATGGTAATTTTTTATTAATTTTCTAACCGTTTTTCATTTCATCCCTATGTTAAAAGATGCCTTACATGTATATGAACATAATTCGTGTTTATCATTTTGTCACCCGGCAATATCCTTGCGTCGAAATCGCTTTTATCTATCCCTTGTTTGATAGACTTATGTTAAAAATATATACAGAGAGAGGTTTATTTTGCGATGAGATGTGTAAGCCTCCTACTTGATTGTTTAGCCCAGTTTACACGAAAGATTATAAATTACATTTGTTAGACGATCGAGGGCATGATCGATATGATCGTTAACCTAATTCTATTTTAAACTAGTCTGACCCGGCTTCGAAGTCATTGAAATTCTAGAATTTCGTCACCTTATAATATGCAAGTATTACACATATGAGCCTTTTTGCAGAATCACTCTATCTATAGCTGAAGACTGCATTAAAATCAGTTAAGTTGTTTATTAAAAAATTTAAGCGAACCGACAACGGAACCGACTGTATTTTATACCACGTGAAGAAGTAATTAAATTTTAATTGGTAGAATTTAATCATCTCATAAGATGAGATTTTATTGATAAGTACATTAGGCTATCGTTGCCATAGTCAATTATTGGTTTATAATACATATTAATTATTGATATATAGTTTATAGTGCTTCATTTCATTGAATTTTCAAATCAGACTGTTTAAGTCTGACTTCAAAGATTCCGTCAATATTAATAGTTGCCAAGTTTTGCTGCACTATACTTAATCTACTAATACTGGGTTTTCTTGCAGATGATGAAGAAGAATGTGGCGTATTGTCAGAAGGTTCCGAGACATCTGAAGTGGGCCGCGCTGACACGGACGATGAGGGCATCGAGCGAGATTCGGAGCCCGCGCCTAGAAGACGGCGCAGACGCAGGCGGTTCATGCTCAAAGATGTCATCGAGGTAAGTTAACAAACACTTTGGTTTATCGTTTCTGGGAGGATTTGATTCTGTATCAATAAAAAGATTAGCTTTTACAAGCTATTGTAGAGGTTGCCATCGTTTGGATAGCAAATTAAGTTCCGGAATAGTGTCAAAGTCTTGCCTGCATGAATATATTATTTTTGTATTTAGATTGAGGGGCATCAATAATATATCGATGTATTTTTCTGTACAGTGCAGTACCCGCTAGTACAAGTATTTAAATTTATCACCCTAGTCCTTATTTATACATACATCTTAAGTTAATTTTAGCAGTTCCAAAAATGTATAAGTGCTAGATTTTCGAGAACTGTAGCCTGAACGATGCAAATTGACTTTGTGACCTTTAGGAACACTAATATATTCCGTAACATTGATTGATTTACCGGACGAGACATGTAAGGTTCCTCTAGCAATTAACCGCAGCACTCTCCAAGGGGTCTTTTGATTAATTGTACTATGCTAGATTTAAGTAGGCTGTACATGAGGGACAAATAGGCCTCCTTACTTGCTACAATATTTTATTCAAAAATTCTCTATAAACAGATTATAACCTGTTTCGAATCACGATTAGAGTCAATACCAATTAACTGTTCCAAAATCGAGTACCGTTCATATCGATATTTTTTTATAAAACACTACTTATACCGGCCATCAACTTTCACTTGAAGTATCTAAGAGCCTTATCTGGATAAAGCTGGGTGTATGTTTATTTGTAGATGACATTGTCCTCAATACGTGATTCCAATTATTTAGATCGGATAAGGAAGATACGCATAGACAAGGGATATAAAAGAAATTGGTTTTACATATTATACCTGGTGTTATCGATATAAACGCGTTTATCGATTCCACCTTATTCGGATAAATATATCGAATAATCTTTTCTCGATAAAGATATTGTACCGAGCATGTTATTACTTTTTTTTGTTAGTGTTCATTGTTATGCGACGTTACAGTTATTTATTTAAATATGTTTTTAAGTGTTTTAATATATTCTATTGATATATTTTTATTGTTTAGTGGAAACGGTTCAATGGTTCGATATTTGTAACATCGAAAAATATTTTATTTTATTTATTTTTAAATTTTTCGGACATCGAACACACAACGCTATCTAGTCCCAAACTAAGCAGAGCTTGTATTATGGGTACTAGATAACTGATATTAATACATAAATACTTTTTTTTTGTAAATACATACATATTATACATAGAAAACACCCAAACTCCGAAACAAATATTTGCAGATCATACAAACATTTGGTCCGACCTAGGATTCGAACCCGAGACCTCATGGACAGCAGTCGCGTACGCTACCACTGCGCCACCGAGGCAGTCAAAAACTACTAAATATTAACTACTTATGATACCAATATTATTAATAACACATAGTAACGTAGCGTAGGGAACTAAGTAGTTAATATTTTGTGTTATTAATTATGCCTACGGGTATATGGTGCTAAAAAGTATAATAAAATAAATATAAAAAAGTATGACACATTAAAGATATGACCATTTTAAATTTCTGCTTAAGAATTTCTTAGGCAACTGAAGATAGTTTGCACTTAAAAACTCATATTCGCCTAATTTAAGTTCAGTAAAACTGGAAAACTCGATTTCCGAGGTAATAAATAAATATTTTCGGACATTATCTCATACAACACCATCTAGTTCCACACTAAGCAGAGCTTGTACCATAGATACTAGACAACTGATATAAATAAATATATACTTTTTTTTGTAAATACATACATATTATACATAGAAAACACCTAAACTCTGAAACAAATATTTGCGTATCGTATAAATATTAGTCCGACTCGGGAATCGAACCCGAGACCTCACGATCAGCAGTTGCATACGCCTACCGCTAGACCAACGAGGCAGTCAAAAATTAACTTATCTATGTAAATAATTGTGAAAACTGGTAATATAGGGAGACACACTAGCGTCTCTTATCTCAAGAATTTATGAACACCAAGCATGAAAATATATGTATTTATAAGATTTTGTTACGTTCCCAATAATGTCGAAATCTTGACACCCGTGAACTCTCTCCCATAAATGGTTCTAATATGAAGTGTTGCACCACAAATAATGGTGCGATGTCATATGCTTTCACTAGAGCACGTATTAGGAAGTTGTTAGCGGATAATCTACGCTTCATGGTACTCTGATGGACTTGTTAAGTGAATACGGTGGAGTAAGGGTCTGGGCACACGTGTACGATCCGCGTGAGAACTTGACGGTGCTTTTGTTACGGTTTCTTGCCTACGAATTTTGATTGGTGATTGTATTTTGAGGGCTTCCTACTTTGAACATAATGTTGGCTAAGCAGTGTTAATAACGATATATTTATGTGTATCATTCTAGTCCTATATAATGTTTCTTGTAGCTTCAAAATAAAACAATAGTGTTTTTACTTTTCCCTAAAGCTGTGATGAAACAAACTTTTTAGCTGTGCATCTATATCGATATAAATAAATAGACTTGGAGTGTTTGTTTGCAATAGTAAAATAACCGCATATAAAGTAAATGCATATTTATGTATACACTTTACTTACACCAAAATGTTTTTTTGCAATTTTTGTCAGTCTGTCTATCTGTTCCAACTAATCTCTGGAACGGCTGGACCGCTTTTGACGGGACTATCACTGGCAGATAACCGATGTAATGAGGAGTAACTTAGGCGACTAGCCTTGCCTCGGGGCGTACATTTACAATCGCGGGTCGTAAATGAATAAAAAAAACCGCGAGTAATACAGCGAGACTCAGCTAATAATCTTCAAGTTGCAGAAAAGCAAACATTATTGTTTCTTATAAATCTCAAAGTTTTCACATTTTATTACATTTTTAACTACAATCGTTTTACTGAAGACGGCATCGTTATGATGCAAATGGACGCTACGCTATAGCAAGCAGAGACCCTAACTCTTATACTTTTTTTCTGTAGATAAGTATTAATCTCCAATTTCTGTATGCGTTTGTTTTATAGTCGTTGTAGATACAATAGTCGTTAGTCGGTAATTATACGATATAATGGACGAGGGACCGATATTGGTATTATGAAATTGTATTATGATATCAACTAAAGTTACATACCTTAAACTCTTAATAGCTATTGCATCAGGTCGTTGAATGCGCTTTTATTTTTTAATTAGATTTTTGGGTTCAAGGGCTTAGGCTGTTTATGAGTATACCAAGGAGTAGATGAGTTTTTATACGATTCAGTTGGTAGCAATAGGGTCCGCCTTGTGGTAAGCGGTCACCGACGTCCGTTTATTTAGTTAACATCGAAACGGTATGTTATGCAGAATGATAACCTTGAAAATATAAAGGCTCTACCTTCGGTTCCGAGGTGGAATCGAAGGGATATATCTCTCTAATGAATGGTTTGGTGAGTATAAGCATTAAATAACAGGAGATCCTCGGGGTCACGTGTATCTTACTCGAACTGAATATTACCAGAAAGTCGAAGCCCAATTACTAAGATTCAATATGTGAGATTTTTATTACGTTCTTAAGTGAAAATCTTGACGTTCTACACTTTTACCAAAAAAAGTAATACAGAAAGATGACGTCAATGAGAATTACTTGTAAAAATAGAAAGTCAATATGCATTCATTATGGACGATAAATCACCTACTAATCTTGGATTACGATAATGTAATAAAAATAATTGTGCACAAAATCATACAAGTGTGCAACCATTTTATTAGTTTGATTATGTATATTATTATCTGTCCATTAATCACGCGAGGCTTAAAAGGAGGGGAGGGGGTTTGGCAAAAATCACCAAGTATCACAAGGGGGGAGGGGAGCGAAGTAAGATATCAAGCATATTTATTTTTTAAGTTCTTATGAGTGAGATTCATTTCATGTACTATTTACCAGTGCAATATTTGTGATACACCATTTCATGTCAAAAATAACCTGCAACCTCTCTGCCCAAGTATCTTTATCGTGGTTATTAATTTCAGAATAAAATTAAAATAGATAATAATGTTTACAAGTATTTAAAAACAATATTTTAAAAATTTACTGAAAATACACGTGATTTTAGGTGGAGGAGGATAGGTGTTTCTTAAACCTCACCATGGGAGGAGGGAGAGGGGGACAAAAAATGCTAAAAAGCGTCACGTGATTGGACGGCCCTTTGTGTATATTATTGTAGATATTTTTTATTGTTGATTTACGTTTTCAACAGTTTTACACTGAAGTATTTAATACACCCGTAACTATGGGATTGACATGCTTGCTGTTCACGTCACTCGTCTAGAAAGAGGCACAAATAAAAAGAATAAAAATATGTAAATAAACAATAAACTCCCCGTTGATATTAACAGTTTGCCATTGCAGAAATGGAAGAATAATATTGAATATAAATTCTCTGCAAAGGAGTCTTATGTCATGGCAGAATATCATAGTGATAAAACCACCTGGGATTGTGCTGTCCATTCTACACGTGCTATTAATTTTCATTGTTTAAATTTATTTCTTATTTTGACGATATAAATTTACAGTTTTATACAAATGCACCTTTTATAGCTGTTGTTGACATTTTTTTATTAATATACCTACTAGTCGAGTCCACCACAGCTGTTGTTGAACCTTCGCAACCGCAGTTAAGACAGCGGGGTAAGCTAGTCTAAGTTATTCCTTATTAAATCAGCTATCTTGCAGTGAAAGTCCTGTCAAAATCAGTCCAGCCGTTCCAGAGATTATTCGAAACAAACAGACAGACAGATCGAGAGACACAAAATTGTAAAAAATGATATTTTGGTATATATACCGTTTATACAAAAATAATATGTATTAAGTAAGAACTGGTTATTTTAATATTACAAACAGACACTCCAATTTTATTTATTTGTATTTATTTTACCAAATTATGATAGTTGTGACTCAAATTATGAGTATCGCCTTTTTTTTATATACCGATAAAATGTCCTTTGTATTTTAAAAATATTATCTGGATTTTAAAAAGAGACGATGATCCCTGAGTTTGTGTCTTCCTTTCTTTTTAGGGCTAGTCCAGTTAGGAAAGGCCGATCTGCTCAAAAAAGTTTAAATTGCAAAAGTGTTGCAATACTACACGGTTGGCCTAGTGGTTTCAGTGGTCGCCATACCGCTTCCTACTGCGCCAAGTGTTGTGGGTTCAAATCCTACATGGGGCAACACTTTGTGTGATCCATAAATTGTTGTTCTAAGTCTGGGTGTACTTTGTGTCCGTTTCATGTATGTTTGTAAAGATCCCCGCGACACAGGAATTTATATTCCTAATGAGGGAGTTGTCTTTAAAAAAAAAATCTAATTGCAAAATAAAAGATTTCATTTCATTTGTTGCACACGTCGGCTAGCCTTGACTAGTGATAGTACTTTTCACTAAGTGAGGGATTACCGGAGCATAAACCCTCCTTCGTCCTGATTTATATTTACTTATTTATGAACTTTATCACATTGAGCATTCTCTTTACGTCAACTTTCTTGATGTGTAGAAATTAATAGGTTACAAATACTATGTATATTCTGATTTTTTCTTCGAAAATGAAAACCTGCAATGCAATTCAACTTAAACTGACGCACTAAGAGAACGGCAAAAGTAAAAAAGCCTCACTACGCATCTTTTCCAGCTATTTTTTGTACCTATTTTTGTAAACGTCTTAGGCATAAAGCAGGTACACATATTCCAGTTCACGTATAAATTCTTCTTACTTAAAACTAAGAAACAATTTCGATTTGTATTCAGCTACACGTCCGAATGTTTAATATTGATGTAGCAATTGATCAAGCTGTAGTTATTTATGGCCTTTTGCCAAAGTCTAAGATATCTCTCACGAGGATTAAAATATGTGTGTAATCACTCACACACATTTAAATGGGAAAGTTTAAATGCACAAGTTTCTACGTATTAAAAGAATAAAGTGAACAAAGTACCTATCCCATAAAAAATAAAATTATGATCTACCAAACTTTGCGCTCTTTTTCATCTCCTCTTAAATGACTGCACGGACGGTGTTGTTGTTTAACTGGTCGCCATGCAGTTTCCTACTGCGCTGAGTGTTGTCAGTTCAAACCCCACACGGAACAAAACTTTGTGTGATCACAAATTGTTTTTTTGAGTCTGAATGGTTGTTTTTCCTTTCATGATCGTTTATAAAGTCACCCGTAACACAGAATTTATTCCTTATGCGGGAGTTGTCTTCAAAAAAATCTAATTTTAAAGTAACAATCAATCAATAAATCAACAACTCATAATGTCCCACTGCTGGGCTCGAGTCTCCTCTCAGGAGAGGGTTAAGGCCACACGGTCCCACATTGGCCTAGTGCGGGTTGGGGACTGGCAAGACTACGTTGTAGTTGGATGATTTTAAGCCGGGAGGGGTCCGGATGGCGTAAGAAAGCGGTTCCCGGATCTCTCCCGTCTCAGGCGCAGAGTGGCACACCGTGGTGGTTTAGTGGGTAGTCTGGCGAGTCAGTCAGGAGTCCCACACAAAGCGAACCCCCTGTCCCCGCGGGGGGAGCAAAGTGCGTAAATGCATTCCACTACGTACAAAAAAAAAGGACTATTTTAAGCCGCCCAAAAGCCTCCAATTGAGCTGTACGACTGTTATCGTAGGATAACAACCGGGGCCGACTGCTTAACGTGACCTCCAAATCACGAAAACGTCATAGTAACATGCCAGCAGCGGTCACCCATCCAGGTACTGACCGCGCCGTCGTTGCTTATCCTCGGTGATTGATTCTAATCACCGAGTGCAACTGGGCTATGAGCGCCTGTAAAGCAACAATATAGTAAATATTTTGTGGTTTAAAGTTGTTTGATGGAACAGACCAACAATTGCACTCAGCTAGATATATTTGCCAGTTGCAATATTAGCGCTACCACCGCGTCTAAAATCCCCTTCTAGATGCATAAACATAGTTTTAGCTACTGTGACAATGAGGCATATATTGAAAAAGAAATAGAATGTATTAATTGATCAGTCTCATGTAATTAAAGACGGCGAGTCGGCGTCGCACCTCCAAAACTGTCTATAGATAATTATAAGAAAGTAACATTGAAAGGTATGAAGAAAGTAGGCAATAAATTACATGCTTGTATTGTCTCGTTTTGTTTTTGTTTCCCCGAAAACGAATGGCGGCGAAAGGAATAATTATTTGGACTTAAATCTAACCCGGAGAAATTATTTTAGTGTGCCTTTTTTATTGTTAGGGTTCCGTACCTCAAAAGGAAAACCCTCATGGGATCACTATGTTGCTCGTCTGTCAAGAGCCTTTCTCTCAGGTACGTATGGAGGTATCAAGCTGAAATTACATATCAAATATTCAGGCCTGCTGTCCCTTGGAGCTTAAAATCAAACTTGTAAGTCATCGTAATCAAAAGGTATTCGTTTAAGTTGTAAATTTTCGACACTCGCGAGGGAATCCAAATTTACTGGGTACTTCCCGTGAACGCCTCAGAATCTTGAAATTTGGTACTAAGCAACTTCACATAACACAGATAAAGGAAAAACTGCGAAAAGGATAAATTTTAGTTACTCATAAAATATACCTACAGATTTGTATGGAACCCTCGGTGCGTGAGTCCGACTCGCACTTGGCCGGTCTTTACTTTCTTAATTTGGCTGGCTTTCAATCTTGGTAAAAGAGCGTACAATAGTAAAGCGCACTATGTATACTTCCGACTCTTTCGTGAATATAGTAAATCGCCACAGAAGATAAATTACACCAGAGTATAATATACTTTTATAGGCAGTTTTATTGTTATTTATATTTTATTATAATAATAAGGCCCCGTAGTTCACGACGTAATCAGAGCATTGGACTTGTAAGTACTAAACCGCAAAGTGATATTAGCTGTCATTGGTGGTAATTCTGTTGTTGTTATCACTAAATTTATTTTTCGATTTTACCTTTAATCTCATCTGCTTACAGTACCTTTTTCGATATCTCACATCTTAGCTGTCGCTGTGTTTAGTTCAGTACCAAATAAACGTTAATCAGAAAACGTTATCAATAACCCATAACGTCCCACTGCTGGGGTGGGGTCTCCTCTTAGGTGAGGGTTAAGGCCATACGTCCCCACGCTGGCCAAGTGCGAGTTGGGGACTGGCAATGCTACGTTGTGGCTACGTAATCTTGCCGTTGGATGTTTTATAAGCCGCCCGAAGGCCTTCAAGTAATGCATGCCACCAGCGGTCACCCATCCAGGTACTGACCGCGCCGTTGTTGCTTACCCACGGTGATAGTTTCTAATCACCCAGCGCAACTGAGCTATGGCCTGACAGAGACACATGCTTGTTTATTACTTGGAAAAGTAAAATTTACTATGGCATAACAAAAATTAGTTAATTTACTTAGCTTCAGCCATAATTTTTCTTTTGCTATTCTTGTGCTGAACGTTTAGAACGTGTAACATTTGACATAAAACTTGACATGTCGCACTAAATTTAGAAGTTGTCTAAATACCTGCTCACTAAATTGCTTACGTAATTATTAGTTATCATTTTTACATTAAGAAATTAGTTTAGTTTAGTTTTTTACTAATAAATAAGTGTACACCTTGATCAATTTTTAGTTGATGCTGAACTAAATACAGTGAAAGCTGAGATGTGAGATATTGAAAAATGGACTGTAAGCTGATAATATCAAAGTATATAGTTCAACAACAAATTTTAGTAGATTATAGTTTAGTGATGACAATAACAAAATTACCAGCAATATCTTTCAAATAAAATTGAATTAGAAGAAGTTACTACAATGTTCTTGTTGTTCAATTTGGTTAGGTAGAAATTTGATCATTCGAGATCAAAATGTAATAAGTCAATCAATCATCAGCCTATCGCAGTCCACTGCTGGACATAGGCCTCTCCAATTTCACGCCACTTAGTTCGATCTATGGCTTCTCGCATCCAGCTCCTGCCAGCAGTCTTGCGCAAATCATCGCTCCACCTGGCTTGTGGACGTCCTACACTACGTTTGCCGAGACGCGGTCTCCACTCAAGAACTCGTTTACCCCAACGGTTATCGGTTCTTCGGCAAATGTGGCCAGCCCACTGCCACTTCAGCTTGCTAATCCTGTGGGNACCCCTAATAATTAATTCAAGTTCACTGTAATAAGTAATTCAAGTTCAAATATATTTTTTAATAGTTTATGCCCGCTCCTCCGCTCGCATATATGTCGGTTATCGCGGCAAATCGTAGCCTATGTGTTATTCTGATGTATCAGCTATATTACTTAATGTTTCATCCAAACCCGTTCAGTAGTTTTTGTGTGAAAGAGTAAGGAACATCCTCACAAACTTTCACATTTATAATATTAGTAAAAAATGTTAATCTGTCTACCTACCCTTGAATGGTTCGGCCGATAGATTTTAATGATATTTTAGGTGGTTGCTGCTGTTGCTGTTGATGTTGCTAAGTTGTCGTTGAATATTCAGTCCGGTTTAATTTTCCGGAATAAGCGCAACGATGATTGCTCCATCCAGACTGTATAATAATATAAAACCTCTACTTACAAATGAAAGTTACTGAAAATACTGTCATTAAAATAACCGACAGTCTATTGTATTCTCGCATAAAAGTCGCTCTCTATAACATAACTAAAATATTTTATTTCCAGGATAGATAAAGTACACAATTATTTCTTAAGATATTCGCAATAACAGCGTTGTGATTCTGAGTCACAAACATTCGGGCTCTCACTTTAATTAATATTTTTTTTCTGTTTCAAAAGTTTTTTAGATAGAGAAATAGTTTAAATAAAAATAACACATGCAATATTATGGAGTCGTTATGATTTTGACGTACGAACTCACGTTCACTAAACACAATACGTTAGTACGTGTAGTGTTTAGTGAGCGTTTAGCGACTCACATTTTTGTAAATTATGACCCACCATAAGCTTACAGACATTCAAATACGACCATATTACGATACCACGATACCAGACGAGATTGACATTCGCGTAAATATGCATATCTATGGTTACGACCTTGTTATATGACATTTAATTACAAAGAGAGTTATTTGTTGCAGTATCCAGAAAAGCATTTATTTTGAGTTATAGTTAATTCCATTCAAAATATGATTATTACGGTTTTATTTAACATATTGTCTACTGCTATGATGATAAAGGTAGAAATTGCATAGATCTCCGACCGGTATTGATGTTTACTTATTATAGAAATGTCTTAAGTGCTGCATTCACTGTTAAAGAGGGAAATCTTTGTTGCTTTAACGGTTTTAAACGATTCATTGGCAAAAGGCGTCATGATTCAAGTTTGTCCATAGTATGTACATAAGTTACAGTATTCTGTTTCCTGAAATAAATAATAAAACTGTTACTAAAATGCTTAGGAAGTAGAAATTTCCTTGGCTGGTTAACTTAGCCAGTGATGTGTGTGTAAGTAGGTCACAGCAGCGTCGGGACTCGTCAATAATAAATATCTAGCTCACCGCATTTCCACTGCTTCCTTAGTACATTTTATTTCTTACTTTAGTGCCCACTAGCGGCCAGAGGCAGATAATTTAGCAGTGGATTTTTTTTTATTTGTAGAAAAAGCGACCTTCGTAACGCTTGTTCTAAACATTTATACCTTAAATGTAGAAAATGTTAAGTGCTACAACAATTTTACTTTTTTATAAGTCAATTACTGCGTTTTCGAACCTTTGAGCAGAGTGTGATGCTAACTTTAATACCTTCGCTTAATTAAATATTTATAATTATCATATGAATTAAGACGTTTCAGGATTCTTTTAAGCTTTTCAATGGTCTGATTAGCTAAGTCTAACCTCATGGCTCCGTCCCACCATTGTCTTGTCCACGAATTGCAATGTTGTGCATGAAAAATATGCGATTCATGGAATGTTACATTCAGATGCAGTATACCGATAAACAGAAAAGAGACCCGTCGTATTCAGACTCTTTGTGAAAACCGTGTAGCATTTAGCTGAGAGGGGACCCGTCCCGGAAAACACATTTCCATACAGATTCTTCTGTGATTATGTGTTATAATACTGAATTTAATATTCTTCTTTGTTTGGCACTGCACTTATGATTATGTTTTATAATACTGAATTTAATATTCTTCTTTGTTTGGCACTGCACTTATTCTGACGGACATGAATAAATCTTTTTATTTTTTTTTTCAATAACTTTATCATCGAGACCTCTGTATGGGAATTAAATGCTGAACCTCTATTACGATTAAGACTACTCTATCTACGCACACATCTAACTTAAATCACTGATCGCTATAACTCACTGTTTATTCATGATTTATAGATTTAAGATGACGATAATCGTCGGTATGTGGGTTGTGATTATTCTGTCTTTCGGACAAAGCCGTCTTGCGAAAGTGATCGTGTTTGCCCCTGTAATGTTGCTCCGTCACCCGCACGCCCTTGACACGTTGAATCATAGTCAGACAAAGGATCAGAAGCTCGTACTGCCCGCCTTCGGAGATTCAGATGTCTTTTCATATTTGCATGGTAATCGATCTTTGGAATTTCGTAACAATATAAAGTAGATATAACGGTTTGACGACATGGCAACTGTGATGAAAAATATGGCCACGTTATGCTGTAGTTAGTGTTATTGTTAGTTTTCACCAATTTATCGTAACACTAACTTTTCTTGTAGATGTCTAAATATAAACTATACGTGTGCATGTGTATATTTCAATTGCATAAATATTCCACTTTATGATGATATAATATTTTTGCGTTATACGCTTTGTAACAAGTTTTCCTTCTTTTTACTGTGATATTGTCTTGCATAATTTACTCTTTGTTACCTCTTGCGCCACATCATTATCATCACCAGCCTATCGCCGTTCACTATTGGACGTAGGCCTCAAGCTAAGTCGACACTCCACCTGGTCTGTGGGCTCTTATACTACGTGTGACAACACAGTGTGAAACGAACACATGTATTTAAAGCATTTAAGTCTGGTTAAGTTTGTGTTTATTTGAGGGACTTTCTTCCTTACTGATTTTTTTTAAGGAAGAGAGTGTAAACAAGCATACGTATCGCCTGATGGTAAGCGATTCCGCTTTCCATGTACACCCGCAACACCATAGGCGTCATGAGTGCATTTCCGGCCTTTTGGTGATGGAGGGAAATGGGGAGAAGGGTTGAAGTATGGGCCTCCGGCATCCTCACTCACTCAGTGAAAAAGTGTGCAAGCTTTGTTTCACACCGGTTTCTCTTGAAGCTTTGAAAGTCGTATTGGTCCGGGAATACCGCAGGTGACAGTTTATTCCACAGTTTTGTTATGCGAGGCGGAAAGTTTCTGGAAAAATGTAAAGTTGTGCACTGCCAACGATCTAAATGATGAGGATGGAACTACTGTAGCGTACAACGAGGGGGTAAAGAGCCGGTAGGGATCAGTTCAAACAATTTCTTGGAGACTCCCCATAGTAAATGCTATAGAGGATGCATACCGTGGCCACATCTACACAGTGCCATAGTGTGGCCACATTTTTTTGTTTGCCATAGTGTCCAGCCGAATTAAATAAATAAATAAATAAATATTTCAGACATCTAACACACAACGCCATCTAGTCCCAAACTAAGCAAAGCTTGTACTATGGGTACTAGACAACTGATATTATTACATATATACGCATTTTTTTTGTAAATACATACATATTATACAAACATCCAAACTCCGAAGCAAACATTTGTAGATCATACAAACACTTGATCCGACCCGGGAATCGAACCCGAGACCTCAAGAACAGCGGTCGCATACGCTACCGCAGCGCCACCGAGGAACAATTGGACATGTTCAAAAATTTTTTGCTCAATTTAAAAGTACATATTTTGTACCAAACCAAATCCTAAAAATTCCATATACATACAATTACAAATTGAAACACCTCTGTGCCGTCAACCACTCAGACACATTGCATATGAATGGCGGTTGAATTAGCAAAACAATATTGATAGTCAGACATAGTAGCACGTAGGCTCCAAAGGAATTTAACCAGCCGGGTTTTGTTAGGGTAATGAGCTAATGGAATCAGTTTTTTGAATGGAGGTGACGTACATACTTTGAACATGGAGCGGAGGGAATATGCTTTGGTGTGTAAGGTTTTTTATTGCGAGGGTTTTTTTATGTTACATTTTTTTTAAGTGGAAACTCTTTAGTCGCGTTGAGGTTGGGTAAACAAAAAGAGTGAAACTGGCGTCATCGTCACCGCACGCGTTATTTAGTTTATACTTCTATCGGAAGTCCCTAAAGAGTCCCCCGCATTTTTTTTGTGTATGAAGACAACTGTCGACTGCCTCGTTGGTCTAGTGGTTAACGTAAGCGACTGCAGATCAAGAGGTCTCGGGTTCGATTCCCGGGTCGGACTGCTGTTGGGTTTTTCTTACAAGAAATAATAAATAGCAGCCCGGAGTATGTATGGAGAGCACATTAAACCTTTGTTCTCGGTTGTTATTAACATCTCTGGCAATCGTTATTGGGAAGTCAGTGCCCTCAAATATACTAACAACTAGTTCAACCTTCGAATTCAGTTCACCCTCAGGGTTGGGGAGATCTTGCCAGTCGCTCCGTGTAAAAACTGATATCAGGTAAAACCGGTTGAACTAGTAGCCGACCCTAAATCTTGGGAATAATAAAGGCTAGGAAGATAATGAAGAGCACTATCGAAAAAACATAAGTGAAAGACATGGTATAGAGTAAGTTTAGATTGCGTCTCGGGTTATTTAAATAAAGTGTGACTATTAATTTTCCTTGGAGAAAAGATTTCACAATCGCGATTTAAGCCATTTATAACAGAAAACTATTAAAGTATTTGTTTACAATGCGAGTAGCCCAAAATCGATGAGAGGAGAGGTCTATGTCCAGCAGTATTCTGCTATAGGCTGATGATGATGAAGGTATTCCTGTACACATTATATTGTGTTACACACACATACACACAACATTGTATTATATTTGTGCACAGTATACAATGTAGATATTATGTTTCTATACTATATCTATTATGTTGACTATTTCCGTACGTGTATACTGCTTTAACACTTGATTAATTTCTGACCCGACACGTGGGATCCTTAGGAGTTTGTTTGTTTGTCTCATTCACCAAGATACGTAACATTTTTAGATTAGATATATCACCGTAAGATTGTAAATACCGCTAGATAATAATGTACCTAGTGAGATTGTAAACTGTCGAAAGATGGTCAACTGTGGCGTACTGCTCCGTCGCATACCATATCACGATTTGACTGTTTCATTTTGACATATTATAATCCAACTAAAAATAATACGTTAAATGGTAAGCAAGCTCGCGAGATAGATCACGATCTCACGTTAACAGATACAACACAGATTGGGGTACTCTCGTTCCTTTGATGCCTGTAGAATGAAAACCCTGTGTCACACAAAGATCACCAGATTCCACCTCTTGGAGTGAAGTGTACTACCATGTTATAAATAACATTGTTATATAAATTTTGTGTTTTGTTAGTGTTATGTATAGTAGTCTCGAAGCTGCATATTTCCAGAACCACCAATTAAACTGCATATTTTTAAATAATGTAATATAAATACTACAAACGAAAGTTTTAACTGGAATATTTGTCTGCTTTGCTAAGATTTGTCGGTTTATTCTAACTGTAATAGGGACATTAAGACTTATCTGGCGTTACGGAACTGGAGATCAAATAAGTATATTGCACATATAGAGTAAATAAATTGTTTATTGAATTTATCAGAAAAGGAATTGTAATATCGCATTGACGTCATAACATAACCTACGCTAGAACCTACGCTAGAATTCTAGAATAACATCGAAAGCGTAGGTAAAAGCGTAGTTATTCTTGAATTTCATGCTAAGACTTTATTATGATTTTGTCGTATCTGGAGATTAACTTCAATTATAGCATCTATTAGTAAATGTGCAGGTAGGTAGGTAGGTATACATGTGTGGGTATAATTTGAGTTCGTAATAGTAGACTGTTAATGGCTTCGCAGCCATTTACTACCAAAAATACAACATAATATGTGCCTGAAATTGAAGAACTGCCTCTCCTGGAGCCAAATTAGGATGCAGAGTGAGATCATGCTTGATTTTATAAAGTAAAAAAAGACTAAGGAACACGTTTACCAACGTAGGTTACAAACTAAATCCAAAAAACTGATCATCCTTCGAACTGCACCAGCTTATAACTATGTAGATGTATTAACGAGTTATTTTATATTCTAGAGTCTGTTCAAGTAAGCATAATATCTTTGAGTTTCTACACTAGGAGTATTTAGTATCATAGATATTAATTATTCAGAAGTTGCTTCCGATATTGAAGTTGGTCAGGCAGCTCGTGTGTAACAATTACCTACTTTAAATATTATTTAATTAACTTTATCAGGAAATCATTACACATTTTTATGCATTTTTAAATTAATTACTTAATATAGATTGAAAATGTATTGGGTGCTTAGGCGTAACGTAAAAACAATTTTTTTTATACTGAAGGAATATATTACGTCACTGACAGACAGCTGAAGTGAAAACAAAAAACTTGTCGCACTCCGGGATTGCCCGCAGAAGTGCAAACTTGAGTATTAACGTTGTGCATTTTTGATATTTAGGAATGGTTGGCGAGTAATTTTGCACGAATTGCTTTAATTATCAGAATATAAGTACTATCATTTATGTGGTAAAATACAATAATCATTTACTGCGCTATCGTACACAAACATGACATTTTATGATGTACTCTCCCTCCGTCTTACCAATTTTCGATCAGGTCACGTGTTTAAAATTTTTTACCTATCACAAATGAGTGCACAACGCCGCTAAAGAAAGTTCAAAAAACACAGTCCGCTGCTAATTCAATTTTATTTGATTTACTTATGTTAGTGTGTAGTATTGAGTGTGTTTTTTAAAGGATCTAATTCTATACCTATTGAAACAGATCGACGTATTAAAGTCTAAATCAGAGCTTAATTACGACAGTATTTATAAGGAAAGATGCATTGGACACTACGAATAATAATTTCATCGAACGAGACTTTTGAAGAGATGAATCTATTTGACGTAAAGGATTTGCGGCGGGTGGTTTTCAATCAATACAGCTTCATGAGATCCTACTCAAGAATTAATTGGTGGAGGAGTTAAGATTCTATTCACATTTTCATGCCTATTATACTTAAGAGGTAGAATTAAGTACCTAAATGGTTTTTCGTTTTAGAATAAAAATAGGTACTGCTCATGCTATTATGTGGACAGTACAAAAACTGAGCTATTACATGCTGTGAATGTGCAATTTTACATTAGTTTACCGTGGGAGAGTCACGGGTCGGCACGAATCGGCCGGCTCGACCGGATTGACCACGGCCTCACAGAAAACCGGTGTGAAACAGCGCATGCGATGTGTTTCACCGAGTGAATGAGGATACTGGAGGCCTATATCCCAACCTCTACCCCCATCCCCCTCCTCATCCCCCAAAAGTCGGCAACGCCATTGTGAGGCCTCTGGTGTTGCAGGTGTCCATGGGCGGCGGTAATCGCTTACCATCAGACGATACGTCTGTTCGATTACCCACATTTCCATAAAAAAAACCATTAGATAACGGCGCTTGTTGCAGCGAAGATTTTTCTTTATTAACTTTTTTTTCAAACTTCTTTCATCATCTAACGATATCAATGCCAACAGAAGATAGAAGAGTTGTGATAGCGATAATAGAAACTTTGCACTTACTTAACTAGTTAGTTCAAAATTCCACGATAGCTAATGTCGCATTGTGGTAGTCAATAATAGCTCACAATAATAGCTCTCAAATATTCTATTACCCGCTATTAAAGTTACAGTTCCAAAACTTTCCCATTTCTCTCAAACAACCTTATTTACCAGTTTATGTAATGAATGTAACTTTTTTTCTATTCGCAGCGTTGCGTGTGGCACTGCGGTGGCGGTGGGCGCTGCGCACGGGAAGCTGCTGCAGCCCATTACCGCGCTGTATGCCGCGCGCTGGTAGCCGAAGCTTTAGAACTAGCCTCATTCCTCGCTAGGGTGAGGGTCGGAGGTGCAAGAGACATGGGCGCTGCGGAAGATTCAGCCACACACCTGGACACGTTGCAGTTCTCTGACTGGGTTGGTATTTGTATATTACAGTACTTCTAAAGAGTATTTTATTCATATTTTATGACTGGTTTATTAATTACACTAATTTTAAGAAGGCGAAAGTTTTGTGTGTTTGGTTGTATATTTGTCACTTCTTCACGCTCAAATGGCTAGAAATTTTTTTATAAAAGTAGGTATGGAGGTGGCTGAAACCCTGGATTAACACAGGGACTACTTTTTCGTGAGGTGCGTTTTAGTGCTGCTTCAAGTCGCAAAGTTGTCTGCTAAACACGTTAGACAAAGCACTGGCTGTAATTTCGATCTGCCCAAAACGGTACTAAGCTCTCTAAATAATTGACAATATTATAAGGGCAAATAATTATTTATAAAAACACACAATTATAAACACACTCAACTTTTTATTCTCCCGTCATAAACATATCCTAAAACCATTTCGATAAAGACTGGAAACAGTTTCAAATCTCCTGTTAAACCAAACCTCACTTTACATCTTGGTTGTATATAATTGACATTTTATGGACGTATCTACAGTCATATAATGGAGTTTATAATACCCCAGGTCATGATTGATCATTAAATACGATACTCAAACAATCCACACAGTTACAACATTCGTTTAAAGCTCATTACTATCCAGTGTTATGCAGCAATGCATAATGTTACTGATGCATTATTTATATGGATAATCGCAACTATTTTGCACTGAGGCAGTCTAAGTAACAACCACGTGTAAATATGTATGGTGCCCGCTAGTAGTCAGAATTTTTGCACTGAGTTCGGTAGGACTTTTCCGTGAGAACTTAGTGCGCTATTTGGTCTTCATTGACTAGGCTAGTATGAAAGAATGACTAACACTACCAGTTACTACATCTTACTAAAGCTTTTTGATATATCATGGTAGGTATAGCTCTTATTCCAATAACATTTGACTTAAAAGGCAAATTAACTTGTACTAAAGTTCGAATGTCGGCCATAAGTCATAATTTTTAGCATTTCGTTTCCAGTATATAGCTCGTGTCATTGTAAGATCTTCTTTTCCATTTCAAGTCAACAAAATATATTATCAATACACGAAACGCGTGTAACCTGATGTATAACGGCTCGATATTTAAACTTTTTGCACAATTTGAGAAACAAATTTAGATTTTTTTTAAATTATTCCAATTTGCGAGATCGTAAATTAATTTCTTAACGTATTAATAAATATGTACGAGTATTAATCATTTAATAAAAAAGAAATAATGCAGTTTTCTCGTTTGTCAACACTGTAACTATATTCGCCCAACTCAGAATCCGATTCTATTGTCCTGGATTAGTTAGGTCCTTAAAGCAGGCATGTAAGTTAAGTGGGTACTATATCTTCCGAGCTATCATAGATGTATAAATCGTAAGTAATATAAATACAAGGAACGGCAGTATAACCACAGTAAATGGGTGATCAGGATCATGAGAGCTATGGGTACGTGTATAGTATATAGGTAAGATGGCCGGGCCTATTCGTTTGAATAATTACGAGTGTATTTTCTAAGTTACTCTGATACTTTTCATTGAAATATTTTAATTTTTATAGTTCCGTTGTTATATAAGTATTCAAAACAATTAATGTTTAACATCGATGATCCAGAATGATAATAATTCTGGTAGCTTTAACGCCAGCTGTTTTGTTCTACGTATCTGTAACGCATTATTATTTCTAATTATAGTCAAACCGAAGGATTTGGAGAGCATTGCAAGTACGTAAAATCAAATCTCTGGACTTGTATTTTGTCGCTTTTAGATTAACAAAACAAAACAGAATAAACTACATACCTACTGTATGCATGCCATCTAGATGTTGTCGTTAGTAATTACCATCCGCCTTCTTATTGTTGTCGCTTGATTAATAAATATTATCTCGAGTAAATTAATAGTAATAAAAATAATGGAGGTTTCATTCGGTCCAAGACATTTCCAATTCTTTTAGTATTTAATATTTGTCCATCTAGCGGTTTTATTACGCGAGTAGTTTAGTAATACACAAGCATATTAATCGTAAACATTAAGACTTCCATACAATAGAAAAACATTTATAACCGAGTTAGCCGTGTATTTCAGAAAAAATCCTGAATAACACTAAATAAAATAGATTTGCTTTAGCGCCTTCTAGATATATGATAGCAATATTACAATCGACCAATAATTCTTAATCTTTTTACAGGCTCGGTTTTGGATGCAAGTGATCGGCGAACTGCGGATGGGTGTAAAACTAAAGAAAGTCAGCTACTCTAGGACGCCAATAGAATATGAGTTAACGCCGTATGAGATATTAATGGATGATATAAGATCTAGGAGGTACACGCTTAGGAAAGTCGACGGTGCGATACCTCCAAGGTAAGAAAGAAGTTTTAAGTTCAATAACATTAGAATATTTTTATTAAATTTAATAATTGTTTGACGAATTGACTTTGACCTTAAAGTAATAAAAGTATTATTCTATAAGTATATGTCACAAAAAAGTGATTAGAAATCTGCGTAACTGAGTTATGACCAGTCTTGTCAAATTCTGACGTTAATAAAAATTGGTTTATTTTCTTTTAATGTAAACATATTGTTTGTTTTTTATTGCAGTGTAAAGAAAGATGCTCACGCTATGATACTCGAATTTATTAGAAGTAGACCACCGCTTAAAAAGGTAAGCATACTTACATATCTATTTTAAAACAATATTAAAGGAGGAACATAAACTCGACTAGAAGTCTTAGGCACTATTTTAACCCTACGGATTTTGACAAAGTGCTTTGATACTGAGGAGTTTAAAATATACATCAAGGAGTAGTTATCTAATAACAGAATATTGTTGTTGTACCTAGTCTTCTATAAGAATAAATAAATCGGAGCGTCTGTTTGTAATATTAAATAACCGTTTTTTACTAAATGTATAAATGGTACCTATACAAAAATATCATATTTTTCAATTTTTATTCTTCTTTGTCTGTGTTTGTTTCGGCTAATCTCTGGAATGGCTGTACCGATTTTGATGGGACTGTCACTGGCAGACAGGACGATGTAAGGAGTAACTTAAGCTACTTTCTATAGACTAACTTCGCTCCCCGGCGTTACTCGCAGTTACAATAACAACCTCGGGGAACACCGCGGGGCTCAGCTAGTAATGAATAATATCTCAACAATGCTGAATAAATTTCAACAATATCGTATTCTTCTCAGTAAAAATAATGTTTTCTTTTATAAGGAGAGATCCATGTCCACTGTGGACTGTTAACATCTTTTGCTGTAAAAAGTAATATTAAAATAATAACACATATTGTTCTGACAATGTGTACAACATTAAACATTAAATTTAATTATCAGATATCGAAATATAAGTAGATGAAAAGAAACAATTCAGTTTTTGTAAAGGCAGTCTGTCAAAATACTATCACAATTACAAGTTACGTTGGAAGAACAGCTAACTCTGTTTCTTTTGTCAGGCGTCTGATCGTAAGTTGCCGCCGCCTCGCCGAGAAGTAACTCCCAGAGAAAAACTCCTCGCCTCAATACAAGTTGGAAGACAACTGCGACCGACCCCATACTCAAGACGATTATGTAAGTACTCATATTTACTTAAATTATAATACACAAATTGAAAAGAAACTATATTCAAACACGAAGCTCTACCGGTAACTTTACTTCCCGTCAGCTCAAGTGAAGGTCGGCGTGACGTGGCTGACGTGATGAAACCATTTTTCTTCAACATAAACCCATAAATTTATTTCAGAAATCTGTAGGTAAATACTATTTTTATTGTTTTAACATGTTGTTTCGTTCTATCAAGCTAAAATTGTACGAAGTTTATACTTAATCGCTTCATTTACAAAACTAAATTCTCTATCCCAATCCTCTATCCTAATCCTACCTTAGTTTTTTATTGCAGTATTTGTTGAATCCCCTCTGCCTATTACAATATGTCACTTATTCCAGATTCCTATTCCTAAACTGTTCCTAACTTGTTCCAGATAACCCCTCATGACTCAGGAACATATTTTACAAGTAATAATTTATAAATTATTGTTATTTTTGTAACCTTATTATATTTAAATCTCTCTCAGCCTTAGCCTTTTATTTGATTATTTAGCAAAACAGTTTCTATGTTTAATGCCTGTAAATGAACGCCTTCATAAAATATAATAGTAGTAGCGTTTTGATGACTCATTGCTGTAACTCTTTTTGTAGGCGCTATATTAAAATCGGTTTTTTGTTTATTGATATATATGTAATATTATAATATATTTCCTAATATATATAATATATTTCCTACATTATACATAATAATTAGCAGCCATTTTACAATTTAGTGATACGAAATACTTAGAAACACCAAGTTAACCACGGTGGGCAAGATTGAATACTTGATTGACAAACACGCAATCGAAAATAATTTACCTTCATATTTTATTTATATATTAAATGTTTCTCCATTCAACACTGCTATAGTATTGGCTAATTGTTTCCAATTTTCCCCCAAAATTATCGATTCCTTAGAGTGGCACCGTTTTTTTGTATGAGAATTGAGCGGTCTCTTTTACGGTCTATACATGCTGAAACTCATTTCTGACTGCGATGCAACCAGACTGTTTATAAACGTACGACATGTATATGTATGTTTTTTATGGTATAAGGGGCAAACGAGCAGATGTATCGCCAGATGTAAGCGGCGCGCAACACCAGAGGTGTCACAAGTGCGTTGCCGGCCTTTGGGGGATGGAGAGGGGGACAGGGAAGGGGTTGGGGTATGGGTCTCCAGTATGAGGATACTGGAGACCCATACCCCAACCCCTTAACTGATAAAACACAGTGCAAGCGATGTTTCACACCGGTTTTCTGTCAGGACGTGATATCAATCAGGTCGAGGCGGCCCATTCATGCCGAAGTGTGGTTTTCCCACAGTAATGTGTCAAATACATACTTATTATCGCTTTCAGAGAACAAATGATTTATGATCATTACAAATGTAATTGCTCCGAGTTTTTAATTGTACACGACTTCTAGTTCAGTGCCCCACTGACCATTTTTTATCATAAGTTCATTTCCGTAAAATACGAACAGATGTTCGCACATCTCAATCTGTACAGTTCACGTTCTACCTAGGAAGTATTGCGTCAAACGACACCTGCATACAACTGCAAGATTTCCACTATTGTGTTTTTACTCACATTCATATCAACAGCTGACAGTAAGTAGTTCATATTCTATTCACAGCGGTCAATTGCATCATATGCAGTCACATATTAACGAGATGTATCGCGGTCTAGTTTCGAAACGCAACACAATGGAGCGATTAGCTTTTATCCGTACCATAAAAGCTGAGATAAAGGAAATAGAGGTGCTTATTTTAGGCGCGATATGCGGTACCAATTCTAAGTAGGTAGTTACTCTAAGCAATAGTTCGAAATCACGAGATACGTCCTCGTAATACCCCACTAGATATGTTACGGGTATTCAACTTCGGTTTTGAAAGATTTACATGTTTGTCCTAACTAGTTTTTACACCTAAAAAATAGACGAAGATAAAAAAAAACGAAAAAATTAATATCCTATTCCTGTGAGTATGTAAACAAACTAACAAATTGTCTTGCGTTATTACATATAAAAAATATTTATTTACATCCATATCGGATGTAAATGAATGTTTCAACATAATTTGGCCATTTCCGCAGTCATCATAAGCTCAGATTACAAATGTAGTTTTGACAAATGTTCATTATCTTTAACCTTAATGTGGCATACAATGTTTAAGATTTATGAAGCCTTCTAAGTTGCTGTTTAACAGCTTAATTTACCGACACATCAGTATAACTGAAAAGGAAAGGAAAAGACGCGGACAAACAAGAACTGCGAAAAACAAATTTCATCAACAATCCACAATGTCCCGCTGCTGGGCTCGGGTCACTTCTCAGGAGAGGGTTAAGACTATACGTCCCCACGCTGGCCCAGTGTAGGTTGGGGACTGGCAAGGTAACGTTTTGGCTACGCCATCCTGCAGTTGGATGTTTTTAAGCCCCCCAAAGATCTCCAACTAAACTTCATGTCTGTTATCCTATGATAACAACCGGGACCGACTACCACTAACTGGTATCATGCCACCACCCATCAAGGTACTAATTGCGCCGTCGCTGCTCACCGTCGATGATTATTTCTAATCACCGAGTGCGACTGGGCTATGAGCACCTCTCTGGGCTGTGAGTGCCTGTCTGGGCTATGAGCGCCTCTCTTAATTGTCGTATGAGGCGACTAAGGGAGCAAATTACGAAAGAAAATATCACTGAAAAAAGAAATAAATCTTAAAACAAACCAACCTGTCTGCTCATCATGGTAAAGTAAGCTAAAACCTTGTAAGGAGATGCTTGTATCCAGCATTGAACTGTTAAAGGCTCTTGATGATGCTTCGGCACAAATGGACGGATTAGACCGGTTCTACCTATGGTGGTCGGGTTTATGGAAGACCGATGTCAAGTTATTCTTCCGTCGCTTTTCACCGTGTCAGTGAGGGTCTCATAGCCTTAAAGTCATAAGGATCAGATAAAACATATTTAAGAAACATGTTAAAAAGATGTGCCTTGTTTCTTTGATAAAGGTTATCTAACCGGGATTAAAAAAGAGAAGAGCTCAAACTAAGTACAATAAACTAGGTAAAATTGACTAGGTTTCATGTTCCACTGTGTGTAGTTTTCAGGGCCTTGCTTCCAAAGGACCTTTATAGGATCACTTTGTTTTCCGTTTGTTTGTCAAGACCCTTTTTCTCATGAATGAAATTTTCGACACTCGCAAGGAATGAAAGCCTACAGGGTACTGCCCGTGAACTCAGAGTCTTGTAATTTGGTACGAAGCAGCAACTTATGGCACAGATAAAGTAAAAAAAGTGAAAAGCATAATTTATTAGTTATATTACATAATATAAATACATGTTTGTACGGAATTCCCAGTGCGCGAGATCGACTCGCACTTGGCCGGTCTTTTATTAGAGGATTGATCAACCCGATCGAGTGAGGCATACCATGGTCGTACAATTGATATGGAAGACAGAAGTTGGATTGGATTCATTTCGAATAATTTATAGCACTTTGTGCAAGAAATGTTATTTATAATTCACTGAACAGTTTGTATCCTCATTAATGTACTTTCTGTTTTTGTAATTATAGTATGTAAGCATGCAAATAAAGAGAAATAAATATGTCTGGCTTTATGCCATGCATGGAACAGGATTTTTAGCGATAATTATCACACAGCACATATACATATACTTCGTTTCTATAGATTTCTCTACTCAACCTTAGCCACGTAATTTAAGCTGCAGTTATATTTAAAGCAACTGTTTCCACAGATAGTGGCTATTTGAGTATTTGAATGTACCTTTTATTTATTTATTTTTTTATGTTTGGGCTTGCGATAGTAATTCTATTCTGCCTGATGGAAAGCATAACCATACTCATTACAAATGCAATATGGTGACCCACACCATGGCGGCCTAGTACAGCTTCTGCATCATTGGGCCTCCGTTTTTGGAGTCACATACTAAACACGACAGTATGAACGCTGTTATGTTACGTTCATTATCGTGGAAGGGTAGTACCGCTCGGTCGAGCCAGCCTATCTTACTAAAATCAGCGTGGCTCTACAACCTCTAACGTCAACGCACTCAGAAATAACATTATTTTTACGCTATACAGACCAAATGAACGAACATTTTTATTTAACATGAATTATTGAATTGAAAATATGAGTTCCTCAGTCAATTTAACTTGGGGTAAAAGTAGCCTACCGGTTACTTATACACCTACTTAAGCCCCTCTCCCTCCGATTCTGGGGGAAAGACTCCTTTCCGTAACCCGATCATATCATAAACATAAGAATACGATTAGTATAACACTAAAAAAAGGCGCTTTAAAGGATACTTAATCCTTTTAATAAGTATTCGTTACTACATACTATAAATAAACATAGATAAATTATATTACATATTGTTTTCGTTTCATACCTTGTGACGTAACTTTGCCTCAGTCGTATTAAAGAACGTGCAGTTTGTATTAGAACTACGCGATCTGAATTTGAATTCCTGTGACACCCTTCACCATGTGGCCATCTGTTTCTGTAACTAGATTTCTGTGTAAAACTTTTTGATATATTTTATACTTTAGGTCGAAGAGAATAACCACTAGACAAACAGGTACGTCGTATTGTCCATAGGTGCGTATGTGTGTAAGGTTGGGTTTAGACTAACCAACTAAAGAGCTAGGGCGAGAACAAGAGCGTTCTTTGTTAATTTTTTAATGTAAACGAAAACTCGTTTTTAGCGTTCACACCAAAATAGCAACGAGCAAGAATGAGAACCAAGAACTAGAATTCTCACGAAGATGCAACTGTTCCCGCGCTCTAATGCCATTTACATCAGCGAGCGAGCATTCTGAGAGTATTCTATAAAATCTTTTAAAACGCACACAGAACAACATACGAATGGTCTGTACTGTTTACACTGACATAATTTAATAGAACGAGCATTCGTTTGTCTGATGTAAATTGGCTTTTACTTGACTTGCAACTATTAATTATCATCATCAGCCTATCGAAGTCCACAGCTGGATATAGGCCTCTCAAATTACGCGCCCCGTAGTTCGATTTCACTTGCAACTAATGCTAAGAATTAAAAAAAATGGCTATATCTTTTTAAAATACAAGTCTTATATTTTACTCACGTGTGGAATACAAATAACACGCACCAAGAAATTCATAACTTGCCATTTTTCTCAGCTTCACTTAACACAGAAGTTGGTCTATAAAAATAAAAGTCCATCCCAACGAGAAATGACTTGTGCTTCAATAGAAATAGGGTTTATATCTCCAAGGCCGTTTGTGGCGTCTTTCTGTCTCTACCATAAGACTATGTAGACGTCTAGGTCAGTGGGGACTGGAATATCGACCTGGATACTGCGTTATATAACGGATACAGATACCCTTATGTAAGTATCCGCAGTATTTTAACACTTGATAAATATTAGTAAATTTTAAGTAAGTATAAATACCTTATGGTTTGTTGGTCTAGTGGATCTTTGTAGTAGACTCTACATAATTTATATAAGTAATGAACTATTAAAAAAACCCGACTGCGTTTTTTTAATATTTATGTACCCAGTGTCATTCTCGACTGAGATGAATCTATGCCACCACTCACATAAATGATATGACAAGCCGTTTAGGCGGTAGTCAGTCAGTCCCCAACCCGCACTTGGCCAGCGTGGGGACGTATGGCCTTAACCCTCTCCTGAGAGGAGACCCAAGCCCAGCAGTGGGACATTATGGGTTGTTGATTTAGGCTGTAGGGCGTTCCAAAGAAGTATACACATATACATACGTACACTCGAAAAACATAACCCTCCTTCTCTCGCAGTTGGTTAAAACACTAAGTTTGTTTTCTTTTTCAAATGTAACAAGAAAAGCATACGCGAGTTTTAATGAATTGCCGTCACCGGCTGTTATGTAGCTCTAACTGCTTTTCGGTTATCAGTGATCAAAACTACATGTTATCATAGGTCAGCTCTAGGAAATAACCAAACAGGCAATAAGCCATTAAATAACTATAGTCTAGGAATACACTTTCTATAGAAATTTGCATTCGAAATTTCACATGACTAGAGTCTTAGATAATGAAATCATCTATCTAATTGCTACAGGAAAATAATCTCTATTTCAATGAATAACTGTAAAGCCGTTTAATTACTTGCAACATGAACGTTTTTGGATAATGAATATTTCAATCGGCTATTATTTACTGTCTTATCATCAAACAACGATTTATAAAACCAAGAAGCCGAGTTTCTCAAAGCTTTTTTTGGTTTTTTGCTTTTTTACCTGCATTCTTATTTTTTCCATCGTAATAATGCTGGAGCGAAAAAATGTGATCACAATAGCCACAATACGTAGAACGCAAAATAAAAAATAAACTTGGTTTACAAAAGAATTGGTTTGGTTGGCATGAGGTTCGATAACTTGCTTGGGTTTTTCAACATTCATTTCAAGATTTCTGTTTAGGTAATTATTAATTTTAATATATATTATTAGACGGCTACAGTGTCCAGATATACGACCCTAACTTAAAAACTATAAACAAGTAACGGATTGTAAAAAAAATAAAATATATATTTTGATACCACACTCGATGTATTTTGAAAACATTTTTATTTTTGAGATTACTTCATGGCTCCAGAAATCCTTAATTTTTTTTTTGTAATTTGGATGTACCCAGTGTCACTATCAAAGGGTTAACAATACATACACTCGAAAAACATAACCCTCATTCTTTCGCAGTCGGGTAAAAACTACTATCACAAAAAGCAATTTTAGTCATTGTATTTCGGCATACTCGACTAGATCCGAACCTGATGAAAAACCAGATCTAAGCGACCATGTGTGTTGAATTCGATCGCTTCATTGAGTAACTCTAGATATAGGTTCAATCGACCAAATGGGGTTTTGTGGAACTTTCATACTTATCTATTTATCTTGCAGGACCTTTTCTGTACCTAAGCCTGCATAAGTTTAGTTATAAACCTGCCTGGTGCCGGTAGATTGGACTATGTTAATAGGCATTGCAATGGGGACATAAATGGATTTATGTGTCTTACCTATCTTATGACCTGTCAGGTCACCAGGGTCATCTTATCAGTAACGTGCTAGTTTCTTACTTTTTAAAAATATGAGTATTATTCGTATACTATTGAAGTTGTAAAGACACTGTAACAAAACCTAATAAATAGCTTGACTAGCTCTAAATATAATGTTTTCAATGATGTCAGTTTACCTAGCCATAAAACATTCAAACAAAGTTCCCTGAAACAATAGTTAATATTATTAACTAATCAAATAATTGTACAATAAAAGGTTTATACTTACGATAAGGAAAGATTGAGAACCGCTTTTCTTAAAGCAAGGCACACAACGAGTACATCTTACCGCAGTCTGTGCCAGATTTTATAGACGCGCGGTCGTTTGTTGTTGATCTTATAAAAAAATACGAATATTAAAAATGGAATGAGTATCTGTTCTTTAGTTCTTTTTAATCGATTGAACTAGGAAATGGAAAGGATGTGATAATTACATTATCGTTCGTGTGCGGCTTCAACCCTTACCTAAGGTTCTACCTTATGCTAACAGGATTTTATATTATATCAGGGCAATCCACTTTAGTCTGCGCGGCAAATTTGTGTAGTGCGGTGTTGTTATAATTGACTTTGTAATTTAAATTGTTCGCGGTAAAGGATAAATTTAGTTTTCTGGAGTTTTAAAAGTGTTTTAGTGACTTGGTTAACTTTGTACTTTGAGTGTAATTTTTGAAGATGGGAGTTTGTATTACGAGTACTTTGGCTATGGACATCTCTCGTAAGTACATACTTTTAAATGTTTCTTTTAATATTTGAGTATGGAATATGTCAAATGTGTCACTAAGTGTATGAAAACTTGCACTCAGGGTTGTTATATTTAAAAAATATCTCCGGTTTGTGCATATAATCGCATTCTTTCACGTACTATCAGACTAAAAAATGTCTAGATCAGGTTTTTAATGTGTTTCTTAAAATTTCGCGTAAACACGTGAGTAAACAATTTACTGGTAATGTTGTGACACTCTTTAAAAAGCAAATCATCAAAAAAATTATACATTATTGAAGATATTGCATATTTGGTAAACTTTAGTGTATACTACCAGTGGCTTGTGAATTTGTTTCATTTCTTTAATAATATCCTACTTTTATACGTTTTTTTCACTAATACAACATACCTACCGATTTTTACCATACCTTTTATAATGTACTCAAAATTTCATGGTTAATAAGATCCCATTCGATTGCTGAAGGTGCCGTTTGCCTTCTTTCCTTTTATATGTATTCATTCATTCTTTTTGTCTTAGATCACATTAAGTTATCACACAGGAATTTTTTACGCATGGCGTTGACATATTTTTTTTTATTTGTATAAAATATTTTTACTAGGATCTATAAAAAAAAATTACAAAAAAGTTGTAATACCAACTAAGTCTGTGTACCATAAAATCTACATAAATTTTCAACACATTTCAAACAGGAGTAGTATGTGAAGTTTTAACTTAGGAACTCCGTAAGCTATGAACGGTTTTTTAGTATTTCTTATTTAGGAGGGTTTCAATTATTTACTTCCCTTTTGTTAAACATTAAGAAAGAACACGACCCCTAAGGTTCGACACCATAGTTTCTCAAAACCACTCAAACTTTGAAACAAATAATAAAATGGATTAAATTCGCTCTCTCAATTTAAGAGAGTGGCGATTTCCACATACAAAGCGAAAAACAGAATCATACTATCTTAAGTAACGAAGAAACTACCAATCTTAAATAGGGCAATAGAAGTTCTCGCACCGGTTATTATATACACAACATCCCAACATCAACCGTTGGACAGTGGCCCGCCAGGCATGAACACCTCGCCTGGTCGGAGGATCCTCCCTTTGTGTTGGAGGAACATGACACTCCTACCTCCACAAGAGCTACGTCATTGGACCTGAGAACCCGAAGAAGAACTACTAAGTAACGGCTTCTTCTTTTTACAAGTCGTTTAAAACTGGAGTACTCGTGACTATAAAATATATATTTTTACTACTGCTTAATGTGAATGTAACACTTATTTGTTATCAGCTGTCATCTCTTCGCGTGAGCGTTAAAAATCTTCGTTATCAGCGAGATAGTTGTAATCTTGGATTGTTATGTTAGTTTTGCGTAACTGTTTATCTGCTAACTCACGACTATGAAACTATAAAACTCCTTCTTTAGCTGTTGAAGGTTTTTAACTTTATTTAAATAATAGCCCAACTACATTATATATTTTTAATCCGTTCCATGTGATCTTTCGTTTTCATTTCGTTCCGTGTTTGACTGCCTCGGTGACGCAGTAATAGCGTACGTGACTGCTGCCCTTAAAAGTCTCGAGTTCGATTTCCAGGCCAGACCAAATGTTTGTATGATTTGAAAATGTTTGTTTCCTTGTTTGAGTGTTTTCCATGTATAATATGAATGTATTTATAAAAAAAGTATATATGTATATATATTTATATCCGTTGTTAAGCACTCACAGTACAAGCTCTACTTAGTTTGGGACTAGAGGGCATTTTGTGTCAGATGTTCGAAATATTATAAAATATTGATTATAGCTCCATCATGGGCTGTATCTTCACACAAATCCCCCAAAAAATGTATACGAGAACCAATTATGTTATTCCTCTAAACGCTGGGATACTCGGTGAATAATTTTGTATATTGCAGTACAGTTTTACATAACGATATAGAAAATATACTGTCTTATCTATAAGGAGCAATTTGCAACCAATCCTTTCAAATGATTTTATTCGGTATTAGAGATGAAGCTTAAAATGAATGAAGATTACGGCTAGCGCAAATCTGGTCGAAACGTCGGGCATATCAGAGGTATGTGATACCTTTAAATAAATGATCGCGTTAATTCCCGTGAAATAATTATTGAGACATGGAACGCGAAAGTATAAAAGTTAGTATAGCTAAAAAGTTAAGCAGTATGATATTTGAACACGTTAGTAAAAAAAAGCAAAGTTTTCTGATCTGTTTTTTACAGACCTTACACACATTTCATATATACAGTTTCTCACGCGAAAATGTGCAATCGTCAAGTTTCTTCTAGTTAAGTGAATTCCATTATAAACTGCATCGTTA
Organism: Hyphantria cunea; assembly: GCA_003709505.1. Classification (NCBI taxonomy): domain Eukaryota; kingdom Metazoa; phylum Arthropoda; class Insecta; order Lepidoptera; family Erebidae; genus Hyphantria; species Hyphantria cunea. The sequence continues at coordinate 61,305 of PKRV01001639.1, read as the reverse complement.
CTTAACATCAGTTTAGATAGCAATCTAATGCGAGCCTATTGTGAATAAAATAAAAGAGATGAAATCTATGGCAACACTGAGATTACAGGAACATTTGCACATTTACTTATTTACTCAATAGTGGTCGTTAATTGTTCAAACTCCCTACCCTAATTATTTTATGGTCATTAATCAGATGTTAAGAAAATAATTCTATTTATTTATTACTAGTATTTGCGCGCGGCTCCAACCTTGTATTTGACCTTTATCGCAGCAAAGAGTAAACTTTTTTTTTTACTAGCCAAGAGTAACCTATGTCAATCCTCAAGAATACCAAAGCAATCAAATTTCATTGAAATCAATTGAAAGTGCAGATGTGTATATAAATACCACCCGAAAGAGCCAGGACTACATTTTCCTTAAATTTAAAGGTTACATGTATGACAAATATCAAGTACCGATTGAGTAAAGAAAGAGAGGACTTGTTGTTTGTATGCAGAGAGCGTAATTAACATATACGTGAGCCGAAAACAAATCTAAGGACAAACGCGGTATTCTAGCTCAATTCACATTGAGAATCGTAATCGTTTCTTAAATACTTATTAATTCTGCAATTTTTATGTTTGTTGGGGACAAATAAGCAAACTGTTTGGGTTATTTGAATGCCGATAAACTGAGTCATTCGGTAAAAAGAAAAGAAAGAATTGCTCAACACTTCGAGTCCGGCAAAGTTAAAGTCATTCGGTAAAGGCAACTCCTCCATGAGTCATAAACATTCTGTGTCGCGGGGGACTTTACAGACATACAACGTGAAACGAACACAAAGAACATCCAGACTTTGTGGATCACATAAGTGTTGTCCCATTTGGGATTTGAACTCACAACATCTACGCGCAGTGGAAAGCGGCGTGGCACCTTCATTTTTTGCTTAGATTCAAGCAAATACAACTGCGCTTTTTTAAAAACTTTATGCCTCGTACAACAATGTGGAATGAACTGTCGCCTGTGGTATTACCGGCGACACCCAAATACGACCTTTAAACCTTCAAGAAAAGAGCGTACTCCTTCTTAAAAGGCCGGGAACGCACTTGTGACGCCTCTACTGTTGCGGGTGTTTATAGGCGGCAGTAATCTTAATAGCTTACTATCAGGCGATACGTCTGCTCGTTTGCCCACATTTCCACTTTAAAAAAACAATTGAACCAACTCTGTCGGTACAGCTTCTATCCCTCTCGGCTTTTAGCACCACATTCTTTTGTTATTGTGTCAAATTCTCACGAATAGCCGTCAAGGTAAAACCCATAGCTACTAAGTAAAATGTAATACCTGCTTTCAATTTTCTGTTCACTTTATCTCAAATTCACGACTAAACAGTAGAAAATCAACTCGCTTCGGATCATTAATCTTGCTTCTAATACGGTTTCATCAGAAAAGTGAGAACAATCGGTTTGTCAAACTTTCCAGCTTGCTCTGTTTCACTAATACCCAGTGCGGTTAGCGCCAACCGCAGTTTTTCATATCATAATTGCTAAATCGATACACATTTTTGTCAAGTCAGCGTTATAACCGCCGCGATCTCATGTCTCATCTCGATGTATCACTTTAAATGATTATTATAACTTATGTAATATATCGCATGGTTCTTTTTAGTAATATCTATGTTTAATTTTTAGAGATGTCATTTATTGAAATGGAAAATTAATCGTACTGTTACTTCTATTCTGTAATTTGATTTGGAATAGCATTGGACAGCAGAAAATGGCAACGCTGCAACGTAGGATAACAATCTTCCAAAAAGTATATACAGTACTTTATGGTTCCATCTTTGACAAGCTAGTTAGTGATTGGGTCTCGATGAACCCGTTAAGTTATGTAAGTGAACTACCAAATGGTAAGCTGCAGAAAGTTAACTCGAACGAGACGAGATGATTCATAAATTTTCTTATTTTTTGGAACATAAAAAATCACTTTAGAAATCGAAGCAACCAATCCCAACGACTTCATATTTAAGCCAAAACGAGGTTATTCATCAGCAGCTAAATTTTGATAGCTAACTGTTAGTTGATAGTTAGTTCGATTAAATCTAATTGGAGTTGAAGAATCACAAATGGTTTTTCAATTGTAAAGAATAAGAAATGCATCAAAAGATAAGTAAAAACCTAGTACTAATCGTAGTATAGTGTGTATTTTGAGTGTTCTGTTGTGTTGTGAAGTCGTTTGATAATTATTTTGCATTTATATATTAAGGAAAAAGTCCCAAGCGATATATATTTGGGACTTTTTCTTTAGTCTATAAATAGGTGAGATGAAATTGGGAACGTCTTTCGAAAATCAAAAAACGATCTTCTCCTTTTGATGACAATATGGCAACTAGCCGGACCGCCGGATCAGCTATTTCAAGCAGTATTTAAGGTCTTTAAATCTGAAGTCTCCGTCATGATGAAATTAATGATAAATAATATTAAAAAATGTGGATAAAATGAAATGGAGACCGTATTTCTAAAAAAAAACGCGCTCCGCCATAATTCGAATCTATTGACACGCATTTTGACATCCTTCCTTCTGATTTTACCGTAGTCGTTTTAAAATGTGTCTAATTTCTTTTTAGTTTTCTTTGAAGGAAGGCTTTAAAAAATTGGTGGCCAAAACCCGTCTGTTATAGAACACGATTATAAAAATCTATTGTAGACAAAATTTTAAATGAATCAGGTGTTTTAAGTTTTTAATCTAAATATTTAAAAATATCTTATAAATAAGCATCTAAGCCAAAATAATCGATTGATTCGCACTGCAGCAACCTCTTTGCAGACCTTGAAATAAATCAGAACTAATTCTCATTCGTATTTTACAACGAGGCTTGCTTAAATTTGATTCTAGGAAAAGAATAATGAATTCTAAAACGATCAAAACAAATTTGGAGAGTGACAGCAAAGTAATGTAACATTTTGCCTTCGATTTTATATTCAACTTTTGCCAAATCGATTATACTTACTAGGGATGATAAAAGTGTTAAGAATAATAAATTTAAAATTTAATAAAAAAGGCTGTATTGTTGTATTTATCAGTTTAAAAGTAAAAAGTTTTTATTCGTTTATACAAATGAAATAGTGAACTACTTTCTTTATTATAGTCGAATATAGGTTAACGACACGATATTAAAGTCACAACACTAAACACTAACCAAGTTTGTCTACCAATCAATCGTGCAATAAATAATTGCTCATCCATAATTTTATATTGAGTAATAGATTTTATGTAATTTGTAATTTATACCGCAGGAGTTCTCCATTCACTTCGATTGACCTGATAACTGGCGTGTAAAAAGCACTTGGGTGCCTTTCGCTCAAATTGAACTACGAATGCGAGGCAATTTTTGAACTTACTACTTTTAAGGAAGTTTTATTTCCTTTTGGCCGATTGCAAAATTGATTCAATATGTTATAGATAGCAATATCATTCTTTCATGTTAAATATAGGTACATCGCTAAATAAATAAATTTCGGATATATTATTTGACAGATAATTTGACTTAACTTCGTTATATATCATTATGTCAAACCATCTGTCAAAAAAGCCATCCGAAACTTATTTGTAAGCGGTGAAAGAGGACCAATATTTGAAACGGATAGTAAGGAAAGACTAAAACCTAATTAAATATGTTGAAAACCTTAAGGTTATTAACCTTAACCTTTATTTGAATGGTAAATTAAAAATAATTTATTTTTTATTCAGTATCTGCTGAATAATTTGTCTTGAATCTTTATACTAACAATGAATAATTAAGTTCCAACTTCTAAAATTAGGCAGTAGAACCACACTGATTTCAGCACAAACGGGCCGGCTCTACTGAGGCCACCCTCTGGTTGTCAAGTTAAAATGACAACATGCTGTCGCTGTCGCGTTCTGAGCAGAAGCGTCAATAGGCCGCCATAGTGTGGGTCATCATGCTGCATTGTTGTTGCTGATGTCTGCTATCGAAAAGAGGAGGCGATCATTACTAAAGAGTAATATATAGTATAAAGAACATAATAAAGAACCAAAGGGTTCTTTGTCTTTCGCAGGCTCAACTATATAAAAAAAATAAAGCTATTTACTTAATCGATTAGGATTAGTTTACTGCAAACGTTTAAATAATCCTGGGATTAATTTTGTTCTTTAATTACATCGTAAACAATGACAACTACTTTTTACACGGCATAATGACGAAACAAAAGATTTTTTTAAGAAATACGTCCGCATCTGTTTCACTGCTAACAAAGTCACAAACAATTATTATTATTAAATACATATTTATTCAATATGTATTTAATAATAATAATTGTTTGTGACTTTGAATTACGTCTAGATTGACATTCAGCCAAAATTAAATAACTCAGCTTATGGTTATTTAAACACTATTTTGGGCAAGTATTTAAGACACATTTACCTACAAACAATTTTATTGTTTTCAAGCTTCATTTCTATAAGAATATAAACGGTACTAAAGTCATATTAGGATGTAATAAAAATGTAGGACGGAGACGTCGATGTAATAGTATTTTTTTCGATCGAATTGCTACATTTCAATGAAGAACCGATGAAATGACTTCTCACTATTTACTTGTGCGTGCAGACAGTGATGTGATTACCTCTGTAATTATAAAAATTGAAGAAACTTCTGTACGTTCTTGTCTACACGTTTTTAAATTTAATGTGAGTGTATTTTTGGTGAAACACATGTACATATATATAACTGTTAGGACCAGTTTCATTAGATATAGTCACTGATAGATTAATATCGACTAATCTGTCTGATGAAGACAGATTTCGGTTTCAAAAGTCTTGGTTAGAGACATATTAAGTCAGATATACACATACATATAAACGTTTTTTATTTGTCAAATAGTGTTATTTGACAGTAAACTATCTTTGAAATACATTTATCTCAGCATCACATCAACGGCCTTGAACAGTCTGCTGCAGTACATAGACTTCTCTTTAGAATGGAGGCTATGACATTCTCTACCACACTTGCCAGACAGATTACTTTTAGGTTTGTTATTACATATCTACTTATATTTGCAGTAGTATACAAATAAACCTATCGGTGTTCCTACTAATTTGTATGAAAATATATCGTTTTATTTTGAAATCCTACATCCTCTTTCAATACACCACATTCACTGGCATTCTCGCATCTCACGTCTACGACCTTGTATGTAGCCATAGTTAACCGCACGAATATCTGACCTTATCAATTCCACATTCAAACCACAAACGAGGTCAATAGACTCATTTTTTGCTCTCTGGTAATACATGCGAATGTTTTTGAACGTGGAGCGATGGATCGCTATGTGCGGTTTTAAGTACTCATTTCTAAATTTGAAAAAAAAAGTAGGTCATAAATATCTGATTGTGACAATTTACTGTTGTTCTCTTTTTAAAAATGTAAAATATATCGTAAAACATTTTGTTTGCAAAATTTTTTTTTGAAAGTAAGTTTTACAAAATTAGATAGAATCCAAAAAAATGGACTATTTGATGTGTTTGTAAAATTATTGTAAAAGAAATCTCAAATTGTGGTTTACCGCTTCAGCAGATTACGGTATTTTTAATAAAATGGTATTTAATCTTCACTCAGAAACAATTTGGCGCGAAAGCTCTGTTTTGGTTGGTGTTGCCAGGGTTTCTAGACACCGATTAATTGCATAATACCATTAAACAGCCAGTGTGGTCTGTGCGAAAGGGGTCTTGACAGTAATTCAAAATCATCTCAAAATATATGAGCAAAATATTCGTGGAGCATCCGGTGCTAATATGCATGAGGATGTTGTATGTTGTGCAAGAAGATAGCTTCGATATCGAGCGTGAGACACGATGTAGTCCAGTCACGCGAGCTTAACAATACATAGCCGTGCGAAGGACATTCTTCTTGTCATGATTGCCAATTGCTATGTTATTGTTTTCTGATTAATGCTCATACCTGAATAAAAACCGTAATCGTTCATTTGTCGCATTCAATATGCAGTTTCTCAATCCTATCACTATTAGTTTACGTATCACGATATCTGAAAGTTCAGGCACTCGTCATCTATTCCCTCTGCAAATAAATAAAATTGAAGCGTCGGCTTATAATTTCAAATTAGCAGCTTTACACTAAATGTATATGAATATATTTACGTCAAGAAATCTATTTTATCTCAATCCTCTACCCGCACTTTGCCAGCGTGGGGACTTATGGCCCTCTACTAAAAGCCTTAACCCGAGTGGAACATTATGGGTTGTTGACGATGAAGAAATCTATTTGAAATTTTTTGTCTCTCGGTCAATCTGGTGAGTCAGTTGTTCCGGCTAATCTCTAAAATTGCTGAACCGATTTTGACGAGGCTCACTGCCTGGTAGCTGAAGATGTAAGAAATGACTTGGGCTACTTCTAATTTCGATTCTAGTTTCGTTCCGTGGTGTTACTTGCAGTACTTTTTGTAAAGTTAAAACAATAATTGAGAGTACTCCCGCGGTTTGTAACTAGTCGCATAATAAATTAAAACCTGATTATTTTCTTTCATTAAATTATTTCTTGGCCACGAGGCATAAAGCACGCTTCGTTTGTTTTATTAAGGCAACTTTTGAACATAATAACATTTATTCAATAAACTGTCACTCTTATTTAGTGGCGAGGCTAATTTAGAATTACAAAAGCTGTCACAAAAAATTTGCCATTTGGGCTGGCTTTTGTGAGTCCGTTTTTTACATTGGAAACCGTTTAGATACGTTTATTTTCAAACAAGAAAAAAACCGCTTTTATTATGAATATTTCAGTTAAATATCTGACCGTTGGAGAGTCACACCTCGGCATGAATATATGGTAACAGGGACTCACAGAAAACCGGTGTAAAACAGCTCATTGCGTTGTGTTTTACCGAATGAGCGAGGATACCGGAGGCCAATTCACAAACCCGGGAAGGGTTGGTGTATAGGCCTCCGGTATTCCACCGCATAAATTGTTAAAACGCTGCTTACTGTAACTCTGTACTATTTAGTTTAACTTATTTTCTATGGAATATGAGGCAAACGATCAGACGTATTGCCTGATGGTAAACGATTACCTACGTCGTCATAAGTGCGTTGCCGGCCTTTGGGGTATATGTTGATGTTTAACACCGGTATTCCGGTTAACCCGCCCTACCATGAAGAAGCGTCGCTATCCCACGGCGAAATTATGTATGTATTGGTATGTTTGTATGTTCTATCTACCGTCTAAACTACTGAACTGATTTTAATTAATGAGGTGTCAACAGATTCGTAATAATAGGCCAGGTGACATAGGCTATTTACATTTGACCCATACTACACCGATGGGATAAAAAAGGTATGATACTCCGTTTTCTTAATCCAATCCAATACCACACGATGAATTTTATTTATTTATTACTTACCTCAACATCTTCCTAGCCTTTAATATTCCCAAGATTTAGGGTTGGCTACTAGTTCAACCGGTTTTACCTGAATATCAGTTTTTACACGGAGCGACTGGCATCGTACCTCCGCAACCCTGAGGGTGAATTGAATTCGAAGGTTGAACAGGTTTATCAGTATATTTGAGGGCACTGACTTCCCAATAACGATTGCCTAAGATGTCCATGACAACCGGGACCGACGACTTAATGTGCTCTTCGAGGCAGGGGCGGCAATCACCGCCATATTCCATACTCCGGACTGGTATTAAGAATATCTTGTGAGAAAACCCAACAGCAGTCCGACCCGGGAATCGAACCCGAGACCTCTTGATCTGCAGTCGTTTACGCTAACCACTAGACGAACGAGGCAGTCTTATTTATTACCTAACTACCTACATAAATTTATTTTCCCGTTGTAATTGAAAGTTGTTCCACAGTTGAGCAAAAAAGTTCACTTAGAATATAAGAAACTGGTCCATTTGGTATTCTAAATAAACATCTATGAAATCTTTATAAGGAAACACTCTAACGGGATCAAACGGTATGAGAGTTAGATTTTTATTTCGCTTTGAACGTTCTAGCGACTAGTTTATATTGTAGGGGTAATTAAAACTGTAATAAGATTGTAAAAGTAATGACATTTAGGTGAAATAGTTCGAAGCTTACAATGAATTCAATCTGTCGAAGACGAATGTCCTTCTCTTTAAATATAATTATTAACGTTTCTATCAAGTCCATTATGATGCTGTTTTTGCTATATTTCGCATTCAAATAACTTAGTCTTGACCTCTTTAATTGTAATTAAAGTATTATATTGTGATTCTTTTATTTCTTGATAAAAATGAAGAAAAATAGTGAAAAAATTATAGTTGCTATAGTTAAAAATAATAGGGTGCTTTCTGATAAAAGTACGATAATGTCGGTACACGCTTTTTTACATTAAAATAATTTCTCTTATATAACACTCAATCCTTAATTTAAATTATTAAAAGAGGCTATTTTTTTGGTTTATTTATAAAAGCGTATTTTTTTTAAGCTATTATTCATTGAATTTTTTTTTAAATTATAGTATTGTCATCGGTCTTTCGAGGACCGATGACAATACAATAATTTTGTCTACTAAGTTTAAATGATATCTAACCGTTTGAAGTGGTTCAAAATTAAGTCTAAACCAGTAGGTTACAAACAAACATACAAAAAAAATACGGGTGAAGCTAATAAAAAGCGTGTAAAAAAGAATTATTACTGTTGCAGTAAGAATGATTCCTGAGTTGTAATTAAAAAAAAATATTTCCTAGATAAGCACTCTGATATTTGGAGTTCGAAGTAATATTTGATCATGCGGGAATTGAGACCTGTTTTATTTCGTTTGCTTGAAACGTAATTGTTTAGCCTTTTGCATCATGCCGGATCAAAATAAATATCGAACACAGCAACAGTTTCATACCCAAAGTAGCCGTAAAATAATTCTTAACTTTATAGATCAAATAGCCTAGAAATGTTAAATTTCAGTTCTTCTTCTACATCCAGCTTTCCAAATATTAAATAGTTTTTGTGAAAAAGGGCCACAAAGTATTTTCTGCATAGATTAAAACAAATATTACGTAAATATTTTTTCTTTACAATTTGTAGTTACTCGCTTTTATACTAAGCAATTTGATTGCAAGTATAAATGCATTATATTACGATAGCTTTTTCGTGAATTGCGTAATTGGTAATACTAATTAAAAGAGTTTTTATGTATTGTTTAGTTTTGATTTGTTTTACAAAACGCGACACGCTGTGAATCACACTTTGAAATGTGATGATTAATGCACATTACAAGTAGGTCAAATTCGTAATATCTTTTTCACTTTAAATACTGTAAAATTTATCGACTAAGTTAGAGATATTCTGAAGAAGGTAATGCCAAGCACCAAGAACCGATTACCATGCATGCTTCATAAATATGCACGAAGCAAAAGAGGTGTGTCAGGACTGTAGCAAGTGGAGATCAATTGTATTTGCTAATCCCTCTAAGAAACACGCGTGACTCGGTGTATGTATTTATATCATAAATTTATATAGAATATATCATAGCTATGTGCTATCTTTCTAGTGCAAATTCACAGAGCACTTTTATAAGTGGGACTTGTGCGAATATTTGTGAATTATTGATCAAACACTAAACTTATTTTATATATTTCTAGATGAATGTTTAAAATCTATTTGTATTTTGCCAAAAATCGTTGTACCATGATAAGCATCAAAGCAAATCTGAAGTCTGCAATATAGTAAACGTAGTACAAGTTTTAATAAATTAGAACAAGTTCTATCCATTTTAAACTTTGAAATTTATGTATGCTATGATCCCGAACTATCGAGATGGCTACGATAAGGAACTTATTAAATTTCTTTTGTTAAACTTGCCGCTTTGCAAGAAGAATGTTTACAGTTAATCTTAGTGATGCGTGGTAATCAGTTCCGCAATTCAGGGTTCGATGACCTTACCTTTCGTTACCTGTGTTGGTTTTTTTTATTTTAATGATGACACATGTAACACATATTCAAAGTGTGAAGTTGAAACATCTTTACGTAGTCTAAAATGAAGTCGCTTACGCTTTTAGATCTATTAAACTACTCAACGGATTTTAATGCAGTTTTTAGCAAAAGATAGAGTGATTCAAGTGGAAGGTTTATATGTGTATTACATGCTTATTAAAGTAGAGTATATCCGAGAACTTTGTAGACTTCCTTGCGAAGGTCGCTAGTCAATCATAAAGCCAACTTAGTTAGTTTTGTTATTACGCCAGCAGTAAGATTTATGGAAATTTAATGTGGTATTTATTTAAAAGCTTAAAATAAACTTTGTAGTTATAAAACGAGCATATATAATAGTGTATTATATGACCAAGGCTGTTGCTGAGGTCTTAAACAGAAAGCTCTAGACGGGTCAAGGGAACAACTGCTTGGAATTTTGCCAGAGCAATGCGGACCGTCTTGCGAAATATTGAACAAGTTTATTTACTGCTGGTGCTTATAAGAATTTATGTTAAGACAAATTTTTATAATACTGTTATTTCCGAGTTCCGGATTAGATGTTGGAATTATGTTCGTAATAAATATCTAAATATGTTCGTTCTCTAACTGTCGAGTTCTGAGAAAAATTTATGAATCTTACTTCAGACAATTTACGATGATATGAACTTATAGAAATAAATAGCGTTTTTAGTGATTTTACCTCTTTGTGAATATTCTATTAGCTTGTCTTCTTAATAACTATTAACTACGTTTCATCTTATGTTCAGTTCGCATATTTACTGAGATAAAAATAAAAATTGCCGTTACGGCTGAATGTACCAATAAAAATTATGATTGTTTCGACAAATCATAATTTTTATTATCTAGTTTTCATCTAGCTATTGACCTAGTCAAGATGTTCAGATGTTAATCGGTCCTCAATAAATAGTGAAGTAATACTAATTTCTTTGTCTAAAGTTTTAAACATTAATTAACTAAGTTACAATGTAGCAATGTAATATATTTGGTCATAGAAATTAATAGTGATCATAATACATATATACCTCTATACAAATAAATAAAATTGGAGTTTCTTTTTGTGATATTGATATACATAACCGGTTTTTTCTTATTGTATGTGTATGTATGTATACACGGTACATATACCAAAATGATTTTTTTATAATTTTTGTCTGTCTGTCTGTCCGTCTGTCTGTTTGTCTATTCCGGCTAATCTCTGGAACGGCTACACCGATTTTGATGGGATTTTAACTGGCAGATAGCTGAGGATATATTAGTATATAGACAAGCTTTGCTCCGCCGCTATACCCGCAGTTGTTGCCGTACCGCGGGTAACTTTGCGAGCCTCAGCTAGTATATGATATAGTAGACCAAAATATCTTTACTAAGGAGACACCTTGTCCAGCTGTGGACTAATGAAGGCTGATTATGATGACAATGTAGTAAAACTATAGGCGTACTAACTATATACATTATCTCTGGCCTTATCTTAATAGTATGACTATTCTCAGCTCATGGTTAATTAAATAAAAGATTAAATTTATGACGCAAAATGAAATCAATATCAAAATGACGTATTACTACTCACTTGATACGAGAGATTATTAGATTTCTGATAGCTGAAATGAAATGATTTATTGTTATCTCAATTCTCAAATAGCACTTATTAACTAGATATCCACCGATTTTTTCGATTAAAAAATTTTCGAGCCAGTCTATGACCACGGCCAGTGCAACCTGGTCGAAACGTCAGGCAAATCAGAGGATTCAATAAGTGATCGCGTTAATTCCCGTGAAAATAATTATTACGTAATGAAACGCGAAAATTTAAAAGTTAGCAAAGCATTTAAGTAGTAGTAATGTCCAGTTTAGGCTCTTTTGGCGCGTTAGGGGAAAATGATGAGAGTAAATTTTTAGGATGCACGCGTACACGGTCATGAATAACCGACACCCTGAAGTTAGCTATAGTCAATATTTTAGTTTTTAAAATTTTTATTTTTTAATAAATGTTACGCCAGAGAAGTATAACTTCTAACGCGTGTACATAAGTACACACACACACACACACACACTTTGTTTTAGTTACCTAGTCATTTCTTTCAAGTCTCGTTATCTTACAAAAACACTGCAACCAGCAGCATCGAACCGAACAGATCATTACTTACTTTAACTGTTTGGAACTGTCAGCAGCAGGGCATCTGCTCACCGTTAGTTCGTGTACCTCTCACAAACAGGCGAGGTTGCGTCATCATTACCGCTTTGTTTGACGCCGATCGAGTTTCCTCAATCGAGAACGGAATGTACGAATTCCCAATCGATCTTGCATCGATTTAAAATTAAACAGAGAACGCACGCGAAATAATTTGTATTATTGGCTTTCTATTTATAGCTTTAACGTATTAAATTCATTTATGATAATTTTGTTTGCGATGTATTCATGCAAGTGAGAAAAGAGATACGCCAATCCATATACTTAACATTCATATCTTAAATGTAGAGCTCGTTTAATATATAAATTACATGTTACAATTTATCCCATTTTTAGTATTCAGATTGCTCAAGACCTCTTACTTGTCTCGTATTAACAGATGTGAACGCCACATACATACCTATTAAAGTTTAAACTTTCACGATTTGGTCGATTCATAAATCTCTAATATATAAAATTCTCATGTCGAGCTGTTTGTAGTTGAACTCCTCCGATACGGCTTGACCGATTCACATGAAATTTTGTGTGCATCGGGTAGGTCTGAGAATCGGACAACATCTATTTTTCATCCCCCTAAATGTTACCGAATTTTTTTTAGAATTTTTTTTGTACATCTTAAAACAATGTTTTCTGGATCAGCTAGTTACATTATAATAATCATGTATCATGTGCTTGTAATCATACGTTTGTTAGATATAGATTTATAAAATCAGTACAAGCAATGAAACGTATAAAAACAACCAAAGTAGACCATAGATTGACTGACATTGACTGCCTTTGTGTCACATTGGTAGCGTATGCGACTGCTTTTTTTTTTAACGGGGTGTAATCGGTCCTCTGCTCTGGGGAGAGGCCAAGGGGTCTGTCAGACTTTTACTGACTAAATCCCCCCGGTGTTCCGTCTCTCACCTACGGATCACGGGCACTTAAAAGTATTTATTTCGGAGTTTGTGTGTTTTATATGTATAATATGTATGTATATATGTATTTATATAAATTTTCTAGTACCCATAACACAAGCTCTGCTTAGCTTGGGACTAGATAGTGTTACGTTTAAGATGTCCGTTATTTGTATTATAGGTATAAGTAACTGTAGAAAACTTGAATTAGGTTTGTGAGGAAATCGAAACGATTCCCAGGACCAGAGAACAGGAAACTTGGAAATATAAAATGGAAAAAAAACCTGTTTCATTAATATTTATTACACATTTATAGTGTTAAAATGTACGCAAATTTAGATAAAACAATTTAATTAACTCCAATGCTAGATTAGAGCAAATTAAATGAATAAACTTAGATTAACACATTATACTTGATTGTTGCTTTAGTGTGTGTATCCTTGAAATTATTTCTGTAATCAACACACGTTTGCAATTGTCATTAAATGTACGACTTTTGAACAAAGTTTTAAACCTAAAAACCAGTTTACTTAATAACATTCCCAAGGTGATATTTTAAATAAAACACAAAAAACTAGCACTTGGGACGTTCTTACATTTCCTGGATAAATCTTTATATATAAAATATATATCAGGTTTTAATAGCGGTTCTAATAGTTCTAGACTATAAATACTACTATCCGAACATAATGCCAGTTAATTTATTACTTAATGTCCATATAGATAGAATATAAAATGCATTACCAATTTGACAGTCACGATTGGTCAGCAAAATGCCGGTACCAGGACTGGTCCGCAAGGCCAGCCACCGTTCTCGCGGAAACATACCATGGTATAGTCTGATTATTAAGTCAGACTTATTGTGACAGGGCTGCCAACACTGGCGCAACAGAAAACAAGTCCATTGTTAGCACTTACTAATGTATGAATAGTACATTTTTCCACGTTGATTGAATTTTAATGAAATTTGAACGGTAGATTAGAAAATATTACATTATATTTTGTTAATCAATATCATTCGGTTCCCGAGAAGCAATTATGGAAAGTAAATTAGCATATGATATTTTAACAAGATTGTGATATAACCTGCTAAAGCAGTATACAGTGGCCTTTTACACGGGGTATTGCCGATTATGTTTCTTATTTTTATATTTGAGGCTGCCAAAATGATTCTACTCTTCCGGATTCCTTTCCCGTTCCTTCTGTAATTAGCGTGGCTCTGCTACCCTAACACAATTATAATTCCAGTGAGGGACGGAGAGTAAAAAGCAATATCATGAGCAATAAGGGTCGTATACATGTAGATAGACATGCTTCTGTTGCTGGCTGATTCAGGCCCTATAATCATGTATTTTATCTCATAAGAAATATACTGTGAACGAATGTGAAAATAAAATTCTATTGGTAATTTTATCTAGTAATAACAACATTGTTTTTAGGTACATAAAGTTGCACAACTTGCATATAAATGTCAAATTATGTTTTAATTATTACTTATTCACTTCAAGTTTCTTCTTTATTAGTACTTGAGTAGTAAAAACTCTTTACTCATCATTTATTGTATAATTTATCATTTACGAATAAATAATATTTAATAATTTCCAATGTTTGTATTAACGCTGATAGTAAAATACATTGTTATTTTTTTTAAGATTCATAAACGCTATTATTACTTACTTATATACTTGGCCTAGAAAGTAAAATTTTATAAATGTGTCAAATTATAGTTGTTTATATATTGTTTTTAACTGTGTGTATAATTATTAACAACGCTTAAGTTAATGAAAAAGTGTTATTTATTAATCGGATTAAACAATTTATTTTGTTTAAAGTATATAAATATGTTTAATATTTTGACGAAGTGACGACGACAACTTTAAAATGCACAATACCAATATAATACTAATATATAATCTGCATTTGGCAACGTATAGGTATAGATACGTTTAGTAAATGTTAAAGACCTATAAAATTTATAAAAAGAATATAGTATAAGTACATGACAATGGAACAATACACCATTGATCTAAGATTCTTACCCCACTTTTAGTAAAATTGTTAAAGGATATGGTTTTCCTTAAAATAATAGCTTATCTATTAGCAAACAATACACAATTGAGGTCTTTTTTATAAAAAACTCCACGGGTCAGTTGTAACAGGGTTATCTATTGAAGTGGCAGGTCAAAATTAATCTAACCATTACCAGACCGTCTACTGACTCTACTACGTCTATCACAGTCTAAAGAAACATCCATACAGGTCAGTCGTCCAACGGAAAGGTTTTTTACACTGTGGTTCTATTGTATGGTGTTCATATTGGCCTTCCTAGAGTATGTGCAGGAACGGGTCACATATCCCTACAACACAAAGGGAGGATACTCCGACCAGGCGAGGTGATCATGCCTGGCGGGCCACTGCCCAACGGTAGACTTTGGCATGTTGTATAATATAAAACAATATTTATTTATTTATATACACACTACTACTATATACTACTTATATACATATATGAGCATACCAAAGAGAATCTACTCTGTTTGATGGATAGCATAAAACAATGCAACATGATGACCTACACTTACACTAAGGCAATCTATTAAGATGCTTTTGCATTATTGACCCTCACACTTATAAACGAAATATCATATCGACATATCATTCAAAATAAAAGTATCTCTGGGCGCTTAATAATTCTATTAACTATGATTGCGCCAATGTCCTTTTATGCATTAGAGAAATATGTTCTGATAGAACGAAATAACACACAATCACACAACATCGCATTTCCAAAAAAGTTTGTAGGTATGTTTCGTACTGCTGGCGATCTGACGAAAGCTACTGGAAAATGTTTCTGTTTTACTGTTAACTTACTGTTTACAATATTGAGTTAAAGCCACCCAGCTATGTAAACAAAGATTTAAAATTGTATTTTAAGTCTTAAATCACACTCTTCTCAAAAATTGAGTCATGAAACTATCAATTTTTGAATGAATTAGTCCCACAACCTTCATTATCATCATAAAGTTCTTTATTTATCTTGCCACTCTTTCCTTCCTTTGTATACATACTAACTAACCTGGCAAAACGTGGCTAGGCGATAAAAATAAAAATAAAAATTAGGGGCGGCAACCTTATCATGATCATTTAGGGGTATGATAGATAGATCTATCTATCTATCTATCTGTTTAGGGGTATGAGGATTAGATGTTGGCCGATTCTCAGATCTACCCGATATCCGCCTAATAATCGGTCCGGCCGTTTCGGAGGAGTTTGGTAACAAACACACGCGACACGAGAATTTTATGTATCAGATTAAGAAATCAAAACAGATAAAAAAAATCGATACCCAATAATTAAACACTTGCAGCGACATTATTAAACAAACAGGTTTTTAAGCGGTGTCTAATCGCTTTATATTTGCATAAAATTCATAAGTTCATAATCTCGTTCTAGATACAACCATCTATTATGGATACTAGGTAAATTATTATTTATGTAAGTCCTTGAAAGTAACCGAAGTCAACCGTTATATTATTTTATGCATCCTATAACTATCTATTATATATAATTCCCGTGCCATTTTGTTACTCATCATGAATTCCGAAATTATTTTTGACAGATTTTCAACTTTTTTTTGAATGTGTGTTTTAATGGCATGCCAATGGGCTGGTTAACATCTAGTTTAAACCAATAGGAGCCGAGTATGATTGAAAAGAAACGTAAAAGGAGTTACGTAGGTCATCTAGTATACTATAAAATAGCCTTTTCCTGCAACATCGCCTTTGAATCAACTTTTGCCTCATTACAGTTCCGTAATGTTTTACAAAAATGAGTTAATAAATACACAAATCATTCCACTTCGAATTGCCAGCATAAATCCAGCACTTTGGTCTAATTATATTTGAAGTGCACGATAAATATTTTAACAAATCGCGATTTCGATGCAGTTTTTGCTGTGTATTTCGCAAGCTCCAATAAACAATGAATACGTGACGATTCATAGACTGTATAGTGTAGTTGAGTTCGTATCAGACCGAGGAATTACATATTTTTTTATGTATTAGCCTGATAAAGTGGCTACTCTGCCTGATGGAAAGCATGAGCAGAAAGAATCTTAAGATGAAGAGAAGAAGATTGGGGAAAAAAGGATTGACTTACGAAATATTAGCTGTACATGCAATAATGCTTTCTTCTTTATAGACAGCCTCTGTGGCGCAGTGGTAGCGAATGCGACTGCTGGCTGTGCAAGAGGTCTCGTCCTGAGTCGGGCCAAATGTTTGTAAGATCTGCAAATATTTGTTTCGGAGTTTGGGTGTTTTCTATGTATAATATATATGTATTTACAAAAAAAGTATATAAGTATTAATATCAGTTATCTAGTACCCATAGTACAAGCTCTGCTTGGTTTGGGACTAGATGGCGTTGTGTGTTATAATGTCTGAACATATTTATTTATTTATTTATTGACTGCACGGTCGACTTACGGTCTTTTTACTACGCCAAGTGTTGTTCAAATCCCACACGGGACAACACTTTGTGTGATCTACAAATTGTTCTGAGTTTGGGTGTTTTTTGTATACATTTCATGTATGTTTGTAAAGTCCCCCGCGACTCAGGATGTATATGCCTAATTCGGGGGTTGTATTTTTAAAAAAAGAAATAATAAATCTTTAGATACGGCTGGAAAAGAGAGAAAGTGAACCTACTGTTGGAAATTAAAACGTAGGTCAGAAATGATTTTACGGAGAGCTTTTGTCACACCATGTTAGTCGATTATAGTGACCGTGATTCCAATCGATTAATCTTTACACTATGTTAAGATAAAACGTTGGCCGCGTGTCGAATCTTTGGGTTTTTATATAATGTTTATATGTTATGTACTTCTTAGGCATTCAACCTTTTAGTATTTGTTGAAACTAAGCTGAACAAACAAAAAGATTTAACAGATTTCTTTTTATTTATTTTATCTCCATAAATTACAACTAATTCCTTGAGTTTTTAACCGACTGCGGAAGAAGGAGGGTTATGTTTTTCGAGTGTATGTACGTTTGCCTATAGTTATTTGGCACGCCCTAAAGCCTAAACGGCTCGTCGTATTTTTGTGTGAGTGATGTCAATAGATTCGTCTTAGTCGTGAGAGTGACACTGGGTAAATCAAAATTAATAAAAAACAAAAAAAATATACGAAGTCGGGTTTATTAAAATAAATCATTACTCGTTAATCTTCTTCTTCAATTCAATTTTGATTTAAAAATAACTCCATCTAATGTTTCAAAGAAAATGACGCCGAATTCATGCTATTTAAAAAATGATGTACGTCTTTTATGTAAATATCGTAATGTTTTATTGAATTTGTGTTATTACGTTGGCACCGTAAGAACCTACTTTGTTTAAGTGTTCTAAAAATTTTTTGATTCAATTAATTGTGAAATCTCACCTTTTCTTTTTCATATAAAAAAGCCATGATATCAACTAAAAATACCTAATAACATCAACTTACCTTATATCAATAAATATACATTACAATGTAACAGTACAAAACTACAAAGTGAATATCAGTGGGTGTTAATAACTGGTACAATTATTGTGAAGTAAGCGATAAATAGTGTAGTTTTGACGTGTAACGGTTTTGTTACGGGACTTCAGTGTACGTAGGTAAGTACGTATATCTTATAAGTACATATTAGAGAAATAGCTAAATGTCAAGGCACGGAAATAGAGCTGCTCGGCTAAAAGAGTGAAATCACGTACAAACTTTTTGAAATAAGAACAGAAAAAAGTGAACGTAATGATTACCGATGTAACTGTTTTTTAAAGAACCATTTTTTGTCTTGGATCATATTCGACTGTTGCACGGCATCACGACGAAAACTAATAATATTATTTTTTTATAAAAATAAATGACAAAAGCTTTTATTATTATTTATTTAACATTCAATTTATGCTTATAAGTGACGTTCTAAAGTTGAATTCCTGGTCAAAAAACATGTAGAACGTAATAAGTTACTAACGTGCAACAAACTAGCGTGGCTTTCTTAAATTGGGTAAAGAGGTCAAGCAGGGCTAGATTTGAACTCTTAACCTCTCGCTATCAAAGGCTGGAACACTTCTTCTACTATCTTCACTTCTCAAATACCGTCTTTAGTATTACAAACTACCGCAATTTGTTGATCAATATTCGATTAACCACCAATCTTGAACATAATTAGTAGTCGTAGGACGGGTCAGTGGACGAATTAATCAACATTTGGATGAATCCTGACGATGGTGAACTATTTTTGTATCGATTTCAGTTATTTTAATCACATATTTTATAAGTTGACGTAACGTACCAAGGAATCAAGATTACTATATCCGTTTGGTAAATTGCAATTGCTTAATTTTTTAATGGAGTTTTCTTACTAATTTACAGTTAAAATAACACAATAAGTTCCTCTCGTCGCCTTTTATTTTTGTTATGTTCTGCATTTTCATAGAATGTATTGCAACAAGTTCCATCAAATGCCGACAATCGAGTGTATAAATTATATTATATTCTTGTTTACCTTTCCAGTATAATATACATCATGATATTTAAATTCATGCCCAGTCCTATTTGAAAACACTTTCAACTAATTTCAAACAACAATCCTGCAAACATATACATATCAAGGTTCCCTTCACAAGCTCGATCAAGGCTAACCATTGTCCTAGTCTTCCTATCGCATCTAATATCGATATTATTCGAGATATTATTCTCTTGCAACACCTTTAAAAGTTTTTAATCTGTTCTTTCACAATAAAGATATTGGTAATCCGCACGTTAACGTGATTAGCTTTTGTTATTGTGCTATCGAGGCCGCACTTAATCAAGAGGCATTATGCGATGATTTTTTGTTTACAGACCGAATGGTGGTTACCGCAGTCATTAAAATCTATTTCCATGGAAGTCAAAGATTCATGACTGAAAAACGCGCTGAAGTGGAAATGTTATCTTTTTTTTAAGAGATGTGGCACTTTTTGTACTTTGACAATTTTATGTTCAATTCAAGAACTCTCTTATATTCAAACCTTATTATAAAAAAAATATTAACTTTCTTTCAGTTTCTTTAAATTTAATATTCCAAGTGTTAATTTATAATGAGTAAATGTTTTCCAGAAAGATTCTTATCATGATGGACCTTATTTCTAAAATAAATTTTGTGGCATTCTTTAATGTAGAGTACAAGATTAATTATACAAGATCGTACCAGGTATGTTTGACCTACGACATTAAGCTAGTGGTGACTTAATCCATTTCGCTCCATTTCGATGTTTCTATAACGGCTTAAGTACACTAACGAAATCCGTCTATAAAAAAAAAAAAAACAATCACAGTATGCTAATTGCCGTAACATACAACTAATAACTTTAGTAATCACTTTCCGTGTTTTGAATAATCGAGACCGTTTTGGTTTTCGTTTAACACTCATCGCAATGCTCCAAGAATAAATTATTCGCATCATGGTAACTAAAACGAGGTGGCATTTCAAGTAAAGAACCTGTAAGGGCTGTGGCGCATGCGTGAACTGGGGCAACCCTCACGTTTCCAATATGGCGCCGACCGCCACAAGTTAAGCACGCGCTCCCTGTTTACATTGTACCAATTAGAGATTTTCACATGTGAAAATAAAAAAAATAACACAAAAATATAAAAAACCTTTAAGTTTGATGCAGAATAACAAGAAAAAGTTGTTTTCAGTTATATTTGGTGTTTTGTTTTTCTTAAAAAGTGAACTCTGATGTGTTTGTTTAAGTTAAAAGTGTAGCGCAACGCTAAAAGCGAGTCAATGCTGTTGTTGTAGTTGTGATGCGTCAAATTTTTTGACATATTTTCTTACTCGACCTTTTCCTTTCATTTTTATTTATAATTTTTTTTTATTGTAGTCCTTTGTATTATAAAACTATTATTATTTATTTAATCGTAAAGTTTAAATGTAAACTTTTTAAGTTGTAGTACCTCTTTTCGACTGCACCTACTGTTATTAATTGTTAAATATTTATATATTGAAATTTAAGGAAAAGCAAAATAAAAGAAAAAAAACAAACATTAGTCGTGAAAACAAAAATTGCAATCGTGTATATAAACTTATGCCAAATGACATAAAAACAAAAATAGGACTTGAGTTTTCCTCTCAAATTTTTGGCGGGCCCTTTCTACCAAGATACAATAAGCAGTCAAACTGCGGCGCTCGAAGGTATCGCCAGCGGCGTTGCTGCTGGGTACAAGGCCAGTCTCTGGGCTGGTCGAACCCGTCAGAAGCCCTGAGGAGCCAGCTTTGGACGTCGCACAAGATAAAGCTTACTGGGGCAGTGTCGCTACGGCTATGACAAGTATATACGTATTAAAATTCTTTGCATGACTGCTTGCACTATTCTTTTGTTTTCTCTCTTGACTCTGTACTATTGAAACTCACTGTCAGAAAAAAAATATTAGAAATACTAGACGTATTTCATCATTAAAAAATTTAAAATCGATTATTTTACGTTCATATTAAATGAGTAATTTTTAGTTTCTCAACACGTCCATATTTACTTATGCAACCTGAAAGTCTTTAAATATCATCACTAGCCGTATTTAGTCTTTTTACTTCTTGTGATGCATTTTTACGTTATCAACAAAATCTTACACATGACAATAAATTAAATGGCGAGATGCATCAAATTCATCAAAAAAAACTAGTTAGTGTTACTATCAACACAATATAATACATTCGAAAGTATCTAACTCTGTCTATCTATTACGATTTCACGGTCTAACCGTAGCACCGATTACAATGCAATTTGACTTAGAAATGCTTTGAATCTTAAGAAAGCACAGGCTTATTTTTACCACCTGTGATATATAAATTAATTTACAGTGAGTCATGCGTATCCTAGCAACGTGTATGCATTTTTATGAAGATACACTCAAACGCAGTCGACGCAACTACGTTTGAATATATCTACACATCTAACTATAGAAATCGTATTCCAAAGAGTTCTCATAGTTAGACATTTTATGAAGAACATAATTACATTTTTTGATGCGACGTGAGTTTCATTCGAATAAATTGCATGTAGGTTTTATTGCAAAAGTAATAAACCTCCATGCAATTTTTTTTTCATTTACAGCAGCATTGATTTGGTTTTAATGACTGCAGTGGATTACACATATTGTAGTTTATTTTTTCATGTATGACCCTGCCAAAATGACTTCACTCTACCTGATGGAAAGCATGAGCAGAATCCAAGAGTGATGGTTACCATACTCTTTGCGAATGCACTTTTTCACTGCAATAATGGAGCATGGTGAATGGTGACCCACACCATTGTGGCCTTGTGATGCTTCTGCATCGTTGGGCCTCTATAGTGGTTCTGAATAAATTTCTTATTCTAAAAACAATGCCGTTGAACTGGCATTACTGGATTTATAGAAGAACACTTTGATACGAATATTATTCATCAACAACCCATAATGTTCCACTTCTGGGCTCGCGTCTTCTCTCAGGAGAGGGTTAAGGCCATACGTCCCCACGCTGGCTGAGTGCGGGTTGGGGACTGGCAACTGGAAAGGGCAAACGTTGTGGCTACGTAATCTTACCGTTGGATGTTTTTAAGCTGCTCAAAGGCCTTCAATTAAGATTCACGATTGTTATCCTATGATATCAACCGGGACCGACCACTTAACGTGGCCCTAACCAGAGGTCACCCATCCAGGTACTGACCGCGCTGTCGTTGCTTACCCTGGTGATTGTTTCTAATCACCGAGTGCAACTGTGCTATGAGCGCCTCACGAATATTATTACGACGAAAAAAATATTGCACGTGAACTTTATTGTATTAAAACTATAATAAATAGATAAAGCAAGAAGAACTTCTGCATAATCCACAAGCCATTTATTACCAGCAGGTTATGAGTTGATGGATGTTCGTGTATTCTCAATTTAGCATAGTTAAATTATGGCCAGCCATGGGTGTGACATTTAAGAGCTATGGTTTAAGTTAGAGCAGGAGAGCGAGTTGTGAGCCGTCTCCTTTAAAATTAGCTGCTCATAGTAAGTATCACTTTAATTTTATAGTACAAGTGTCAAAGCACAATCATGCATTATAAATAAGCCACAAACAACCTAATTGGTTTGAAGCTGCAAACTTGTCGTTACATTTTACACTACTGTTAATCATCATTTATTCATTTTCCCGCTTAGGTAAAATCGCTATCAGCTCGTAACTTGCTATTTTTAGATGCAAAATATCAAAGTTCACATCCATTTACGTCAGTCGTTCTGTTCCCCGTTACCGAACATCAGGAATCCAATTATAACAATAAGTACCTCATATATACTGTCCATTTTTATTATTTATCTTACAAATTGTGAACAAAAATGCTGTTCATGTAATACTTTCCCTTTATTTAGCGACCTTTTGCCTTTTAGGACTTGATTAATGATCTGACAGCTTTTATGAATAATGAACAAAAATAAGCTTTGAAACAACATTGTGATTTTTTTATGATATTCTCCTAGCCGATTACGGCCACGGCGGCCTGTCTTAATGGAAACTAACCCACGCAGAAGATGTTATAGTGCACAAGTGTGTGCATAAACACAGGTGCGCTCTCTGTTCCCTATTTCTCATAGTCCGATGGGACGGTCAACCGACAGTATCGGGGAGAGATTAGGCGCAAGACCGACAGTTTTAAGTCATCTTCGAGGCACGGGTATTCAGACCCCAACTACCAAACTCCGAACTCCGACTTATTAAGAATTTCCATAGTCAGAAAAATTATTTTATTGTTAGACAGCCCATTTATCGAGGATTTATATAGGCTAGGCTATATGTTATAACGCCAATAGGAGCGGAGCAACAATGAAATATTTTGCAAAAACGGGGAAGAATTATTCCTTTATATTAACTTCTTATCTCAATATGAGTTCAAAGAAAAGTGAGGTAAATAACGTTTTATTGCTCAAGAACCCGTGGTAGGTATTTCAATTTTGCTATATTGGAGCTAATGGATATATGGGCGACTAACAAACATTTGACCTTTGCCTTTATTTGCTTCTACGTAACATTCAGTGAACCTTTCCAATTAAATTTACGGTCCTGTAAACTCGAATCTCGTACAATTTATATCACACATATGTTATATTAATAAATTGATCTTTCAAATTTAATAAAATTAAAAGAAACCCGATATATGCGAGTCGGACTCGCCCACCAAGGGTTCCGGCTCGGTACGGCAAAAAAATCACGTTTGTGTGGGAGCTCCATTAAATATTTATTACATTCTATTTTTCAGTATTTGTTGTTATAGCGGCAACAGAAATACATCATCTATGAAATTTTTTTTTACTATCACGGTTTATGAGATACAGCCTTGGGATAGATAGACGGACAGCGAAGTCTTAGTGATAGGGTCCTGTTTTACCTTTGGGTACAGAACACTAAAATTGGATATATACAAGCCGAAACTCCTCAATGAAAGGGTAATCTGAGAAAGTGTTACAATAATGGTTGGAGATGAATATCTCCTAGTCTCTACTTCTACTATGCGAATTGCGAATTGCAAAGGTGTCCTTTATAGACTCAAATACAACTGTAATATGTCACTGTTAAGTCTTTAGCGTTAGGAATTAACTCGTCGATTGTTAAAAATAGGCTGTTATTAAGCCTATTTGCCTGACTTCAGCCAAGCAAAAAGTGTAATATTTGTAGCATTCTTTATATGTTTGTATTTTCCACCGTAGCCGTAACTACTGAACTGATTTTAATAAATGAGGTGTCAATAGATTCGTAACGATGGCTAAAAATTTTTTTTTTCAGAAGTTTTTAAGTAGTCGAATTATAATTTGTTATACTTTTTTTGTGTAACCTAATTGTAGTAACTAGAATTGTAGTTTCATTAATCCTTTTTAACTGTCTCATAATTCTATTTGAAGACATGTCTGTGTATTTCCATGATTATTGTCAAACCAACGTCCATTTAGAAGACAATTTATTCTAACAGTTATTGCGTTTAATAAATATATGTGTGTATATCAAGTACACTTATATGCTCTTCTACAACTGGGAAATTTAAGCCTAGATAGCTTTGACGTCACAATTCGGCGACTGAGTGACCTAAGAGGATTTTGATTTCAACACTTTTTCAACGCCTATCTCATGCTATTCTTCTGCAAATATAATACTATTTCTAAAAGTTAAAGCGTTTTAAATGTATTCCTACAATAGAGAACCGTTTGAAATAGCTCGCAGATGGACTAGACAGTTTGTACATACGATAGATATATATCAGATATTTCGACATTATATCCGTATGATACTTTAATTACAAAATGGTCGTACTTATCACACGTTTATTCTAGTTAGAAATCAAACTTACGACCTATCTTTCAGCAGTTAGGCAACTTACACCTTAACTGCTTCACTTGTTCCGTGGTTTATATTATCAGAGCGACACTCCTATGAAAAATACTTTGGGTTTCAAGCTTTCATTACCTACTAAATTTCCAGTTTGACCGTATCCCAAATCGTAACAGTTTTATTTTAAAACCAACACATTAGCCTTTAGCTATAGACTTACATGAAGATAGAAAAAAGAAAAATCACTACACAAACTTTCAAATAAATATCTACTTTCATAGCTCCGTAATAGAGCACAGAATCTATTCGCATCTTCACTCTATCCTACTGTTTTATTAACCGATCATAGTGTGAACAGACCAGAAATATTTATTATTTGGCAGGGTTGCGATTTCCGATTTTAGCACCAAATAAATTTTACTTATCGATTCTCGATATTGTTTTCGTATCGGTTTGAAATAACGACTGGATGCGTTGTTGGTGGACATACTTGAATTTATGCCCGAAAAACGTATGCCCTCTTGCTCTGGAATTACGAGGATTTGGATTAGGGTTGGGTTACCTCACTCATGTGGTGAATGGAAAGTAAAACTACAACTAAGCCGACCTATTTGGGCCGAAACTTGGTTTTCCACGTCTTCTCCACTATGGAATCAATACAACGTATAGAAGTTATAATTTATCTAGGGATTTACTTTTTTTATGGAGTATGGGGTATATGAGGGTTTTTCCTTCATGGCGATTTCGGGCAATTCAGTCTACTTAATAGTTTGCGGGATTTAACTACTACTTTATAAGACATGTCCCATTCTTGCTTTTTCATTCCGTTGACCATTTTAACAATTACCATTAAACATAATTATATCTAAGTACCTATCTACACCTATAAGGGCACTGATTCATTAACTGCAAGTATAACTTTTTTTATATGGGATTATAAAGTTATTTATGCAGTTAATGTATCTAGAAAACTGATTGATGATACAAAATATTTCAGTTTTTACTTGATTTATATACTAACCACTAATTGTATTCTGAGTTTGAAACTTCTGTGTCTGCTAGAAGTGCCTTAGAATTTTGATAATCGGACAGTAGGTCAGTAAATGAGTATGAGTAACAATATTAAGAAATTTTGACTAGTTATAATTCTTAAACTATTGCTTCGATTTGAATGAAATTTGAAATATACTGTGTTTATACAGTGCCTGCTTCGTTACTAAATCTGGCTTCTAGTTTTGTCCACTACAACGTTATAGGGCGGTCGAAAATGGCCTGAACTCCTTCGAGAAAAGTATGGTAAGATACCTTGCTGCTTTTTTGCTCGACTTGGCGATATAATATTTGAAATCCCTGTCATAATGGATCCAACCGTTTTAGATATTTAAAAAATACTTTGAAAAAACAAACAGATATAAGTTTTAGAAATTGTTCTTTTGTAGTACCGTATTTATACTTGCTACGAATTTGAAATAGCAAACGAATACTTAAATTTCATAAATACCCCCTACCCCCATCCCCTCTGCTCATCCCCAAAGGCCCGCAACGCACTTCTAAAGCCTTTAGTGTTGCGGGTGTTCATGGGCGGCAGTAATCGCTTACCATCAGGCGATACGTCAGCTCGTTTGCCTCTAAATTCATTAAAGAAATATGAAAATTATGAGATAGGTAAACTATCTTAGCTTCTTATTTGATCTGTCTGGTCTCACTTAACGCTCAAATTTTATATCTTAAGTACCTACTGTACTCCTTTTGATCTGCAATACAATTAATTAAACTTGAGCGAGCTTGACTCTAGTTCGTGTTACTCAGTTAGCCATCGTAACCACTAAATAGTTCAAGATTGTTCTACAATTACCGTCAATTCAACATCCATCAAGTTGCCGCCTGTTTATAAAGCTTCCTTAATTAAAACATGTTTCAAATTTGTTTATTTCGATTCTGAACCTATATAGTTTCTCCTATAGTAGATGTTGATATTCGTTTATTACAAAATGCCAACAGATAAAAACGCAAATGGTGTAGACTGGCTTGTTTCAGTAAAGAAGTTGATAACAAGTGGTTCACGTAGACTTTTTAGGTGTGTTCTGTGTTGCGAGTCATATTTATATGTTAATACGTGAAGTAAAAACTTTGTGTGGAGGACTATGAAATTTGGTACTGCGAAAATGCAAATTTGTTTGGTAGAGGAGTGTAGAAACCCAAAAAGAACAAAAATATACAGAGAATTATGGTCGAATATCGACCACTGAGAGACCACATGTTTAAAACATTATCCTGTCATTTAAATATACTATTTACTATATTACCGACGACACACACATCAAATAATCACATCCGATGAAGGAATCTGTGACCAATGAGATTGTCGCATTAAAACGAGAGCAGAGTAACGAAATCAAACAAATCGTCGATCCAAAGTTTGTTAAATATTAAGTATGTATTTCATTTCTGCTTTATTTAGTTAACATTTAAACAATGTAATATTATAATGATGTAGAAGGGGTTTGAATAGGTAACCCTGAATTATAGAACCATCGAACCCAGGATACTTTTTTAAATGGATATTTATGACCACCTGTCGTTATCGCTATCCTTTTTTTTCTTGAACGATCTGCTCAATATGTCGGTGGTAATAAAAATATAAAGACCGTGTAAATATAACCTTAAGTGTGATAAGGTACTATAAATAATCATAATCTGTTTTTCCGGCCGTTATTTTGCGGCAATAAAAGTAATTTAATCGTAGTGATTACCTACGATTACAACGCTCTATGATTGGACACTCACAATGGTCATCGATTACAGGTATCATTTTGTTTATGACTGTATTTTTTGATTGTGTAACATGTTTACAAATCTATTCGTATTTATATTCTATACTTTTGTCATCATGACAACATCTTACGTTATCGATACTGAACCATTATATAACTAGCATAACTTTTAACAAAAGTTATGCATATTTCGATCAATTCTAATTCCTTTTTCGTCTCCATATAACATGCGTTTAATATATTTTATCTAAACCTGCAATAATTTAAAATTAATTCCTTCATCATTTTCGATAGAGGTAATTATAGAACCATTGGACTTTTCTTCAAGTGGTGAACACTTGATGAAAAGTCCCCTAACGACTAATGTCAACTTATCTATGTAAAAATTACAGATTTTTGTTTCATAAGTTGTAATTAGATTCGTATATATATATAAGAATTTTTGTCAATTAAATAGTGTTATATAGGAGATAGATAATTATCTGAAACTTTGACGGGAATTTGTGAAACTGCCAATTAGTCATGTTTGTCATTTACCGTGGAAATTAGAATACCTATTGTCATGTTCTTGCAAACAATAACATTCAAAAGTCGCATGTAAATCTAGAATGATCAAAAATATCCGTTTACCTAAAGGAAATGTATTAAATTACGTAAACTATAGCTTTCATTGTTTATGAATACATAACGAATGTATTCATAAATAGCGAATGTGGGTATATTATTTTTTAAGCTTTTGATCTCACATTTGGTTCCTAATTCATTATAGAATTTTCGATAAACATGATGTCATAATCGTTATATATGTATCTAATATATTGTTTTCTAAAAATATTTTATATCTATTCTAGTTTTATTAATCACCTGCATAAAATTTAGAGATCCGTAATAAACTGGAAAAAAACACAATTTTCCAAGCCTCTACCGTCCTCCCAATAGTATCTGTCAGATCTTACGCACATTAGGCAAAGAATTAAAATGTTTATAGAGAACAAATTTATTATTATAGACGAGTGCACGGATATCAAAAACATCAGTCCTAGATTATAATCAGATTGCTCAAATGATATTTGTGATGGAATATGTTAAGAGTGCTATTGTTCTCTCGCTGTCTTAAGATGGAAAAAAAATCAACAATATATTCCGCAATTATGTTTTAATTTAGAAGTTTTATGTTAATTGCCTGTTGAATGTTTGAAGAAGGGATTTTATCTTGACACAGAATCGTCTTTGAGCGGAGATCGTGTCTGCCTCAAATAAATGCAGGTTGAATTAGATTAGATAGTAAATCTAATCTAATTCGGATTTAAGTCGCATTTAACTAATACCAAGACTAAAACTGACCTGAAATCACTGCAGTCATTTCCGTTGTAGGAATGTTATCTGAAATAATCAGATAAAATTTTGTATTGTTGATGAGGCTGGAACTGTTTTTTTTTATCGCAATTTTTGTAATCTTACGAAATATCTGGCATTATAACAATAAGTCGTAAAGTTTAATAGTTTAGAACTGTAACATTCGTACGTGTAACTGTGCGGTTTATTAGATATTGTATTTCAGATGCTGTTGAAAATGTCGAAATATTTTCGATATTTTTAGTTTATTTTCTACACGGCTAAAGTTATCTTAAGATCGCCTGAAAAGAATATTAATGACCTAAGGATTGACAGAGATTGATAGCGAATTTCTTTACTTATTTGTTCATGTCGAGGTTACTTTGGCATGACCTTATCATGTTGATAATAAAAAAATATACAATATAATAATAGTATATTGAGTGTTAATCTAAGCTCATGTTAAAATTATTTAAGTAAGATTACTCTTACGAGCTCATTTTGCTTTATTTGTTCTTTGATTAATCATACACCAAAACTATTAGCTATTGGTTATGAACGTCCCTCATAGACTATGTAAACACAACCTAAACACACACATTCACTCAATTGCACATTCACTCATACACACATTCCTCACACTCAGTACTCACTCACACACACTACACAGTCGCACACACTACTCAGTCTCACAAACTGGTTTCTTTACCTTTTTCTTCTTTACCTTCTTCTTTACCTTTAAGGTGTTATTTTTATATAGACTAGCGTATTATTAAAATTTTACTATTGTAAACTTAATATTGTCAGCTGTGAAGGACTAACATTACATAAATAAATTAGTGAAAGTCAAGGTAACTATCAAAATTGGTACTCTCATTTAATTGATTGCACTGAGAACGTAACTCTAACGATGTGTAAACCTTTTAGGCTTACACATCGTTAGAGTTACGTTCTCGTGTTACGTGCGTACGTGTTTATTTGAATTTTAATCGAGTAGTTTGGGAATATGATGAACAGTTTGAAAAGGAAAGTAAATAGAACTCTCAAGTTAAAAGCTGCTCATAGCGAGCAGTCTAAATTCAGAATAAAAAATCGAAGTTAAGCCATATCCTTTACCGAATTATTCCGACTGCGAATTATGTCCTACCATTACTAGAACATCATAAAATAACATGTTCTGCATACTGAGGCTAAACATTTTCAATTGCTATACGAAACAGAATGTAATAAACCTCCATACTTCGGATACAAAACTACTTGTACATATAGGTTTGGATGTCGTAATATTGTAACGTTAGCAGTGTTAGCACAGCGCAAGTTATAACTAGTAGAGCACTTATTACTTTTACTGTGCTATCAAGGAAGCTTATAAAATTCTTTTAATTTCTGCTACAATTAATTCTTTTTTCTACCTATAGTTAGTTAGCATTTTTTGCAGCAGCAGCCCGCCCCGGCTTCGCACGGGTCGATTGGTATTTACCCATAAATTTAAATATCAGTTTTAACACGCTCTTAGCAAACTGCCCAAGTTTAGAACACTTGACAAGGTCTCGAAATTCGGGAGGAATCCGGGAACCGCTTTCTTACGCTATCCGGACCCCTCCCAGCGTCTGCCCGCACTGAAGCGGGCACCGTCTCCTGGTGTTAAAAAATCTCAATATAGGCAACGTACGGCACACGCGTAACGTCGCCCCCGCTCGTTATATATATATTGAAAATACAAACATACATAGAAAAAACCCAAACTCCGAAACAAATATTTGCAGATCATACAAGCAATTGGTTCGACCCGAGAATTGAACCCGAGACCTCAAGCACAGCAATCGCATACGCTACCACTACGCCACCGAGGCAGTCATGTATTATATTATATGGGACGTTGATAAATACATACTAAAACGTTGTCAGAGTCAAAGTTT
This sequence comes from Hyphantria cunea, assembly GCA_003709505.1. Taxonomy (NCBI): domain Eukaryota; kingdom Metazoa; phylum Arthropoda; class Insecta; order Lepidoptera; family Erebidae; genus Hyphantria; species Hyphantria cunea. The sequence continues at coordinate 29,871 of PKRV01001639.1, read as the reverse complement.
TCTTCAAAAACTTTTAAACTAATTTACTTACTCATAAGGATAAATTAATACTACAAATTGAGGTTCCGTGAGAATTAATTAATGTATAGTGATGTGCTATTTGTATACACACTCTGAATCTGTGTGGGTGTCGTCCTTAATTGAAGTGTCGAGCGTGATAATTGCCCTACAAATGTTTGTTAGTGATTAAAGCTTCCAAATAAACCGTTTTGTCACATGGCGATACTTAATTAACCTATCCTGGTAAAACCGCGGGAAACTCTGACCTGTTCTCAAATTAATATAGATAAAAATAAAAACAAATCTGAGAATTATGCTCTATAATAACTCACATAATCTATTAAAAGATTATAACCTCTTTTCTTGTAAGCTAATAAAAGAAAGTCTTTTCGTTAAAATTATGATATTTAAAACTATTATATAGGTAATTAATATTTTCAAAGAAAGAAGCAATCCAAAGACTAAAAGTTAAACATTTCCTCAGGAAAGTAAACGGAATCACATAAACTAGGTACAAATATTTATTTCCCCAATGCTCTGTGAAACAATGAAAAGTTTTAATTTCGTTTCAAATCCCTCGTCGTTTCTATTGTGTAAACGTTTGAAGGAAAATGTTGCCAGCGTTCACACGGTTGGCTTTTATACTTTGTAACACGCAGTAATAAATCGTAACTGTGGCTATGACAGACTTTCGTAACAAAACCCTTAAACACGAACGAATCGTAAAGAATAAGTGAATAATTTAAGAATATTAGTACTTGGATGTCAATCCTGTTATATTTCATTGGTTTTGTACGGTATTTTACAAGTTCAAACTGTAAAAGTTCAAGGCAATGTAGTATATTATGGTGACCTGGTACTGGCAACAAATAAAAAGTAATCGAGGTTTAAGCAAAGTTTCACAAGCCTGGTTTTTACATTAAATTTATATATTTACATGACAATTATTTATTTATGAGCTTGTTTTGACATAACAAATAATTCATATCCGTATATATGAGTTTCACTGAAATGTTAGATACCTATCGCCTGAGCTGTCAACGTAACTAAAACGAATACTTTCTTTTTTGTAATCGGACTATCTCATGACGATAGCAAGACAAAGACTGCAAATTTTATAAAAAAAAACTTTTTTTGAGGTATCGGTATCCTCACTCACTCATTGAAACACAACGCAAGTACTGTTTCACACCGGTTTTCTGTGAGACCGTGGTATCACTCAGGTCGAGCCGTATAAGCCCATTCGTATCGAAGCATAATAATTTATCATGTGCCTACGTTAATAGTGGGTGCCTTGTTAATGTTTATTTTTCTTACCGCACCAAAAACACCAAATAAAATAAGAGTTAAAGGGATCCTAATATAAGAAAAACTTATTTACCGTGCTGAAATCCGATTCGCACTTTACCAGTTTTATTATTTTTATCCTATCGTTACTTTATTTTTTCTAAATCTCGTGTTTGACGTTGAAAAAACTGATTTTACCTACATTCAACTACCGCGCTGAATACAAATAAGCTCTTTTCAAAGGTTAGTATAAATTGAAAATATAATCTTGGTTTTACTTTACCAAATTAGGATATATATTACATTGTGACATTAAATGCCGCTATGTTGACGTGATATCTTGCGGTTATGAACTTTTAGATGCTGATAAAGGGTCGCAGTCATTAGTTAACTAGGTTATTATGCTAAGTAAAGAATTCGACTTTTGAATCTTTTAGAGCAAATGATTAAAAATATATTAAGATTGTTTATTGATAACACTTTTTGCTGATATCTATGAGAGTGAGGGAACAGAGAGTACACCACACACAGTGTTTACACATACATTTGTGCACTATATTATCTCCTGCGTGATTGGCTGGTTTCCGTTGGCCGCCGTGGCCGAAATATGCTAGGAGAACATTATCATCATCAAGCATTGTTTTAAATTTTAATGTATGAATTTATAAAAAGGTGTAGATTGAAAACTATAAGCTTTTTAACAAGTAAGACATTGCAAAAGAATAGGTAGTAATAGTCGGCGAAGTGGCTGTTAACACTTATTATACATTTTTTGACTTTCTGAATCAATCTCTGTGATTTTAATAAAGAACCCGATTTGCCTTGCAGTCAAATGCGGAGAAGTGGTAATTAATCCTCAATTTCCTTATACAGCCGATAATAATCTATCGTTGTGAGACCGTTAGTTAACAATGAGATTAGAGAAATGTTGCGTTTACTATATTTAAAGCTCTGTATTTTCTTCGATGAAATGAATAGAGAAATTGGCTATTTAATTATTTAATACTTTAATGCAAATCCTTACTCAATGAGTTTATTTTGTAGTTTTAAAGACACGATCGGAGTGATACCACGACCTAACAGAAAACCGGTGTGAAACAGCGCATCTGCGCTGTATTTCACCGAGTGAGTGAGGATACCGGAGGTACACCCTAACAGCTTCTCCATCCCTATCCCCCAAAGGACGGTATTGGACGCACGAATATATTAAAAAAAATGAATTCACATTTTACCCTATGTCGCCATTGCTACAACTAACTACTCTCTGATTTGAAAGAAAACCAAAGCGAGGTTCAAAGAAAACGTCTACTTTGCACTGAACTTATTCATTGCCTATTAATAATCTTTTGAAATTGCTTTTACTTTTTTCACGCTCCAAAAAGAAACCTTATTTCACTTAAAAGATGATATTTTTTTTATTTATTCGCTGTAATTTTTATAAGACCGGATACCTTTTTGTGTAGTCCTTTGATAACATATTGCCGGTATTTTCGTCCAAATCCCGATGTATTTTTATTCTAAAAAACTGAGCAAGTTTGTGTAACATATCGGGGATTCAATCTGTGGGTTTATATCGTCTGTAAGCCGTCGAAATTACCTTTCGATCCGTCGAGATTAACAGCAAATAGAACGATATACTACCAAATGGTTTACCTTCCCAAAAATCAGCACTGTTAGAAGTAAAGCAATGGTTTTTATTTCAAGTAGCTATGTGAAGTGGCTTATTTAATGTTAAACATCTATTGAAACAACATATTTTTAATGTAATAGGGGGCAAACGAGCAGACGTATCGCCTGAAGGTAAGCGTTTACCGCCGCCTATAGACAACCGCAACACCAGAGGCGTCACAAGTGCGTTGCCGGCGTTTGGAGGTTGGGGAGGGCTCATACGAGGCACCCCTCGTATGAGCCCTCCCTGGCCTCTGGCCTCTGGTATCCTCACTCACTCGATGAAACACAGCGCTGTTTAACACCGGTTTGCTGAGAAGCCGTGTTATCAATCCGGTCCAGCCGGCCCATTCGTGACGTAGCGTGTCTCTCCCACGGTAGTAATACGATTAGTGTTGTTTTAATAACATGTATTAGTTCTGTTATCATCAACAATTTTTCATTGTCCATTGCTGGACATAGTCTCTTCTTAGAAACCTGGTTTAAGACAACTTTACCACTCTGATCAAACGAATTGGTTCCGTGTTTGTTTTCTACTTAGCAAACTCTATATTTTAATTTACTTAAAAACATTTGTTTGAATTTTAACTCTTACATGAGTTCTTAAGAATATCGCGAAGATCAGTGTATTCATTTCTCTACTTCAATAAAGGTTACACTTTTAGATAATAACCTAATTTTTTTCCGTTGCGGAAGTCCCCTCGGATACTGCCAACTGGTGGCATGACGGTAGATAATAACCCCCGCAAAATACTTTTACGAGTACCTATTCCAATTTAACCTAACAACTAGTACAAAATGAGCAATTCATTGAAGACTGGATCTTATTTATAGATTCTATACATGAACTGTATACGAGACCATTTACATAACTCAAATGTACCTGATGCACAGTCGCCTTTTCTCTTGTGACTTCTACAAATTGAAATTCAAAATCATTTATTTAATTGAGACACTTTGTGATATTTATTAATGTTCATTATGTTAAAGCTATAGTTGAAAATCGTATATCGACACAAAAACGGTAAAAACACCAAAATGCACTGTCTTCTTGTGTCTATCTATAACTTCCAGTTTCAAAAATGTGTAGAGCCTTACGAGAAGAATATTGGCAAAGAAACTCATCACAGTTCTTCTACCAGAAACAAAAGTGTTTACAATTTTTTTTTCGTATATTGGGATTGTAACCTGCATGATTTAGATACTAGGTCTTTTCTAACAACGTATTTCATTGTTACAGCTACAAGCGGCGCTGGCAGTGGTCCTGGTGGAGGTGACGCCCGGCGTGGTGGTGACGTCACACCTCATGCGCAGCCCCAGCGTCGTCTCATCAAAGTCGACTTTGACAATCTTGAGGTAATTACACCTTCTCACTCGCCGGTACCTTTTTTTTTACGTGGTTGAATGCCTTTACGCACTTCGCTCCCCCCCCGCGGGGACTTCTTCGAGGGGGTTCACTTTGTGTGGGACACCTGACTGACTCCAGTCAGACTACCCACTAAACCACCACGGTGTGCCACTCTGCGCCTGAGACCGGAGAGGTCCGGGAACCGCTTTCTTACGCCATCCGGACCCGACTCGCCGGTACCTGCATGAACGTTGGGTGTAACATACCGATCAAAATTGAAAGTCGTGTTATAACGTACTCTGTTGTACTGTCAAGCGGAAAATTGATTTAGAGCTAATATTATGAAATCATCGTGTAGAAAATTATTAGCTTAAATATTCAAACTTCGTATATTTTTATGATGTAGCCACTTTCATTTATATAAACTCCAAGGCCAAAATAGAAATTCAGTCTATCTAATTTATTGTGTTATTTAATAATGTGTTAGTAGAATGATCTCATTATTTCAATCAGTCTGTGACCACAGTACATACGACCTAGGAAAAACAGGCAATTCAAAGTCAGGTAACACCTTTATATACTATATGGTGATTAGTGTCCCCTTGGGAAAAAGAAAATATATTGCACAAACCCGATTGAGATAGATTACAAAATATTTGTATTAAATAAAGAATTATTATCTAAATACACGCTATCTAAATACACGCCAATTTTTCTCGCCAATATTAATTTATTAAAAGGTACCAACTTACACTTATATAACATAAATTTCGCTAAGTGCTTTTTGTCTCCAAAACTTTTCCGTATTAAGAAAATTGTTTTAGACTTTTATAAAATTCCATTAATCATTGGTTTACGCTGACAAAAACTTTTTTACGTTAAAAGAACCCTATAAAATGCCAAAACTTATTTTTTATTCGAGTACAGCGAAGCCAAGAGAAAGGTAACAGTTTTAGCAGTCAAAGTCTAAAGTAAAGTAAATAAATAAATATTTCGGACATTTAACACACAACGTCATCTAGTCCCAAGCTAAGCAGAGCTTGTGTTATGGGTACTAAACAACTAATATAAATACATATTATACGCTTTTTTGGTTAATACATACTTATTATGCATAGAAAACACCCAAACTCCGAAACAAATATTTGTAGATCATACAAACATTTGGTCCGACACGGGAATCGAACTCGAAACCTCAAGCACAGCAGTCGCATACGCTGCGCCACCGAGGCAGTCGTATATTTGTATGTTTTACCGTAACGCCTAAAATACTGAACTGATTTTAATGAATGTTGTGTCGATAGATTCGTATTAATGGCCCAGGTGACATATTATCGAAAGGTAATGTAGTCGGGTTACAGTTTTTATAAACTGAAACTCACTACCAGCGCACGTGTTTCCTTCCCACTATCATCCCGTGTCCTTTAAGCGGGGCGTGAAAACAATGCAGCATAGTGTGGGTCACCATGCTGCATTGTTCTTTTTCGCATTGAGGATGGTGACCACCGCTCTTGGATTCTGCTCATGCTTTCCATCATTTTGGCTTATACATAAAAAAAAACAAAAATAATAATAATATATCAGTCTACTCTCAATGTTTATTCGTTTACTGTTTGATCCACACATTTAATAATTATTATTCGTAGATTCCAATGTTTTTTCGAGTCGGTATATATTTTATGATACAGCGCTATTTCCCAAGGGAAGAAGAGAGAATTATATGGTAAGTTAATTGATTTAATTCAAAAAATAAACACTTACATTCCTAAAAGGGCATCGTAGGGATCACCGTACACCGTAGGGATCGTACAAAAATAGGCATATAAAATGCTTATTTTTGTACGATCCCTGCGGACAAGCCAGTTATTGCCAACCAAACACTTCAAGAATCAGATGATAAAGTTGCGAGTATATTGAAATTACAGACAGGTAAATAGTGGTCAATGAACATGTACTGCCGGAACCGGTTGCGGTACACGGTGCCGTTCTCGAAGTTGTTCAAAAATATGTATACCTCGGGCAGGCTTTGCAGTTAGGTAGAAACAGCTTTGAGGACGAGGTGAACAGAAGAATCCAGCTGGGTTGGGCAGCGTTTGGGAAACTTCGTCGGGTCTTCTCATCATCGATCCCACAGTGCCTAAAGACGAAAGTCTTCAATGCGTGCGTCCTACCCGTAATGACTTACGGAGCCGAAACGTGGACACTTACGGTTCGACTGGTCCATAAGTTTAAAGTCGCTCAGCGTGCAATGGAGAGGTATATGCTCGGCGTTTCTCTAAGGGATCGCATTAGAAACGAGGTGATCCGACAAAGAACCAGGGTCATCGACGTAGCCCACAGGATTAGCAAGCTGAAGTGGCAGTGGGCTGGCCACATTTGCCGAAGAACCGATAACCGTTGGGGTAAACGAGTTCTTGAGTGGAGACCGCGTCTCGGCAAACGTAATGTAGGACGTCCACAAGCCAGGTGGAGCGATGATTTGCGCAAGACGGCTGGCAGGAGCTGGATGCGAGAAGCCATAGATCGAACTAAGTGGCGTGAAATTGGAGAGGCCTATGTCCAGCAGTGGACTGCGATAGGCTGATGATTGATGATTGATTGATTGAAATAGTGGTCATAAAAAAATGTAGTTATTTCTAAAATCTTAGATTTAAGTTAGTTTACGCCATTCTGTTCATGAGCGTGGTGTACAAGGTCAAACCTCCTTTTTAGGCAAAAGCTTATTTTTTTTTATGGACTATGTTAGGCAAACGAGCAGACGTATCGCCTCATGGTAAGCGATTACCGCCGCCCATGGATACCTGCAACACCAGAGGCGACACAAGTGCGTTGCCAACGTTGAAAACTCGGTGAAACACAGCGCAGCCGCTGTTTCACACCGGTTTTCTGTGAGGCCGTGGTATCCCTCCGGTCGAGCCGGCCCATGCATGCCGAAGCGTGGCTCTTTCCAGTGGTAGGCAGTTAAAGTATGTTGATAATGTAGATGGCACATATCAACTAAACTAAATTATTATCTGAAAAGATGTAACTATCTCAATACATATTTTTTTAATGTTTAAATATGTCTTTGGCTTTGGAATTGATATATAAACTAGCTAACCCGGTGAACTTCGTACCACCATATTTACATATATGTCTCTGCTTTCCACAGGCAGTGTACAGTCGCGGACAAAAAAAAGACATCGTTATCTTTTAATTTTTCTTGTATACAAACTTTGTGCTTACAATAACGTACACATTAAAAAATAATTATTTAGTTTGCTGCATCGGTAGTTATGCGCGTAAATACCTAAATTTTGCGATTCATTTTTATTTATATAGAAGCAAAGATTTTTGTAATTTTCACAATTCCCTAACAAATTTTCGACCCAATTCACCGTTTCTTTCTAGTAGGGTAGCGGGTTCTTCTACTAAATGTAGTGCTTCAATTTAACAATACACTAAGCAAAACATTTAATCTACTTCCTATTTATAATTAATATACAATAGTTCGCGAGGAAAATTCATTTTTTGATTTTCTTAAAAAGACAACTCCTGCTTCAGGAATATACTACACTGTGTCGTGGAGGACTTTACAGACATACATGAAACGGACACAAAAAACATCCAGACTCAGAACAACAATATGTGGATCACACAAAGTGTTGTCCCATGTAGGAAGTGGCGACTGTTAAGGTCAACTGTGCAGTCTTTTTTAAAGATAATCTCTCTCATTAGAATAAGTATTCTTATGAGAGGATTATAGATGCTTGTAACTCTTTTACGCAAAAATCCTGGACGTATTTATTATAACTTAGAATAACACATAAACTACTTCTACTGCGAGATCCGAAATACACGCGGGCGGGCCGCGCGCTGCTCCTTTATAAATATTAATAACTATTTTAATTCCAATACAGTTTAAATAACAAAACAAGTAGTTTGACAATGGTTTTTAGATAACATATTAGTTTAGTTATGTTTATAATGATCTATTTTAATAGATTCAGACATGTTAATCTTCGAAGAGAATAAAATTAATCTGTAAACCAAAATTTAATATTCGCTGTACGCCCACATCACTTCTGATATTTTGTACGAAAATCTCCGAGTTGAATATGTCTGGGTACTAGATTTATATGTAAAATTTATGATAAAAATTTACATAACAGAAAGTATCCTTTGGGTATTGTGTCTGTAAAAGTTTTGACATAAATTTATTATTAGATGAAAAGTACGCTCAATTCTGATGCGTGAAACAAAATATCACTACATATAATATTCTAATATTTCATGTGTATTTTTATATACGGTTAAAGAAACTTTATTTCTCAAAAGAATTTACAAAATTCACTTATTGAGAAAACATACAAACATGTTAACAAATGAATCAAATGAGCGTTTTATATCAACCAAAAGTGGGTAGTAAAATATATTTTGCACAAGACTATGAACTTAAAATACACTCGAACACAGTAAACACGATTAACTCGAGCAACTGAACCAAAGATGTACGATATTTATAAACAAGATGGGACATTCGTATTGTAAGTACAATTACCACCTTTATTACTATGATGCGAATAAATACTATATTCTGTTAATTCTGAAACTTTCTGTTCGTACGTAATTAGAAGCACAGATGAACATTATATATGTTTTATTTTTAAAATTTTTATTGCTTATTAATTACTAAGTAGCTACTACTAATAATTTTAGTACTATTTTAATATATTTAATATTTGTTATTGTCTATTACATCTGAACTACTTTATTATTATAATTATTATTTTTTTGTATTTTTTCTTTTTTTTTTAAACTGTGAATGTTTTGAGAATTATAAAATAGGAGATAGTTAAATACGCAGCTGTTATGTGACTTTTCAATGATTTTTTAAATCTAGTCAGTGTTGTAGCATTTTTTATATGTATATCAAACACAAAGCTAAATATAATCGCGTACAGATATTGTTAGAACAAATATCAAATATAAATTTTCGTTTCGAATCAACTTGTGTGCGTGATTGTACCACAAAGTAAATGTTTATTATACACACAAAAAAGCAAATACAGGGAAGTCAACTGTTCCAATATTTAAGATTGGAAATGAAGGAACATTTCATTGGAATTGCTTTCAAGTGATTATGAAGATTGCCTTGGGTTTATTAACGATACCTGGTTATCATGAGATACCTTATTTTCGGTAATATCTAAAGAAAGATATTGTTTTTGTATTTTAATAGAACTTTATACTCGATTGCCCGCGCAGTAGATAGGACAATATTACTTTAACCCCACTATATTTTTACAAAATTTGAAGCAAATCCATCACGGGAATAAAATGTTTCATACAAATTTTCAACCCCAATAATACCCCTTTAGGGGCGGCGTTTCCGAAATTCCTTTCTTAGTGCTCACTTACGTTATTATAAAGAACCTACATGCAAAATTTCAGGATTTTAAATTCAGCGGTTTAGGATGTGCATTGATTCCCGGATATCTTAGACCTTACCTTACCTTAGTCAGTCACCTTCCTCTTTTATATATAATTAAATATATGTATATACATGATTATAATTGCTTATACTCACCTTAATCGCTTAAATAAACTACTTAGAAATAAAAGTATTATCAATCACTTAAAATAATACATATCTATCAGTGATATACCTTATTAAGTGGATATACGTTATGTAGGTAATAAACTAGACACACACACTTCGACAAAACTTTAATTATGAGGCCTATTAAGATCCTTCATGAGCTGCATGCGAGAAGCCGAGGATCGAACTAAGTGGAAAATGCTATTGGAGAGGCCTTTGTCCTGATGATGATGATGAGATGCTTCTGCATCATTTATCATTTATTTTTATAATAATAGAGGTACCTAGCACCTAAGCAATCACTAACCAAGAAAGTAGGCAGCACTTTAGAGGAAAGCACTACTCGAACAAAAATCAAAGTACTCGTTTGAAAGGTTCTATTCTAGGCTTTTTGTCGATAACAGGGCTGCTGAACAATACTTGTCAAGATTTATGAAGGTACTTGTACACTTCGGACAGGCTAATGGTCATATACCTGGAGTGTAATATTTACCGTAGTCTATAGAAAATTTTAGTATATACCTATTGCATGTTAAATAACTATTCATGGTGTGTATGACTTAGGTATCGAACAGTTAAAAATCAAGTATACAGGCGTCAAAATGTGGCCTTGAAGTTTACGCGGGAAATAAACTATTTTTCACAATCTAGTTTTAGTTTTTGTAGGGTGTGGTAGAAAGTGATGCCATACACTATTATATTGTTATTATTACTTATAATAAAATTAAAGATGATGAAAATAAAAAATATGCTATTCCATATTTGAAATGAGAATACATTTATATTTTATTTGCTATCTATCTTTTTTCAGTCTTTTTCTAAAAACATTTTTTTTTCTTTCTCGTTATTCCACTCTATTATCTTGGTTATCTATCTTGGTGACCCATATTATGGCAGCCTATTGATATTATGCTTCTGCATTATTGACTTTGCAGATAAAGCTTGATTTCAGTGATACTTGTCGTTAGTGTCATTTGAGAACTTGTACTTTATTTGTTATAAAACTGCCGTGTGAAGAATGAAAATATTGGACTGACTATTTATTTATTTAAAATTTCTTTAAGATTTATTGTTCACAATAGTTAAATCTTAATCTAAAACATAGGTCCACAAAACTGTTTTAAACAGTTTGTCTGTGGACTCAGTTGAGCCACTATATGCAATATGCTTGTACACAACACTGTACACATCACACCCATATATTAGATACATGAATATGCACAGTGCCATGCGCTACGCACAGTTACATTTACATGTTTACGTACAATTATGATACATAACGTGGCGCTCATAGCCCAGTTGCACTCGGTGATTAGAAACAATCATCGAGGGTAAGCAACGATGGCGCGGTCAGTACCTGGATGGGTGACCGCTGGTGGCGTGTTACCATGAGCGTCTCCTTGATTCGGAGGTCACGTTAAGCAGTCGGTCCCGGTTGTTATCATACGATAACAGTCGTGAAGCTTAGTTGGAGGCCTTCGGGCGGCTTAAAAACATCCAACGGCAAGATTTACGTAGCCACAACGTATTCTTGCCAGTCCCCAACCCGCNACGTTAAGCAGTCGGTCCCGGTTGTTATCATACGATAACAGTCGTGAAGCTTAGTTGGAGGCCTTCGGGCGGCTTAAAAACATCCAACGGCAAGATTTACGTAGCCACAACGTATTCTTGCCAGTCCCCAACCCGCACTTGGCCAGCGTGAGGACGAATGGCCTTAACCCTCTCCTGAGAGGAGACCCGAGCCCAGCAGTGGGACCTTATGGGTTGTTGTTTTTTTTTTTTTTATGATACATAACACATAACATCCAATATAAAACTTGTTTGTGGGTATATGTTTAAAAATATCAATATCTCATCAATAACTCATTCGTTTATTTACATTTGTGCTATTTAATATATTTCAATAAGAGCTTTTTTAATTTTCTTTTAAGTATGCTTATATTGGGTTCTTGTCTAATATCCACCGAGAAACTGTTTAGGACATATGTTAACCGTTTTTTAGGGTTCTGTCACCATAGTAGTTAGCAACTCTAGTCCAAGGCCCTACAAAGAAATAACTGTTCTTTCACAAACGATGTCGCATACACATTCCCAAGAAAATAATATTAATTATGGCGGCCATGCTAATTTATGTGCTAACGGTAAAATAAATTATATCCTGAAAGTATGTGCACTTGTTCAAACAAAGCTTAAAAGGTTTCTGCGACCTAGTTCATAAAGTAACAGTAATAACAACTTTATATTTTAAGTCGTTAGGTCGTTTTTAGTGTGAGAAGAGGCCAAGTATACAGTCTCAAAGGACTTCTTGAAATTAAAATTTTAGATACGTTAATTAGACGTTTCAAAGATGTAGTGTTTGTTCTTTGAAAACATTGTGCTGTTTTCGCTGTATATTTCAGAAAATACCTTGAAAATCTGTTAATTCTGAGGCTGTTTAAGGTCTCGACTTAACAACAAAATCCTTAAACATATACATCAAGAATATGCTAAACGTTACACAAATAGCTTGAAATATAATTGTGTTGCGCTTGCGCTATTTCACCAAGTTAGTGAGGATACCAGAGACCCAACACCTCCCCCATCCCCCTCCCCATCCTCCAAAGGCCAGCTACGCACTTGTGACGCCTCTGGTGTTGCGAGTGTCCATAGGCGGTGGTAATCTCTTTCTATCAGGATCGCCTGATATATCGCCTTTTTGTGGAATAGGGGGCAAACAAGCAGACGTATCGACGTCTGCTCGTTTGCCCCCTATTCCACAAAAAGTACCTAATAAATAAGGTTCAATGTACGCTAATGTATTTAATATACGCCACGTATTTCTGAAATAATTTATTTATTATGATTTTTAACTAGTGAACTCTATTTGAGGAAATGTAAAATTACAAGGTCAATTTAATACCAGTTCTAAAAACAGGTATCCAAGGACTGGATTTAAGTACCCACATCCCGTTATAGGTTTGGCCCCAAGTTGCTAGGCAAGGCTTTTGGTGCAACTGAGAGGCAACTGTATTATTTTTCTTTTTGATTTAAATCAAATCATTCATTTATACTTTGGCTGTACCTGTGTGTTTGGCTGTGTGTATCCTGTCTAGGAATCAAATTTCCAAACCCCATATGTTTCTTAGCAGCACAGCCCCCGATTTAACCATTCGCTGCTATGCATGCTGTCGACTGCTGTTAGAAATATCTATGTATTGTTTACAATGGAGTAATTACTTAGAAAGCCGATGCATACGAAATCCATCTAAATGAACATTTGTAGGTACTATATTATTCTAGTTTGGCGCAGTTCCAATTCATCAGTCTGAAGTACAAATTAGATTTGTTACGCTGAATATGTTGAGTTGTATAAGGGTATAACTCTGTACATTCATATTATCTGTAATGAAATATTATACAGTAAAATCATTTTCACATTAAAGACGAAGCTGAGAATGTAGTACATGTATGTAAAAATGTTTCCTATTCTATAACCTTCTCCGATAAATGGGCTATTTAAATTTGGTGTTAAATAGCCCGTATATCGAGGAAGAGTATGGGCTATAAAGTCAAGCATCCATGAAAAAAGTTGTAAAAGCCGGAAAAAAAAATCTTTCCAGAAACGTACACGAAGTTGTTAGGGTTAGTCAACTTAATGTAAATTTTTTTGCAAAGAGCTGATTATGAATAGCATGCTTTAATCTGAATGTAATTGAAATGTAAATGATCTCATGTTTCTCAATATCATTGAGTCTTTTTTAGTCAAATAAACCACTTATAATATATATAGGCATCATAAAACTAAATATCAATATATAATAAAACTAAATATAACTACAATTTTCTAAATAATTTAAGAAAAAACAATGATAAATTTCGCTTTTATGAGTACAATGGGAACGATGGTTATGATAACTGTGAAAGCTCATAACTTTCCCTTCGAATAACCTGACAATATAATGTACCTGCATATGTATAAAGCAAGGTCTTGCATTATGCAAGAGCATGCAAGGACGCCGCATGATCTCTGACATTTTACGAACACTTTCACGACGTAGAATATGGAGTCGATACAGCTTGTACGTGGACGCTCTCACGATATTTTTGCGATAAATAAAGAAGGCTAAGGAATAGTGTAATTAAGTGATGTGAAAAACTATGTAGTTTGCTTTAAATTTAAATGATTAATTATAAGCATTATTTGCTATTGACAATAACCTAATATGACTTTATAATGATTTATTTCATTTCCATTTTTACAGAATAACCGTCTTTATATTTAATAAAAACGTAGGATTTGTTAACTTGACAGTTAAAGTATTGTATTTCTAACACAACTACAATGTTCTGACAAATTATATTCAAAGAACATCTATTCATCTATGCACCGTGGGAGAGCCACGCTTCGGCATGAATGGGCCGGCTCGACCGGAGTGATACCACGGCCTCACAGAAAACCGGTGTGAAACAGCGCTTACGCTGTGTTTCATCGAGTGAGTGAGGATACCGGAGGCCCATATCCCAATCCAACGCCCCCTATCCCCCTCACCATCCCCTTTCCCCCCAGGCCGCCATAGTGTGGGTCACCATGCTGCATTGTGCTTTTTCGCATTGAGGATGGTGACCACCACTCTTGGATTCTGCTCATGCTTTCCATCAGGCAAGGCAGAGTTATTTTGGCAGCTTAAATATAAAAAAAAAAAGAATATTCCGTTTACACTCGAGACCAAACGATGTTTAATGCATGAAATAAACAAAACCCTAAGAGAATAATATATAATAGAGTCACTTTCTGTAAGGTCAACGAATATTTTAGTATTCCTAGATTTCTTGCGATTCTTCTTACAGCACTTTATACTTTTCTTTTACCTGTGACGTCAATAGAAAAGGTTTTTGCTACTAGGTGAAATGAAATACGATCTGGTAACGCATCTTTCGCTCATAGCCCAGTTGCACTCGGTGATTAGAAACAATCATCGAGGGTAAGCAACGATGGCGCGGTCAGTACCTGGATGGGTGACCGCTGGTGGCATGTTACCATGAGCGTCTCCGTGATTCGGAGGTCACGTTAAGCAGTCGGTCCCGTTTCTTATCATACGATAACAGTCGTGAAGCTTAGTTGGAGGCCTTCGGGCGGCTTAAAAAACATCCAACGGCAAGATTTATGTAGCCACAACGTATTCTTGCCAGTCCCCAACCCGCACTTGGCCAGCGTGGGGACGTATGGCCTTAACCCTCTCCTGAGAGGAGACCCGAGCCCAGCAGTGGGACATTATGGGTTCTTGATTGATTGAACGCATCTTTATTGAAAGGTTAAGAATAAGTTGTTAAATTTAACTCTTTCTATATCGGCGCTTCATCTGTCACAGTTAATTTGTGCCGAATCTGCTTTACTGATTAGGGTGCAATTTGGTACACACGTCCCAATCACAACCTAGTGACCCAAAAACAGATTCGCAATGGACGGCCTAATTACTAAAAGTCGATCACTTCTGTCGTGGTATTAAAAAAACAACTGCAAACTATACTTTGGGCGTGTTGTATTTGTTTTTTTATACTTGAAACCTGTTTTTTCTATACTAAAGGGTAGTCCTATAAGTAGTATATAGTCTTTAAATAATATTTTAACTCTCTAGATGGAATTATGGGGGCGTACGCTTTTCGACTACAATTTTAAGATTTTAAAAATATTTAGTTATATAATAGGTAGCACCGTTGTACTAGGTTAGCGATTTTTTACTCAACAGTTTTATTAGAATTTAAAGATAATTTCAATAAGCTAATGGCATAGGAGCTTAAACAAGCTCGCCATGAGACTCTTATGGGTGTGTCCGGATGAGTTTATCGTTAATGCCTTTTAAACATTACGGCAAGATTAAAACGCGGAAGGATAGTAATTTCCAAATTAATCAGTCTACGAATGACCTTAACCACTTAAGGCTATAAAGTGCTTCAAACGTCTCTAAACATCACGAACAGTTTTAAGTTTTAGAGAAGAATAAATCTGATGAGATTTTAGTTTTGCTAATTAATATCAGGCATTTTCATGATATTGCAGTTATTTACAATATCACTAATATGCTGCAAATTTAAAAGGATTGGTTTAATCTTGCTATATTACATAGGTATACAGAACAAGTTACTTTATTTTCGGAGCGAATGCATGATCAGATATAAAAGTTGAACCACCTTCACCCTGCAAAATAGTAAGGTAGCCATTACTAAATACTACCATGACGCTATTCTGCTTTAATTTGTGACTTGGATCATCAAAATCTCCTTTTTGTTTCACCTATAACATCCATACCAGATGCCATATATTATCGATTATCCATAAAAAGTTCCGTTAAATATAAACGCTTCATACTTTAATCCTTGACCAATTTTCTTGAAGAACTCACTTATTATAACTTTAGTTTCTTAAATTCGTGTCTAATATGCTCACGAGAGCGAAGTTCCGTGATAAACAAAGGTGGAATGAAAACACTTTGATGCTAATTGTAATAGTAAGCAGCGTGCTACTAAATCTTTGATTTTACGGTGAATTTTTGATAAATATTAAAGAATTGTGATACTTATAATACTGCTTATAAAGTTTATTATTCCATGAGGCTTTCTGGCGACCTGATATAGTCGTTGCCATACGCCTCGAGATTTTACATAGTATTTAAAGGTAAAAATCGAAAAGTGAATATAGGAGGCTCAGCACCTAAATCATGTAGCTGCTTGTTCATTTATCGCTAGCGATACTGGAAAAAAATGAATCAGTTTTCAATTGCCACTTAATACACTTCAAGATAACAATAGAGCTTTTTGCTCGATCGATCAGCCACGAAGTCAGTCAGCGACCTCAAAATTTTCTGTAAAAGACATTTGCTTGTAGGCTTTGGGTATACTTCGGAGAAGTGTTTGTTTGGTTCTTTACATGAGAGCTCAAAAAGTCAATTTAAGTTATCGAAGTAGATGACGTCCAAGTTGGTTTTGGCTTTATTACTTCTAAACGCAGATTTGAATGAAAATCATATTAAAAAATACTTGCTATGCATATTTATAGTGCCTCACAAAAGTGTTATTATATATACTTAGTTTGGAAACGGATTCCAGAAAAACCTTCATATAAAAAAAACATGTTTTTTTGTTCAAGGATGATGAAGACGAGGATGACACAGAAACTTGCACGAGCCCAGAAGTATGCGCGCCCCAACCTTTCCCAAGGCATACAGCACCTCAGCAACAGACTCCTAAACCTTGGAAAAGAACCGGTAAGCAAACTGCAACCCTAATCATAATTGCTAATAAGAGCTATTTTAAAATGTAAAAAAGTTTCTCCTCCCAAAAGAAGAATAAAACCACAATTATTCCAAAATTAAAAATTGGCATTAAGCACTCAATCGTTCCTACATGCACACCTTGACAATTTGGTGACATTTGATGACAGCCTCCGAAGAGCCGCCGAGGGCACCGCCGCGCACGCGCATCTCACACGACGAGTACCATCAGTTCTGCGACGAGACCCTCGAATGTATGAGAGCATGATACAACTGTCGCATGATCGTCACGCTTTTTATTTTGCAATACCAAACGCTTAGCAATCGTCATGTTATTTAATGTTTTCAGTACGCAAGGCATCTATGACGTCACAGAGATGAAGCAGTGGCATTTCATTAGTTTTTTAATGAGATCATATAAAGTTTTATTACAAGATCATCAGTGTTGCCATTTTTTTTTCAAACAGATCAAGCTTATCTATTTCATGACTAGACTATATCACATTACTGAATAACCTTATTATACACAATAGTTACTAATTTAAAAAATAAACATTATCTAATCACTGTGTAACTGGTTATGTAAAAATATCTATTTTCTTTTCATAATCTGATTTATTATAAACAACTAAAATGAGTTTAATTTGTATTTTGATATTTTATTTGTACGCAAAGTTGACTTGGAACTTAATTTTATAGTAATTCTAATCCATTATATAACAGGAAATAGTATTAATTAATTACGTTTCTCATTACATACGTCCTGTAACGCAAAACTTTATATATCGATAACATGATTAATTGCCAACGGCTCTTATACTTACGTCATATAAATGTGCAGTACAACAAAAACCATTTGCCAATTTGTGGATTGGATTGATTAATTGGCAGCGTAGGTTGTCTTTCCGATTGCCATTTAATATTTCCGGGTACTAAGTGACATAATTATAAGTTTGAACAAACTTTGCAATGGTCGGTAAATTAAAAACGACGCCAAATACTCACCTCAAGTCTTAGAACAGCCACGAAAAATAAAAAGTACTTAGTTGTCTCTGGTCATGCTAAAGTGTTTTTGTTTTATAAAGTAAAAATGAATTCTAAATGTTTCATAAAAGATTTAAGAATAGTTTCCTTTGCTTAATATGTTCTAAAATTATTATTTTTTTGTCAGCATACGACCTGGCGACTCAGTGTCCGTCGCGACGGGCGTCCATGAGACGCCACACTGTTACGCACACTATTTGCCCACCCACCGATGGAGCCCATTCATTGCCACATTCGAGGTAAGTACAATTTACACCATTAAACTTCCTCTATATTTTTTATATTTTTAACACTGTATATGGTATTTCTGACTAAGTCGTCACTTAAAATATTGTAGCGCAATTAAGGTTCTCGATGCGCAATATCTTTGCCTGTTTTTTTCAAAATAATATAAGTGTTAATTGGCAATTGTTAGTAAAATAAATTGAACAACTGTCAAAAAAATATTTTACTCTGTTCCAAATTTAAGTTTTAAATTAAGAACGATCGACATTGTGTAATATAAACAAACGATAAGTACAGTAATATGAAAGTAGCCACTTTAGGTTTAATGTCAAGGGGTCAAGATTTATGATTCTAATTTCGAACGATAGATCTCTCTATCCATTTCTCATTTACATTTATTAAGTGTAACTAATTAGAAGATATCAATTTTATTAACTTTTCCTTTAACTAATATTGATTAACTTTACATAATCATCTTGGTGTATCAAACTTTTAAATTTATCTAAAAAAGATACTTATTTTTAAGCTATCTGTGCAAATAGCTACATATTCATTCAATATTCAAATTTACGCAAAATATATATTGATATTATAAATTCAAAAGTAATTCTACCTACCAATCTGTTACGTTTTCAGTGCCAAACCGCCCTCTATGAATTTTGGTATAGAGGTAGATTGAAACTTGGAGAAGGACATAGGTTACTTTTTGTCGCGATACCGACATACACGCGAGCGAACCCAAGAGTAAAATCTAGTTGATAAGAAAAAGTTCGTCTGTTTATGTTTGAGTATGTTCTTGTCCCACCAGGCCGGGTTCCCGAGCGTCCTGCGCCGGCGCCGCATCTCTCGCGAGTAGTGACGCCGATGGACCTCTCAACGAGCTATCCTGGTCTCGCTCCTCGCTCCAAGACGAGCTCATCAAGTCGGTTAGTGGCAGTCCCACTAATGGCTCGCATGTGAGTAGATCTTTTAAATTTAGTTTATTAGTGGATGGCACTCGATTCTTCACTTCAATGATGTTAAGAAGGTAAAGCAATCTTGACCGGACTCGATAGCTATTTTTACATCACCTCCGACAATCGCTCTCTGCCATCGCGTTTGTTTAGGGTGTAGGTAGCATTGTATAGCTACATTTTTGAGTGAAATAAATAGACAGCACTAATTATTTACAAGAAAAAAGAAATATATTTTTATTAAATCAATGTAATTCATTATTATTATTAAGCATGAGCTTAAGCTTAGTAGATACTCTATATAGCTTGCATTGCTCAATAGCTGAATGAATGGTAGTGATTGTAAAACACACACAATACCTGTTATGAATAGATATGTTGTTTCAAAACGGAGCACCGCCACTCACGGTTAAAGAATTTTTATTTCTTAAAAGAATTCACAAAATGGAATGAGAAGAAGAAACAGTTAAGAAGAAAAGTACATATTTACCTGTTGCCTGGCAGAAACCGCAGTCTGCGATAAGGCCGGTCATGATACCACATTGGTTTTATTTATTTAAATTCTACATTGTATATTTCATACCATGATGTGCAATAAAAAATATCCTATAGAGCCGTGGACTATTTATGGCTATTGGTGATTTATTCTACGTAGGATGTATGATTAAAAAAAGGATGCAAATTCAAAAATAGGCAGACTGATATAGGATAAATAATCATTTGTATATCTGCTTCGTTTTTAAACAATATTGATGCGCGTTAGGGTTCAAAGAATTGGGAAAATAAACCTTCTGACATGTAAAAAACACTTTATTAAAAACACTCTTACAATTACAATATCACTTCGAATAATAATCCTTAATGGTTGCCGAGGTCGCTAGATTGATCAATGATATCACTTCGATAGTTTCGCACTATAGCACAAACTGAACTGACTGCGGCCCGCGAGTTAGTATTTATATCCACTTTTACTATTGCTAGCGCGTTCGTGAAGCGCCTCGAACGTACGAGGGCGTTCCCCGTTCCTGGGATATGCCCGCCGGCGAACTCGTTGTAAACAATCGCGTAACAACCAATCGAAATTCGACGCTATTTGTAGCGAAATAAGGTTCGTTATTTCGTGCCTCAAAAATCAACTTTCTCCATCGTTGTTCGCGAATAATGTTTCTTATAATATTATTATAGCAATTATAAACTTGACAGTAGCTTTTTTTCTTCTTTAACTATAATAGATAGATACCTGCTACGCTTTCAGCTTATAGTAGTTAAGTAACTCTTGCTACTACGTAAAAAAATAATACTAGATGAATCTGGTAATAAAAATATTTGTTTTATATTTCCAGAAACAGTGGCAAGATGCGATTATGTCTGACGACCGATTGTCTCTGACCCTAGAAGAGATTGTCCACATCAGGTCTGTACTGACGAAGGCTGAACTAGAAGTACTGCCAGTCGAAGGCAGGGTCAAAGAAGACGTTGAGAAGAGAAGGGTAAGTTATTATTGTCAGATGTCAAGTTACCTCATTCCTGAATTATTTAATTTAACACTTCAATTGTTTTATATTTTTTCTAATTTGTATTTTTTTGTTTACAGGTATGCTTCTTATGTTTGAAAACAAGATTCGGCATTTTTGGTCCTTGGGGCCAGAAATGCAAACTGTGTAAAAAGACTGTCTGTCAAAAGTGTTGTTCAAAGGTGAGTTTACGAAATTGAGTACAAGTTTATCTTACTTTCTTAATAAAATTTAATTTTATGATCCCTGGAGATATCGTTTAAGAGAGTATTCAAAATCAAACTGCTAGGATATTAATATAGGGGTGGTGTTATATTCTTCCCGTGGGTACAGTAGGAGCCGACTAAGGTACAAACTACACAGTACAACAGCATAGCAACTAGTTTGGCCAACATACTATAATACACAAAATCTTTTTTATGGTGTAAGGGGCAAACGAGCAGAGGCATAGCCTGATGGTAAGAGATTACCGCCTCCCATGGACACTTGTAACACCAGAGGCGTCACAAGTGCGTTGCCGGACTTTTAAGAGAGAGAGTATGCTCCCGTCAGTGGAATGTCAAAGACTGTTGCTGTGTGATGATGATTACGAATATGTATACAAATCTTTGTTATAATAGCATCAGTCGTAAATTCTCAATGTCTATTTCAGATGAGGATACCGACGGAGCACTTCGCACACGTGCCCGTGGTGCTGCTAAGTCCTTCGCTGCTGCCATCACCCGAGGACGAGGCGCACTCCTCCTTCCCCAGGAGTCTCATGTCGAGGCTCGTCTCTCCTGACTACTCGGTTAGTTATTATGACTACCTACCTATCTTTAATAAATCTACTTCTTCTTCTTTTGATGATATGGCAATCAGCCGGATCAGCTATTTCTGCCAATGTCAAGTATTTCGAGTCTTCAATTCTAAGTCTTCGAGTCTTCAAGTCTTCGTCGTGATGGAATTAATGATAAAAATTATAAAAAACGTGGATGACATGAAATGGGGACCGTCTTTCGAAAAAACAAAAAACGATCTCCAATCCTTAATAAATCTAATATCATTCTTACAATTGTTGAAGTTCTTTTTGAGAATTCGCTGTTATTGTGACAGGATGTCACAATAACAAAAACAAAGACTACGTAAAAGAATAAAAAAAACTTATTTATTTGTTCATATTTAGTTTTTTGAAAATACTGTATACTAAATTTACTTACCTTCTTAATGATTGACAAAAGTATGACTCAAAAAATTGGCTTTCAGTCTGTAAAGTCCGATTTAAATTTATAAATTTTAACTAATTAAATAAATATTACAATTGTATTTAACAATAAATTTAAAATTTTCATAAAAGAAGCCCATATTTCGCAACGGGAAACTACGCCTCATATACTCGTAATGTATTCACATCTATGAAATGCGCGCATCGCTCTCATTTGTGGCCAGTGTTAGAGATGAAGACTAATGTTGGCGCGTATACCGCAAATTGCTTACATGTCCGTTAATAAATCTCGGGAACTTGTTTTTACGACTACGTTCCTATGTAACTAAAACATTGCTGCCGGGTGTTGGAAAAGTACCACGCAACAGCAGGATAATTCGCCAGAGATATATTTGTCGCAAATAAATTAATATAAAGTTACGGCATTTTTCTCTGGCTGTTCTTTGGTAACCTTGGTTTTGTTTAAAAGAAAAACTTGTGCTTCCTGGAACTTTGCAGTCATACGTGAAATGGACACAAAGAGCACTCAATTTAAAAAAAAAATGTGGATCACACAAAGTGATGTCCTATTTACCTTGACCATACCCTTGCCCTTGATCACAATGCTGAAGGTTATCTCAAATTTAGGCTAATCTTTAAATGGGTTTTTTTAAAAGTGAAAACTTCTTTGGTCGTGTTGTGTACTTTTCGGTAGGGGTAAATGTTATAGGTTCGCGTCACCGACATTCCAATGTTGATTATTTTAAGTAAAATATTACGAAATTTCTAAATTCACACCTTAATTTTACAAATAATATTCTAAATTATAAGTTTTCACTTCTATCGGCAGTCCTTGCGACTGTCAATTTTTTAATTAAAATAGCAATCGAAAGGGACCTGTAGAGTAAATATGAAACGTTGTTGACCGGCAGAGTATGGTGGAGAACAGCGTGGGCAGCGCCCCGAGCAGTCCGCAGCGCGCGCGGCGCTGTGGCGCGGCCGCGTCTGCGCCGTACTCGCGCGGCGGCTCCGCGCTCGGCTTCAGCGACGCGCTGTCGGTGCCCGCGCACGCCGGCGCCATGTCCCGCAGCGTCGAGGGCCCGCAGCCCATGTCCCTCGTCAGCACGCCGCCCTCCACGCTCGACCGCAGGTCCGTACCGCTCGGCGACGCACTGCATGCGTTCTGTGCTCATCATTATCATTTAGTCAATGAAATACTACACTACTGGACATAGGTTTCTTCTTAAATAAAAGCTTTTCGCCTACTACCGCTCTAGCCAGAAAGTAGTCGGTATAGTGCAAAAGTTATGGTATCGGTATAGTGAAATAGTTGGTATGGTATAGTGAAAAAAATATGAAGAAAATAAAAAGAAAAAAAATCGTGAAAAAGAATCATGAAAAACAACAAATAATAATTGTTCATTTTAATGAAATTTTATAAAAATTAAAAAAGTTTACCTTCGTGGCATCTAACCGATCCGATTTATAACATTACAGAGCGAGGTACGGTCGCAGCACAACCGGAGTAACCGCGGCGGAACGTTTGCGAGGCGTGCAGATGGCGGTGTGCCACGACTGCAAGGCCATGGTGCTGCAGATCATCAAGTCGTCGCGAGCTTCGCGCTCGGCGTCGCGCGACCGCGCCCTGCGGCACCTCACGCTGGACCTGGCGCCCGTCTACACGGCCGACTGCTAGTGCGCGCGACACAACACCCGCCAGTAGTGAGGCCACACCCGACATCTACCTATACAGAGGCAGTGCAACTACCCTCCTATACTACCATGTCGTATACCTGGTGTAATATTACCCAATGTATATTGGTACGACACTCCAAGTCGTTTGTACTCGCGCTTAATAACCGGGCTACGATGTCGACGTGTCGACTATTGATACGTTTATCTAATGGGGTGTGTTTGCGTTCACCAACAGTTACGATCGTGTTCACCGGTTATTGTGTTTACTCTGTGGAGATACTAAAGTTTATCCGTTTGTATTTCTACCGTGACACAACATAGAACGCGGACGGGAAGGTTAAGATGTTAGAACCGGTCTAATGTACTTTCACCTAAATGCATTTGTTTATGTATTTCTACAAACATAACGTTATTGAATTAAACTGTCAGGTAGTAGCTCAATGACTTCATTTATTTATAATTACATTAGCGGCCGAATAATCTCAATAAATTATTTAATTATTAACATCACAATGTAAGCTTTCATATATACTAACTTCGTCATATTTCTATTTCTATGATCAACAATTCTTAATAATCTTTATTGTGTATATTCTATAATAATAACATTCGTTTCCATTTTGTATATAATATTAATACTCATTGACATTAACTAGTAAAAAATATATTAATTGTCATCAATAAAATCTATATTCATTGACATAAATTATGCACTTCATTCGAATCAAATCGAAGTCAATCAATTTATCGAAGTCGTCTCGTGATATATAGAAGTCACCACAAAAGGTTCAAAAATCGAGCTTCCAAGGTTGTGTAGAGTCTATGTTGTGTTTCGTACGTGGACCATACATTTTGCTTTGACAGGCGTTACACTTATTACCACTATCATTATTATTTGTCGCACAAAAATCATACAATTCATTAAATTATCCAAATATTTATCCTACAATATCAGAGTTATTTATAGTATAATAATAAATTAAATATAAAATAATGATATATTCCAGAAATTTACTAAACAATATTTTGTCACTTTTTATTAGATAAATTTATATTTTTTTCCGAATTATAGAATGTTTTAATATGTCTACAATATCAATGTGAAAATTAAAATTAAATGTGTGTTCAAAAATATAATGTACTTCCCTATGAATGTTGTTGTATAAAGCAAATTATATTGTATAAATGTTGTTAATATCTTGTAGAATCTGTATAATGAAGTCATCAATCAAACATAAAAGCTGTACCTAATATTGATACCCTATTAAATGTTAAACTGTAGAAAAAACATATGTTTATACATGTTGTAGTGTTTGCGTGTTTCCAACTTTTCTACAGTTTGACTCCTTTATTGAGCTCCCCGTAGCTGTCCCTTGACGCCAAAATCCCCATACCGAAAACGGTCAGTATCACAAGAAGGATTTATTTAAAAAGCTGAATGACATTCATGCCCCTTATAAATTATTTACATTATTGTGATAACTTTGTAAACTTCTTAGTTGAACAATTTTATAGAAATTAACAATGTACGCGTGAATCGGACATGATAAAAACCTTTTTTAAATACTGAGTGACATTCAGATCAATTTTTTTTTCAATAAGTTAAGTTTCCTGTGCCATACAAACCGAGAAAAATGTTTTTATCCGTGACAGAAATCATTCATCGCATGTGCTCATGCATCGACTAAACAGTCGCAAATAAAATGTCACGATATTGTTTATGGAAATCCTACGTCCCTACCTATGAGTACAGATCAAGACTATATATTTTGTTGTAAGTAAAATTTTCAACTTTCCATATGCTTTTTGGTTCATTACGTAAAAAAACACAAAAATAACAAAAAAAAATATCTGAAATTATTTCCTCCGCCGGTTGCGTGCTTTTGATAAAACTGTTAATATAATGAAGGATTTTGTACATTGTTTTCTATAATTAGGCGTTCTTCGGTAAATTTTATTATAAGATTATATTTGACAGTTCAGTCGACAGTATGCAACCGACCTTTTTTTTAAGTCTGATTGTTTTCAGGAGATGTATGTTTGTACAAATGTTTGTTATTCCATTCATGTTTATAAAAAGTCAAAGATTATACCGTGGCGATAATGTAATGTAAATCGTTTTCCAATTATAATCGTGTACAAAACCATGTACCTACGTATCAACTGCCCATACATTATATATATTTGTGAGATTCAAGACTGAATCGATTCATGACATATTGTTGATTGCATTCAAATAATTAAAAAAAACAAACAAAATTATTGCCACAGTCATAAACTTGACTTTATTTTTTTAGATGTAACTAAATTATTATTACACGAAATGTACCCACTTCCTAGTACTTTTGTAAATATAGATGTCTAGATCGTAGTAGCGGTTATAAATAAAGAAGTAGAACTATTTTTCAACTAATTAATCATTTAAAACTGGGTTTTCCCTTAACTCTCACATTCCCTCCGTTAATTTAGTTATTTTTAAGTTATACAAATAGAAATAACAGGTGGCCTAATTTTTTGAAGTTCTTTTGACATTTTCACATAAATTGGTTTATTTTTTAAATACATTCTGAATTCAAAAAAATATTCATATAACATTGTATAAAGCCCAGTTACTAAACTTGTAAATGTGTAATTTAGTAGTCTGTTAGATGTTACTTAGACTGTAACTGTTTAACGAACTTAAGTACTTACGTAAGTGGAAATAATCGATGATAAAAACAAAATCATACTAAATAAACATACAATGTAAATCGTTAGGTTTTTTTATTGAAATATACCTACCTCAACAAGAGTAAAATTATCACCGTGGGAGAGCCACGCTTCGGCATGAATGGGCCAGCTCGACCGGAGTGATACCACGGCCTTACAGAAAACCGGTTTGAAACAGCGCTTACGCTGTGTTTCATCGAGTGAGTGAGGATACCGGAGGCCCATACCCCAATCCAACGCCCCCTATCCCCCTCACCATCCCCCTTCTCCCCAGGTCGCCATAGTGTGGGTCACCATGCTGCTTCGTTCTTTTTCGCATTGAGGATGGTGACCACCACTCTTGGATTCTGCTCATGCTTTCCATCAGACAGGGCAGAGTCATTTTGGCAGCATAAATATAAAAAAAAAGAGTATAATAAAACATGAAGAGAGGAATGGTTGGGATTGTCAGTTGACCAAGCAGACTTAATGACGCGATGTTTTGTGCTCGTCTCTAAACCAAAGGGGGTGACGTTCCGTACTCCACGATGTGAACTTACTGATCAACAGGTTAAATTCTGCCAACCACTTCATCTTGGACTTCAACAAGATGATGATCATACGTGTGTTTCCTCAAAAGAAATATGAAAATTAAATATTTTAGTTTACAACCACATAATCTTGTTTTTTTTTATTGGTGAAATAGAGTCAAGCGAGTCCACGGATTATCAAAACGGATGTCCTCAAATCCAATCATCATCAAATCAAATCAAATCGATTTTACATTAAACAACTAACCGCCCTCCTATATTTTTTTTACTCGTGTTTTTTTATATTAATTGTGGCTTATCTACTGTTTTGTTTTTTTTAGATGACTACTTTCGCAATAAACTAAACACTTTCCCCTAAGTTCGATTCTTAAACTTAAAACCTTACCTTGTTACATTACGTTACCTTGTTTACAGTTCTTCTTCCTTTCTGCCATCGTGTGCGAATATTATTTAATTTGAGTTTTTAGTGTATGATTATTCTTTGTGACTGAAAAAAATGTTACTTGATGTAACAAATGTAACTTAAGCTAACGTCGCATAATTCCTGCGCTTGGTGTACCTCGAACTACGGTATGGGATAGCATTAGACGCTTTCGAGACACTGGTTCAAGTCAGGTCAAGGCTGACATCGGTGCACTTCGTCCCTGGAAGACGGCTTTGTTGTCAGTAACATGCTACAACAACTAAGAAATCGTTTTTGCGCCGCTACTGAAGCGCTTACGCCTTTGCTAGAGTTGCGAAATGTTACTGTAAGTAAATGTACCATTGGAAAAAGGCTGGCTGAAATTTTTGGATGGATTTTAAGCATATGTTTAGGGTTCCGTTCTTCAAAAGGAAAAAAAAACGGATCCCTTGTAGGATTACTTTATTGTCCGTCTGTCTGTCTGTCAATACCCTTACGATATATAATAAGCCGATTATGCTGCAAATTTTGGACACTCGCAAGGGAATCAAAACCTACAGGGTACTTCCCGTGAACTCAGAATCTTGAAATTTGGTACGCAGCAACGTCTTATAGCACAGGTAAAGAAAAAATGCTAAAAGCATCATTTTTTAGTTACATCATATAATAAACCTATAGGTTTTAACGGAACCCTCGCGCGAGTCTGACTCGCAGTTGCCGGTTTTTTTTAATAATCAGGGTTTTTTTTTGGATATGGCAATCTGTGCCGATGTCGACAATTCTGCCAATGACATATGAATGTAAGAGATTAGTGTGTTAAAAAAAAATACAAAGATAGCAAAGTGAAGAAGTAAGAAGGAAAACTGATTAAAGTTTAATGGAATTACAACGTATGAAAGTCATTAACGCCTGAACTAGTTCTGGCGATGAATAGGTTAAAAGAGAAGAGAAATTAATAGGGGTGGGGATCTTTAAGTTTCTTAAAAAGCCATATAAGTCCAAAGATGGATTGTTGTTCTTGCAATTAAAAAATATGTGGTCCAAACTGCCTTCGTCTAATCCACATTCGCATATTGATGAGTCCCTGACCCGAATTTCACGCAGGAAAATGGGGGAGCCACCGTGACCAATACGAAGCCTACAAATTATTGAAATAATAGATTTAGACAACTTTTTGTACTTAAAGAACCAGGGTTTTGATGTAACAGATGGCTGAATGGAATAAAAATGATTGCCTTTCTTTTTAGAGGAGGTGTTCCACTCTAACTGCCAGGCTGTCAGTAGTTTTTCTTTGGGAAGCCTCAGAAGGTCGTAGTTATAGTGAATGAAATGTTTGAGGTCCGCAGTTTCAGAAAAGGTGGCATTTTTTGCCAGTGAGTCTGCACATTCATTACCTCTGATGCAACTATGGCTAGGGATCCATACTAAATGTATTACATTTGATCTCCTTGTGCTAAATAAGATATTTCTAGAATTAAAGAAGATTGAGACCATTTCTTAAAAGGATTTTGCAATAACGCTTTAAGGCAGCTAAGAGAGTCGGTAAATATTACGGCCTTGTTAATATTGTGAGATTTTATGAAGAGACATGCTTCCAAAATAGCGACACACTCGCCCGTAAATACGGATGACTCTTTGGGACATCTAAATTTCAGGATAATCCTGGAGTCCTGGTAGTAAACTGAAGCACCCACAGGGCCTTCGTTATATAACTTGGAGGCATCAGTAAAAAAATTTTTGAAATCCTTCTATTGCTCTTCAACCAATGCGTTGAAGGTCGAATTCGCATGATCAGACTCTTTACAGATCCCGGTGCTTAAAATAACATCTGGCTTAAAACACAGAATGTTATAATCGAAGCAGAATAGAGGGAGAGATTCATATTTTACTGTATCGCTAATGAACGGTTTGTAATCCCGAAAACTTTGGAGTATCGTTGGAATTTCTTTATTTGACCAAAATTTAGAAATGTTACAGACGGTATCCAAATCAGAAACTAATTTTGAGAGGGGATGATGAGGTTTACACATCACTTTTAATATAAAGCGGGCAGATAAAAACTGTCTTCTTATAGCTAAAGGGGGCTCAGAACATTCTACTTGTAGGGCATTGATGGGAGAGGACT
Source organism: Hyphantria cunea (assembly GCA_003709505.1). Taxonomy (NCBI): domain Eukaryota; kingdom Metazoa; phylum Arthropoda; class Insecta; order Lepidoptera; family Erebidae; genus Hyphantria; species Hyphantria cunea. The sequence goes on along the minus strand of PKRV01001639.1, from coordinate 359 downwards.
TCATACAGCCAGTTATAATGCGAAGACACTTAGCCTGAACTTTGTCAAGAACTGCTAGAGCCTACTTATTACAAGGTGTAATCAAAAATAAACCATAATCAATGACATTATATATATATATTTTTTTTTTTCGGACATTTTAACACACAACGCCATCTAGTCCCAAACTAAGCAGAGCTTGTACTATGGGTACTAGACAACTGATATTATTACATATATACGCTTTTTTTTTGTAAATACATACATATTATACATAGAAAACACCCAAACTCCGAAACAAATATTTGCTGATCATACAAACATTTGGTCCGACCCAGGTTTCGAACCCGAGACCTCATGGACAGCAGTCGCGTACGCTA
>PKRV01001636.1:1399546-1463599 GCA_003709505.1 Hyphantria cunea | reverse complement strand
GCGACGAGTACAGGCGGCGCGGCTCGGCGGCGGGCGGCGCGTGGCGCAGGCGGCGCGGGCGCGCTCGTCAGTCGGCGGCCAGCGGGCGCGCGCGCCGCGCCGCCTCCAGGTCGTGCAGCACCTCCAGCACGACGCCGGAGCTCCAGGCCTGCGTGCGGCACGAGTCGGCGCAGAGGGCCCCGCCCGCGTTGCACAGCTCGGGCAGGCCGCGCCAGGGCGAGGTGCGGATCTCGGCGAGCAGCGGGGCGAGCGCGGCGAGCACGGAGGCCACGGTGCGCGCTCGTTTGCCGCATTCGGCCGCGAACGCCAGCCGCGCTCGCAGGTAGAAGCCGAGCGGCCACACCCATTCGGGCCCCTGGTGGTAGTTGAACCCGTGGGCGACGCTCGGGTCGTCTCCGTCGTTCGAGTTGTCGTAGTCGGGGCGGTAGGCCCAGTCCGCCGGGTCGAGCGTCTTCAGGCCGAGCGGCCCGAGCAGCAGGCGTTCCACCTGGTCGAGGGCGAGCCAGGCGTGGCGCGGGTCGAACAGCTCGGGCGCGACGACCATGGCGACGGGGAAGTTGCAGCGCAGCTGGTAGTCGGCCCAGGGCTGCGAGGCGCCGTGGCTGTCCTTGTAGATGGCGCGGCGGTGCACGAGGTCGGGGCGCAGGTCGGCGGCGCCGGGCGCGGCCGGCACCCAGAAGTGGCGCTCGAAGTGCAGGCGGATGCGCTCGGCCCACTGCGCCCAGGTCCAGGACGTGAGGCTGCCGTCGCGGTGGCGCCGCACCACGCCGGGGTAGGGGTAGCGGCCGGCGCGGTGCTGCGCCGCCAGCCAGCCCACGACGCTGAAGGCCAGCCCCACCAGCTCCACGGCGCTGCCGTCGCGCGGCGTGGCGGGGCGGCCGCGGTTGCCGGCGCGGTCGGACGAGCCCATCTTGTCCATCCAGGTGCCGCAGTTCGCCTCGTTGCCGCCGAACGGGAAACCCGTCTCGGGGTCGACGCCGATCTGCACGTTGAATCCCTTGTCGGCCATGTGCGCGTCGATGGTGCGGCCGGCGTTTCTTTCGCGAAACACGAGTCCCTGCATTCGAACGTCGACGATTTTAAACAAATCGATCACAAACGCCGACTCTCGAGAGTTACCGAGAAAAGCCATCATACTTTTAGGTATGCCGTTTAATTCTATGCTGAGGGTGCAGTACCGTTACCGACTGGCCGGTAAGTATCCCGGATCATAATTATCTATGAATTCAGCAAGCCTACACACGATCGTTCATCTTCCAGAAATATAAACTTGTTACCTGTGATGTCGAAGAAAAGTTATACGAAGCAGAATTATACCAACCCTCTAAGAATGAAAAATTATCCTAGTCCACCAGTTTAGCTTCAGGGTACAACATGCTCAAACGGAGCAAGCTCATAAAGTCTGTACCTGTACAAGGAGAACCTTAAAGAACAAAGAATTTTAGACTAAATTGACTGCAGAACTTGTAAAAGTAATCAAATAAATTATAAGTCGCATTGTGGAATGTAAGCACGTGTTATCTATCTAATAATAATACGGCCGCATCACCGAGTACTCGACGGCCGACGGCCGACGCTCGACGGGAGCTTGGGACCGGTTCGTGGGGAGCATAATGGTAAGTAGGTGCCAATATAGACATTTATAAAAAATAAACATTAGTGATTCTTCTCTCTCAGTCGGTAGTCACATGGTTAATAAATTCCTATAAGGGTACTGTGTAAAGATAAAAAAAAAAGAAAGGTATCGACCTTCGGACTACAGATCCGTCAGTGGCTTCGAGCTACCACATCCGCTCACAGTTCTAGGACCGATCGCCGATATTATATCAACATCATCATCATCATCAGCCTATCGCAGTCCACTGCTGGACATAGGCCTCTCCAATTTCACGCCACTTAGTTCGATCTATGGCTTCTCGCATCCAGCTCCTGCCAGCCGTCTTGCGCAAATCATCGCTCCACCTGGCCTGTGGACGTCCTACACTACGTTTGCCGAGACGCGGTCTCCACTCAAGAACTCGTTTACTCCAACGGTTATCGGTTCTTCGGCAAATGTGGCCAGCCCACTGCCACTTCAGCTTGTAGCTTGTAGCATTATATCAACAAAAAATAAATAATAATACGCAAACGAGTACGACATCGCGCTCACCTGGAAGTGCACGTCCAGCGCCTCCTGCATGACGTCGTGCAGCGGCTGGTCCGCCGCGCCGGGCGGCGCCGGCTCCGAGTCGTCCTTGGGGAAGACGCGCGACACCGGCTCGGCCAGCAGCGCCGCGCCGCCCGGCACCTCGGCGCAGTACTGCTTCACGGCCTGCAGCCACCACCACACGGCGTCGCGGCAGTTGTAGCGCGCCGCGCGCCCGCCGTCCAGCAGGTTGGGCACGAGGCCGTGGCGCAGGCACGCGCCGAACGCCAGCAGGTGCGCGCGCGCGTCCTCCGCGCGGCCCGCCAGCAGCGCCACGCCGCGCAGCGCGACGAACGTGTCGCGGCCCCAGCAGCGCATGTGGCCCACGGCGAAGTGCGGCAGCCCCGCCGACAGCGACACGGCGCGCGCGCGCGGCGGCGCCAGCGCCGGCGACGCGGGCGGCAGCGGCGCCGAGCGCACGGCGCCCAGCAGCTGCACGCTCGTGAGCGCCAGCGCGCGCCGGAACGAGTCCCGCGGCGCGCCCAGCCGCCGCAGCGCGGCCGCGCACACGGCGCGGTGCAGCGCGCCGTGCAGCGCCGCGAAGTAGGCGGGCACGAGGAAGCGCGGCAGCGCGGCGAGCGGCCGCAGCGCGTCGCGGTAGCGCGCCGCCACGGCGCCCAGGCGCGGCTCGCGCTCCAGGCGGCGCCACGTGTAGTCCACGAGCCAGTCGCCGGCGCGCAGGTTGTCGCACAGCGGGTGGCCGAGGTCGTCGCTCGGCGTCACCGTGCTCAGCAGCGACGCCACGCCCTGCGAACGCGCGCCCTGGCCTATCACTCGGCTCGTGTTCCTCGCCGGTCATCGGCGTAGAAAAGCCATCGTCCGTCATCGGTTCCGAGTCAGAATCTTTCTTGTCATCGTCATCTTCGTGACCGTCGATCGCGTTAAGATTTTACAGGTCGCCATCGACGACGCCGACTTCGTCGAAGGGCTTCGCGATTAGATTGCGTAACCGCTACATCGATTCGGAACTCGGCTCGGCATTCGCGGCAAACTCACTAACATACAGCGAGCGCTCACAGCGACCGATGAATACTCTCGTCGATTTCTCATTCAACACTCTACTTTCTCTTCTACTGCTTTCGAGAGCCGGACGCGAGTCTCGGCCTACCACTGACCTGCAGGCCGGCGTACACGAGCGGGCCGTGGCCCGGCACGTCGTACACGCCGCCGCCGCCCGCCTCGCGCTCCTCCGCGTCGCAGCGGTACAGCAGCGCGTTGAAGTCGGCCAGGTCCAGGTCGGCCAGCGCGGGCCCCAGCGCCAGCGGGTCGGAGCGGCCGGCGCGCGCGGGCGCCAGCGCGCGCTCCAGCTCGGCCAGCGCCGCCGCGTGCGCGCCGCGCGGCGACACGCGCAGCGCCAGCACGGAGCCGGGCAGCAGCGCGCGGAACTCCAGCAGCGTGGCACCGCCGTCGTCGCGCAGCGCGGCGAGCGCGCGCGACTGCGCGGGCGGCACGCGCCTGCGCACGCGGCACTCGTAGTCCGTCAGCCCGTTGATGCAGCGCGGGTGGCGCGCGTGCTCGCCCGGCGCGCGCAGCGCCCCGCCCGAACTCCTGCGGACGGGACGGGTCGCGTTATCGGTCCGTACCGTTCGGATCGACGACGACGGCACGAGTACTCACTCGCAGTCGCGGTGGCGCAGGTCCGCCTCCAAGATTATCTCGTCGAGCTGCCCCTCGAAGCGTAGCGGTTTGACGGATCGCTCCGCGCTCGGAGCGGAGAACGCCGTGAAAGCCACGAGGATCACCGACTGCAACAACCGACGCCTTAAAGTCGAAAATCTCTCGGCCCGCGCTCTTTCGCCGATGCCTCCGTATGCATACGGTTCGGGTCTAGATTTTAATCTTTGAGTGCGTACGACGAGTTACGACGACCGTCTAATCCATACAAATATATATAAATGAAGTTTCTTTTTGTAATTTCAAATAAACTGATTTTCACTACATACATACGAAGCTATGTAAGGTCTATCTGCCTGACTGTCGGTCGGTCCGTCTGTCTGTTTGTTCCGGCTGATCTTTGCAACGACTGGACCGGTTTCGACAGGAATTTCGCTGTCAGATAGCTCACGATAATTATAAGGAGTAACTTAGGCTACATTTTTTAGGTAACACAAAAACCCGGGGCAGGGCAGGTACTTGTGCATATACACACCTGACGGGTACGCGGTTGATGTCTCGTGACGGCTATGACGTCAGCGTCCATCTGGTCCACGTACACCTGTATGATGTTTAAAATAAATTTAAAAATAGAGCAGCATGCGACGCGATCGACGAATCTTTATGTGTAAAGCCCGCCTGAAAAGTTTTCGATCTCATGAAAGAGATGCACTCGTTAATAAAAATTAGTGTATCTATTTGTGTATGTTAGAATTTGCATCGTGCGATGCACGGAAAAATGCTGGGAAAATCATGTATTTCTCAAGCAGACCCAGCAGAAAATAAAAAAATGAAATATGAAAAAATTATTAGGATCATCGTTGGGTTGAAAAGGGTTGATTAGGTCGCATTTTGTTTATTTGGCCGCTGCTCGGTGGGCATGGCTCGAGTACCTCGTCGTAGCCCTCGGCGGCAAGCTCGAGGTGCAGTTCGTTGAGCGCGCGCTTGGCGGCCACGATGCCGCTGTCGGCGCGTACGCGCGGCTCGGCCTCGGCCTCGGCCTCGGCCCCCGCGCCCGCCTCGCCCTCGCCCCACGCCATGTACAGCCGCGTCTCGTCCACCACGTGCACGTGGTGCGGCACCAGCTCGTCCAGCCTGCTCGCATACGTACCTCATATTTATCGCTTCAAACATTACTCTATACATAAAATGAATTATTTGTGCAACTGTGAATGTCGGATTATTGCACGAGGCGAAGCCCGAGTGTGATAATATCACGTGAGTGCCTGCCTAGTGCCTAATTATATACAGATGCATACAGGACTATATCTACACCCATGATATAAATCCTCTATTAGATGTTCTGAAACCATCGGGGATAGTACAGTTCCAAACTGGCGGGATTCGACGTATATTCGAATAACAGTTATTTTTTTAAATACGACGCTGTAGTAGTGTTAGTTTAGTTTAGTGTTAGTTTTTTGAAGAAAGGAGTTGCATTTGACATGTAAAATAGTACAACATTATACCACTCGTTTGGATGATATTCCTACATATACTGTTTGAATTACTTAATACAATATATACATTGATAAGGCTGACCAGCTATCTCAGCATATCGGACATGAGTCTGTTACCGATCACGTAGTATTCGGACACTGTATCTCTTTAATATTAAAACGTGATTATATGCATTGCAACGATAGGTTTTAGGGTATATAATGTAGCTGTGAGTCAGTATCATTAGCCACACACAAGAGCAGGAGTTCCTGCATAATAAATATTGCTCTCCTCGTGCTCACCGTAGTTGTTTTTCTACCTAACCTATAAGTTCGCTGATATTATGGTTACTATGACACCGATGTTTTAATATTGGCAATGACCTAAGTGTTTCAGAAACTTTTAAAGACGATTTATAGCGTGGTGTAGATAAAATAACTAGCCAAACTAAAAAGAATAAAATAATTTTATATAAGTTCAAAAAAAGAATTCTGGCGAGCTCTTCCAACTGATCTCACTACAATTAAAACCAGCAGAGCAGTTACAACCAGCGCCCGTCGTTCCTTGCTCTGTGATCCCGGATCCTACAAGCGGGACATGAAAAAGCATCTCACTATGCGGCCATACTGTTGGTCGCGATGCTGCATTGTCCACATTCACATTGGTGATTACCAAGGTTGAATTCTACTGTAGCTTTTATCAGCCAGAGTAGAGGCATTTCGTCAGCTTTTTATAACCTAATTCTCAACAAAAACGTATGTCGTGTCACTTTTGCCAAAAAAAACTCTCGTACTCACCGACGAAATACGAAAGCATGAATGCTGTCATTTTAAATCGGTCTTCTGTGAGAGGGTTGTACTGAAAGCCTAGACCCTAGACGGGACGCGGAGCGAGAGGGGGCGAGAGGGGGTGAGAGGGGCGAGAGGGGAGAGGGGCGTGAGGCGAGTACCCGCGCGTGCTGCCGGTGGCGCAGCACGCCATGGCCACGAGCGCGGCGCTGGGCAGCACGTCGAACACGCAGCGGCGCTGCAGCGGCGACGGGTTGTCGTGCGTGAGGTCCAGCAGCATGGCGTGCGCCACGCGCGGCGCGGCGGGCGCGCGCGGCCCGCGCTCGAAGGCGCCCACGGCGCGGCCGCCGAAGCGGTGCACCAGCCGGCCCTGCTCGTGCGCGTCCCACGCGCTCTGCGCCTCTGTGGACGTCAACACCGTCGCTTCAGACTTGCGCCCGTGCGCACGCCCCACGCCGTCCCGAGGCGGGGCTGCCGCGCGTTCGCTTACCGCGGACGAGCGAAGTGATGCCGAGGCGGTTGACGAAGATGTTGTCGACGTGGTCCGAGTTGGTGAACAGCTCCGCGACCACGTACAGCTCCGGCTTCACGTTGCGCGCACTGTCCAGCATGTACTCCGCCACCTGACACAGAAATCCGATGCGTTGATTTTTAATTTACCGCACCAGACCCTCGACGAGTCTCTTCGAACGCGAGCGAGTGAACGGTGTTCGACTAGACTGGGCTCCCGTCGACGCGTATGTCCGAATTGAAGATCCATCGGATCGATTACTTTGTTATTTATTATGGACCTGGACCTTCGACTTCTAAATCGATCGATTGTCGACATATTGTGGGCGACTCCCTCTGTAATGAACATGATATCGGAGTGGCGGTGAGAGTTGTCAATCTCTCTGACCACCGGCACATCGTATTTGATGTGTCTCTCTGCCGACCTGACCCTCCGCGATAGGAAAAAGAACCTCCACAACGAGAGATGATCGCACCCCCATTCCACGTTGCTAAATGGTCGGAGGAACTGGCGGCCCGGTTCGAGATCATTATGGCGTCCATATGCGACAATTCACAATGCCCCAAGTCATGACAGTCAAAAAGGGCTAGGCTTACTAATGGAGCGCAGAGATCTCGCGGCCGAGAATGGCAGTCGCAAGATTGCGCCGCCCTTACATTAGAGTCCGCTGAAGAGGGCGAGCTGCAGACGAAGAGATCGACGGACACGGCGGGAATATGGAGCTGCCGTAAAGGATCTCAATGATGCAATCGCTGAGGCCAAGGCTCTGTCCTGGAGAGAGCTCATCGTGGGACTGGATAGGGACCCAAATAAGGCCCAACTCGGGAGCCTGCCGTCTAGTGATTCTATTAACCTCGAGATGTACCTCGTGGTCGTAAGGTACGGCGGGGGGGACTCTAGAAACCGTAGTTGCGTTCCTGGAGCTCCTCCCAACGGCCAGGCACCGCGCGGTTTAGTGGGTAGACCGATTCGTCGGGAGTTCTACGCACGCCCTTATTGTCCCCCTACCCCCTAAGGAAGGTATGATGCAATAAGCATTACCCGTCAACACCTTTCATTTAATAATTAAACATTTTTAAACATAATTAATCTAATTCGAACTCTTCACGACTAAATGATCTTTCGATCGCATCATTCTTTTCATTTAAGATAGTGGTTTAAAAGGCTGTAGACGAGCACCTGTACCTCGAGGCCAGTAGAGATAGAGGTTTTACTCACGTGCAGCGGCGTGGAGTGGCAGTTGTCGAGCCGCACGCCGTCGAACACCTCGGCCGTCAGCTCCACGTACTCGCGCATGTGCGCCCACAGGAACGGGCTGTCCTCGGGCTTGTCACCGTACCTGCGCAGACACTCGGTCAATCGGAGCGGCTGGCCGCGCTGGCCCTACCTCCCCTACCGCCACGCACCTGAGCTTGACGCTGTCGCCCCAGGCGATGAGCTCCCGGCGCAAGTACACCCTGGCGCCGGCCGCCTTGGCCGCGAAGTCCTGCAGCGGGTCGGCGTCCATGACCCACCCGTTGTGCGCCATGCACAGGCGGCCCGCGTCCGAGTAGAGCGCCTCCTCCACCTCGCTCAGCGAGCTGCTCTCCACAGGACACGCCCACGTGAAGTACCTGCGTCGACAAGTCACGTTCAGATTTTTCTCAGTCGCTGGTGTCAGTCGTTCTGAAGCGAGTCTCACTATACCTCGGCACGAGCGGATGCTTCGCGCTGACCTCTTCGATCTTGGGGCCGTCGGCTTGCAGCCTGTAGTACCTGTAACGCGAGCGAGGGTCAGTGGCGCTGTACTGGGGCGGTGGGCCGGGGCGGGCAGGGGCTGGGGGGCGAGTACCGTATGCCGGCCACGACGTTGTCCACGGCGGCGCGTAGGTGCTCGCGTAGCTCGTCGGCGGCCGCCTCGTTCAGCTGCTCCAGCTTACGTTTTAATTCCTCGCAGCACTTCTTCAAACGAGACTCTTCGTCGTAGCACTCCTCTCTGCGAAAACGTCGCACCTTCACGTCACTTACGATTCTTCCTAATCGTTACTATACTATATAAATTAATCACCTGACAACCGAAAGTGACTATCGGAATCCACGAATCCATCAATTGTGCACCCTTTTTAGTTTTTATTATAATGGGGTACAATATTACTATCACCATACGAGTATAGTTCAACTGTGTACTCGTTTTAGCGACATTTTAAACTACAATACGAAGTACGACAACACCACTGTCTGCAGTTTGCTTACGAAAGCGTGCGGAAACCTTCTCTCTCATCCTGAAAAAAATATTCTGTTCCCTCTGAAAAAAATATTTTGCCGCGAATAGTCGGCGACGCACAGTCAAAAAACTATTCGAAACGTAAATTCGATAACGCAGGGGACTCTTTTTTGTCATCCTCTATCATATCCTCGGCGTATCTACAATAAGTAAAGGTAGAAACCCGTGGAAACGGTCCAGAGAGTAGGTACCTGTAAACGTTGTAGAGCTGCAGCGCCAGCTCCATGTCCACGGTGGCGCGCAGGCGGCGGAACTGCGGGTCCGCCAGCAGCCGCAGCTCGCCCGCGCCCGCGCCCGCGCCCGCGCCCGGCGCCGGCACCCTGTCGACCACCACGGCTTACATCACTACGCTCTACGCACTACGTCACTACGCTCGGCGGTCGGCGGTCGCTCACTTGTTCCTGGCCGTGCAGTAGAACTGGCGCACGACTTCCGGCGCGTCGCAGGCGTACATCTCGTGCAGGCGCGCCTCGGGCAGCAGCCGCTCCAGCAGCAGGCGCCGCAGCGCGTCGAGCTGGTCGGGCGCGCACACGCGGGCCGGCACGCCGCGCGCCGCGAGCTCGCCGCGCGCCACGTCGGCCGACAGGCGCGCCAGCAGCGCGTCCAGCAGCGCGGCCGGCCGCAGGTGCGGGCAGTTGGCGCAGTTGTACGACGCCTCGGGGTGCGCGCTCAGCCACGCCGACTCGTTGGCCGTGTGGTTGAGCACGATGTCGCAGATCGACAGCATCTGCCGAGTCCGCGCGGTGTGTCACTTTCTGACGATTTACCGGACCGTTTCGACCGTGCGACTTCATTACGACTTTTCTCGTCCGGAGAACCTTTCGTGTGCTCGTTAGCGTTGGCTTCTATTTAATCTACCTTTCATATTTAATATAATATATAATTGTGAATTTATAATTAACGACTAGTGATCTAATTTTAGTTTTTAATTTTATGAACGTATGAATCGTACCTTCTGTATGTTCGTTCCAGCTAACCTCTATAACGGCTGGACCGATTTTGACGAGACTTTCACTCGAAGAGAGCTGACGATATAAGGAGTAACTTAGGCTGCTATTTCAGACTAGATTCGGCTAGCAATGTTAGCCGCGGCTGTTGTTGTAAAAGTACCACAACAACCGCAGATCACATCTGCGGTTGTTGTGCAATTTATTTTACAACTAAACAGATTTTAAGCATGACCAGTTTGGAATACGTAGAAATGCCTTTTTATACTTCAATCGTGACAAGTTGTTGGGAAGAATTTTAAGTATTTTAGCAAGGGTCTAAAATAAAATAATTTAATGCCTACAGGGAAACAGTTAAGATGATTCACTTTAAAAACGGTATTTTATATTTTCGCATATTTACCATAGGCAGAGAGGCGGAAATCTTTAGAGCCGTAGTCGCTTTAGTGCTAGCTGTTATGGAATTTTCGCGTATTTCGTAGATTTGAAATTTTCTTAGTAATAAATTGGACGTACTTTCCATTCGGTCCGCATCTTGGAGACGAGGTTCTCGACGTCAGCGAAAGTGGCCTCGCGGCCCGCATCGGCGCTGAACGCGGGATTGAGGCGCAGCTGATTCGCAATACTGTAGCAGGAATTGGAGGCGCCGAGCTCCTGCACGGGCGTGAAGTGCAGCATGTTGTAGCCCGACTCGCGCGCCACGCGCAGCGCCGCCTCCCAGCGCGGCAGCGGGCCCAGGCACTTGGCCAGCACGGTCTGGCACATGAGCCCGTCCAGCGGCACGCAGTCGCGCCCGCCCGCGCCCACGCGCAGCGTCGGCGCCACGTGGAACCAGCCCGAGCCCTGCGGCCCGATCGGCGACTCCCTGCGCACGCAACTCACCTCTAAATATCTAGCTTCATTATGATCTATTTCATTATTCAAATATATTCTAAATTACGTAGGTGTAGGTATTTACATCAGTGTAAGAACTTAGTTAATATGGTTAAATAAAAAGGTTTATTAGATTTTTATGAATTTTTATGATGTAGATATTTTCATCCTCTATTTTACCCCTCTGGGTATCTTATTCAGTCACCTTACTCTTTTATGTATATAGATTTCGGCGATAATCTACTTGCTACTACTTTCTCTATTTTTTATTACTTTTAGTGTAATACACGACTAAGCATTAATATCTATGAGTAAACAATATCGTCAACCCCTTTTTTTACGTAGGTGGCAAACGAACAGACGTATCGCTTGACGGTAAGCGTATTACCGCGATTACCGCCGCCCATGGACACGCGCAACACCAGAGGCATCACAAGTGCGTTGCCGGTCTTTTAAGAAGGATTCCGCTCTTTTCTTGAAGGTTTGAAGGTCGTATTGGTCCGGGAATACCGCAGGCGACAGTTCATTTCAGTTTTGGACTGCCAACCATCTAGATGATGGGGATTAAATTTCTGTCGCGAAGGACGATGGTGGAAAAAGGGGGCAAGAATCAGCCAGAATAATTCCTCGGAGCACTCCCCATGGTAGAAAATGCACAGTGAAGCCACATCTCTACGCAGAGCCAAAGAGTCTAGCCGAACTGAAAGTTCTTGGGAATCGACGATTCGAGTCGCTCTCCGTTGAATGTGTTCTAAAGAGAGGAGCTGGTATTAGGATGCCCCCGCCCAAAGATCGGGACAATGTGAGGTCGGACCTGCACCTTATAAAGCAAAAGACAGTGGGCCGGAGTGAAATACTGTCTGGATCGGTTGAGCACACCAAGTTTCTTCGAGTCCAATTTGGCCTTACTCTCCAAATGGTCACTAAAACTGGACTTCGCTCGATATGTCGACACCAAGTATTCCAATATTGGCTGAGGCGGATTGGGGAGTGTCTTCAAAATGAGGATATACGACCCACGGCAATTTTTTAGCGGTGAACGCGCAAACTTGAGTATTTGTAGGGTTAAATTGGACTAAATGAATTCTACATCAGTCTGAGATCTATTTCAAAGAGGTCTCAACTTCAGACTCAAGTTTGTTTCGACTCTCAAGAACGTTTTCCCAAGAAATATTGGTGCGGCCGGTGTAAAGGGCATCGCCGGTGCTGTCATCCGCATAAAAGTGAATGACGCTAAATTTCAGCTTGCCATTAATATGAAGGAGGAACAAAGTAGGCGATAGCACACAGCCATACGGGACGCCAGCATTCACAGATATGGAGAGAGAGCATTCACCGTCGGATACGACCTATACGCTTCTATCTGCTAGAAAGCTAGTGACCCAGTCGCATAATTTCTCAGGTAGCCCATAAGAAGGGAGCGTCGAAAGAAGCACTTTGTGCCAGACCCGACCGAAGGCCTTCGCAATGTCCAAATTAGCTGCCAAGGCTTTCCCCTTATTCTCTTTCGCACATGCCCAGTGATGTGACAGGTATACCAGAAGATCACCAGCCGATCGACCCTTACGGAAGCCGTACTGCTGGTCAGTAAGCAGATGATGATCTTCTAGATACCGAAGGAGTTGACGGTTGAATATGGACTTTTCGAGAAGAGGGAAGTTATGGCTATCGGCCTGTAGTTGGATGGATTAGAGCGATCGCCTTTTTTGGGATCGGGTGGACCAATACTGCCTTCCATGATGTCTCTCTTTTGAAGGACCTGGAGGCAAAGTTGTAATTCTTTTTAGAGTGCTGGCATTTTGACCCCGTGCTGACACTGCGTCAGCCCAGGCTTGGTAAGCCTCTTGATTCCTGCGAGAGGCTTTTGCGACCCTTAGGATAGATTTTCTTTTCTGCATTAATATGCTACCAACTTCGAGGTATACCCATCTAATAAAAAAAAGAACTATACAAATTGGACTGCTCTGTAAAAAGTTATGCATGGTAATACATTACAATCAGAGAGTGAACAGTCAACAATCAATCATCCACTTTTCCTACATTTCGGGTGGGATTCTTTATTTAACCAACTTCAAACAAGGAGGTTTCTCAATTTCACCGTATTTAAATGTTTTTAGTGTTTTTAAGAGGATAATTTCGTCGTTTATGGTATCATGATAAGGAAACCAGGATCTGATAATGATATCCCAGAGAAATCGAGGGGAACCTTCGAAATTCGATGGGACGACTAGTGCATTTGTTATTTTTTTTTAAGTATTTTAAAACATTACAATTTAATGGGGGTCTGGAGTCGATCCAATGATGGAGCCGAAAGGCAGTCGAAGAAACTCCTCCAGGAATTACGGCAGTTACCTTGTGTTTGGGCTTCATTAATTTGTATTGATGAAAACTTTATACCTAGAAGGATTGTAATTGTCATAAGCGGTCTGTTAATCAAGACAAAATCAGTTAACGGAATTCCTTAATGGTTTACAGTAGCTTCCTTGTTTTTGGGATTAATCATAATATATTTTCTAAAACTATTCTAATTATGCTTGTCATCTTTTCATGATGATGAGCTGATGATGAAAGATACGTCTCCTTAACAGTCAGGGGTCGGAGGAAATTTTTTTAAGTATCATGTGTTTGTGTGTTACTTTTAGTCGTATACTTTCAAGTTATTAAGGTAAGCTGATGCTGGAAGCTATTACTCTTGTATCTTACGTATGTATAAACTTTAGTTGTATACATTCAAGCTATTCAGACATACTCCTTAACAATTAGGGATTAGGATGATTTCAATGTCATACGTGCAAATATATCTTAATTTATATTCTTCCAGTTTTCTCATAAGTCGAAGATGAAAGGTAAAACGCTTAGGGGTTAGATGCCGATTCTTAAAGTATCATAGTCAAGGACGTTTGTCGTATTCTTTAAAGTTGTTTATGTGATCTGACCGGTAATGTTACGAGTCGTATAACCTAACTAGGCGATAGTTCAATATGCCGATCAAGTAACTAGGATACTATCAGAAAAAAAGATATACCAAGCCGAGAATTGGATAAGAAACCTGCACGATATTTATACACATAGTTCAGTGTATTCATGTAAATATTGACAGTTAGTTTAATTCTTGACATTCGCGTAACGCTTCTCATCGTCTCATCGGTTTTGAATTAGCAAAAGTTAACGTTTAAAGATGGTCCCTTCCATCTGTTGGCGCAAGCGATTTGTATATAAATCAAAAATGCAAATAGGAAAATAAAAACTTTTTAACAAAAAACCGCAATTTTTGTGTGGCCACCAAGAAACGTTGTTGCGTTGTCTGTATTCACAATGAGTATGGTGACCACTACTCTTGCATTCTGCTCATGCTTTCCAAAAGCCAGCCAAACCGTGACATTACAATTTCACTTGTGATGTTATAACTAAGCGGTAGCTTGTCAATAGTAATCATTTCTTACAATTTAACGACCAAGTTTTATTGACACCGTAATGTGACGGGGACACTATAGTGATATTATTCTCTGATTGGTTCGACAATTTCGGTGAAGACTTTAAAGGGGATCATCATTTAACTTGGTACCTGGAGAGGACAGTCTTTAATAACACCAACTGAAGTACCCATGGGCGTACCCAGCTTCACCCCGCTGCGTTACTCGCGGCTACAACAATAATAGCGGGAAACATCGCGAGGCATAGCTAGTCGAAAAAAGTAAGGCTAATGATGTACTTTAGACTAAGTTACTCCTTACGTCATTAGCTATCTGCCTGTGACCAGTCGTTTCAGAGATTAGTCAAATAAACAAGCAATTAAATTTTTTTCAAAAACCGTTTATTTTAATGCTACAAACAGACACTCCAACTTTATTTATTTGTGTAGATATTTTTTATATAAATTCTTAAGATACAGAAAAACTGTTTTAAAAGGAACTTTAGAGGGTCTTCAGAAAAACGGTTTCAAATCAAATGTCTTCCGTGAAAGAAACGCCCATAGCGTTATAAAATTTTCTATGTACCTACACTGAGCGTACAGAGCCCATTTATTCTTTTTTTGATCATATGTCATCTTAATCACGTTTTTTACGTCTGGGTGTGCTGAATTAAGATTTTTCAATTGTACTAGTGGAAAGACATTGCCAGTACAATTTGTAGAGATGTTCTCACCTTCAGGTAAAATGATTCTGCCACTTGTACTAACCCCGTTATTCCAATATTTTTTATGGAATAAGCGGCAAACGAGCAGACGGATTGCCTGATGGTAAGCGATTACCGCCGCCCACGGACACCCGCAACACCAGAGCCGTCACAAATGCTTTGCCGGCCTGTTAGAAAAGAGTACCCTCTTTCCCCGAAAGATTGAATGAAGGTCGTATTGGTCCGGGAATACCGCAGGCGATAGTTTCTTCCACAGTTTTTGGTTTCGTGCGAGGCAGAAAGTTTCTAAAAAAGCGCACTGTTGTAGACTACCAACCATCTAAATAATAAGGATGAAACTTCTGTCGGTTAGGACTATGGCGGGAAGAGGCACACTTCACACTAACACTTCGCATATTAAAACCCACCCGTTGGACGGACAGTGGGAGAAAGTGATAATGGGCAGTCATAAAAACAGGATTCCATATGAAGCCGAACCTGCGGCTTATAAAGCAGAAGGCAGTGGGCCAGAGTGCAATACCGCCTCGATCTGTTGAGAACGCCAAGCTTCTTCGAAGCCAGTTTAGTCTTACTTTTTTGACTTCCCTCGATATTTGAACACCAGGTATTGCAATTAATTATTCATAAAATTTTGGTAACACTCAATTTGTCAGTTTATTTCAAGTTTAATAGATACTCAACATTTAAAAACTTTTTTGCATTCAAAAAACCCTATAAATACCTTTAGAAGTATAACCGCCCCAATTTGACCCCTAACTTGGGAGTACTTCAATGATCTGATCCTCGCGGCACTCAAAGTGGCTCGACTAGATTCAGTAATATTTTTGTGGAAGCGTGGAGTGAGCGGAACGAGGCGGCCACCGATTGAGGTTCCAAGCGCGGCATTTTTGCTTGCAGCGCTGCTAGAGTGTTGGTAGAAAGGGCACGACGAACGATTTTTACAAGTTGTATATTGTACTACAAATGGCAAAAAATACTTTTTCTAACTTTAACCATAAAAAAAGATAGATATTAGAGAACCAAATCCAGGGGGGCAGGTTTTTAAACTTGTGATGCCTCTGGTGTTGTGAGTGTCCATAGGCGGCGGTAGTCGCTTACCATGAGGCGATTCGTATGCTCGTTTGCCCCCTATCCCAATAAAAAACTAAGCTGTGGAGTTGGTATACTTACGCATTGTCGTAGACGAAGTAGTAGTGGAACGAGCCGGCCCGCGTCAGGCGCAGTTGGCAGTAGGTATCGGTGTCGGCGACGAGCAGGCCCGTGCCGAGCGGCGCCTCGTCCTCGCGCCGCCACTCCAGCCCGTAGTACTGGTTGCGCACGAACTCGCCTACACAGGCGTCGCTCGCGCCCTCCTCCTCTGTACCTCATCAAACACAAACCAATACTAACTTTCTTCAATATTATATGTATGTCGCATCATTCAAATTGTACTCACGGCTATCAGATATCACATAGTTGGTGTACAGAAACACTTTTCGTCCTAGTAATGATGGACCCGGACAAAATTGTAAATAGCAGCCCTTTTCGAATCTAAAAACAACAAGTAAACCTTTTTTATCTGCAACTAAAACATCTGACCACAGAATGCTTTGTGTTTGTTTAAGTTACCTATACAGGGTGGAGTCATTATGTTCGCCGTGCTCTAACGTGAGGACGTGGGTGGAGGTGGGCGGCTCAGGCTCGGCTGGCGCCGCTGCCGCCGCCCCCGTGCAGCGCTCGATGGCCATCTGCCTCTGCAACACGACACAACCCACGTTAGCCGAGATCTCTGTCTTGCTCGAACTCACTGCATCCTCCCAGCTCTTGATGGTTACAGAGCTCAGCATCGAGGGCAAGTTTAACCAAACGCAACTGATGATGTTTTCCAAAATATATTCGAAGAGCTTCGAAGCAGCCTCCATTGCAAGCACTATAGTCCATCTAGGTAAATGGTTCGGTTTGGGGAAAGGAATGACCTTTTCGATGACGGCCTTTTCCTGCACTTTCCTACTGTAGTCGTTCTTCTCGCGAGTCACCATTTTAAAAGCGTAGAGTAGCCATGAAACATCACATTCGAATTGACTTCAGGCGCTGAGAGGCCCCCCTTATATAAACACGGTACGCAAATCAGTGTGACGGAGTGCGGTTGGCGCCGGTCGCGGCGATCCGAGCCGGAGTTCAGCCGCAAGCATTGTACGCTGTGTTGGGTTTCAGTCTTTTGTGTTGTCCGAGTTGTCTTTTTAAACAATGCACATTCATATATTTAATATACATATGTAAGGGTACACTGGCACGTATAAATGTATATGCTTGTACGAAATGACCCCAGTTATTACGCTGGTGGTTGATATTTGTCGTGGTAAATATAATAGCAACTAATCGCGAGAGAGTGGGTACACTAGATGCCAAAGCCAAAGTATGCCAGATAGGCAGAACTTATTATGATTGTAATTGCTACAAACATGGATGAATACAGACAAAAATCGTTTATTATACACATTGACGGGAGACCAGTAGTAGTAGGTATTCCATACAATCCCTAGAGATTGTATAGAATAATGAGGCAAAGTACAACAATATTCATAATATTTCATACATTATGCCTGTATACGAATTGTATACGTTGTCTAAGTATTGTATAGAATAGCTGAACACTGTGAACATAGGACTACATGTGTAGGTACGTGCCACAGAACAGAAAAATAAGCATAATTCTCTGTTCTGTGGTACGAACATACTGAACTATTAAATATTAATATTATTGAAAATATATTTAAACACGCCCCCGACGATGGCCTATTCGGTTGGAGACGACGGTGCCCCCGTCAGGAAATCGGAGGTAGGGGCGGCTGTTCTGCGAATCCGTTCAAAGAACACCGCTCCCGGGCCGGACAGGGTACCAGCCCTAATGATGGCTCAAGCCCTCAACCATATGTCGGACCGCCTCAGGGAAATGTTGGACGCTAGCCGGCGTCTGGACGCTTCCCTGAGTGCGGGAAAAGCGGGAAGCTTGTCCTACTGAAGAAGCTGGAACGGCATGCCGATTCGGTCGCGGCCTACAGGCTCATCGTGTTGCTGGACGAGTCGGGCAAATTACTTGAGAAGGTGCTCTCTGCCCGCATCGTCCGGGACCTCAGCGGGGTGGGCCCCAACCTGTCGGATACTCAATTCGGTTTCCGAGAGGGGAGTTCGACGGTCGATGCCGTGATGCGCCTGAGGCCCGTGACCGAGGAGGCGGTGAGCCATGGCGGCGAGCTGTTGGCGGTATCGTTAGACATCGCCAACGCGTTTAATAGTCTGCCATTAAGCTGAATCAGGGAACACTCTAGTACCACAGGGTGTCAGAGTAACTGAGGCGGCTAGTGGCAGACTATTTGGAGGAGCGTACCATCGTGTACGAGGACCGAGAGGGCGCCTTGAGACGGCGACCCAGGTCGTGCGGCGTTCCGCAGGGGCCTGTCCTAGGACCACTCCTGTGGAACGTGGGTTACGACTGGGTCCTTCGAAAGCATCTTCCCCCCCCACCCCGGGCTGGTCGTGAATTGTTACGCCGATGACACATTGGCCACAGCCCGGGGGGCGAAGTTCCAAGCGGCGGCGTGGCAGGCTACTAGAGGTGTCGCTCTGGTGGTCGGGAGCATCAAGGCGCTGGGCATGCGAGTGGCTCTGGATAAGATGGAGGCCCTGCTATTTAATGGGCGTAGTCGCGAACCACCCCCGGAGCCTCCATAGTGGTCAACTCAGTCCTCGTACCGGTTAGGGCCCAGATGAAATATCTGGGCCTGATTCTCGACGGTAGGTGGCTATTCACCCTTTCCTTTCCTTCCGACTGACGTAGGTGCTTTCCGGGCAAGGCCGCTTCGGGAAGTACGCCAGGAGGGAATTGAGTCTCACCTGCCAGCACTGCGACTGCAGTGAGAACTCGCTGCACAAGCTGGCGGTGTGTCCCGCTTGGGCGCCGCAGCGTCGGGCCCTCGCTGCAGTCATCAGAGGAGATCTCTCGCTACCGGCCGTCGTACGCTCCATGGCCGGTAGTGAGAGTAGCTTTACCGCGGTTACGATCTTCTGCGAGGAAGTCATCTCGAGGAGGCGGCGGAGAAGGCCTGGGAGGACAACCTCCACTCGGACCCGGCCGGCGAACCGGTCTGCGGAGGCACGCCTATCAGCGCCTCATGCGGCCCTGAGTGTGGCCGCGAATAGTGGGGACGGATTTTCCCCTCCATCCGCTTCAAAGGCCAGCCACGAGGAGGCGACGTTACGCGTGTGCCGTACGTCGCCTAAATTGAGAGTCCGGATGGCGTAAGAAAGCGGTTCCCGGTGGCATACCGTGTGGTTTTAGTCGGTTCAATTCCGAAACACCGCCCTGCCGCAAACCCCGGTGGGTGAAGGCCCGAGGGGATTTCCAAACGTAAAAATAAATGGATATACCACTAAAGCTAAGTAGGTTAGAGTCTAGGGCGTCAAATTAAAAAAAAAAGATTTTTATATAGAAGGAAAACAATACATCATTATAGTGCCTCATAGTAGGAGGCACTCGCATTGGCATCGAGCCTTCTATGAGGTATTTGAGGCTCGAGCTCGATGACCGATGGGAGTTCGACGTCGACACCACTTTCAACGTCTAGAAACCAAGCTGGTTGGCGCAGCGTTTGCATTGGCACGGTTGCTGCCAAACATGAGGCGACCCGATGACTCCTGCAGGAGACTTTATGCGAGGGTTGTGCGGTCTATTGCCCTTTATGGGGCCAGCACTGGCCATAAGGATCATAATATGTACCGTACGATCATTTTTGAGGTGGCAAGACTCCTGGCTGGAACTACACCTACTTGGAGGCGAGAGCCCTCGCAGTTCTTTATAAGTGTCGCAAGGAGGCGTGAGAGTTGGGTAGGAGTCCTGAGACTCGAGAAATCGAGGATCAGAAATCCCAATAGCGCCCGGTCCTTGAGGAGGAACGGAAGGAACAACTTAGGCAACCGAGCCGTTGTTGCGGCGATAAAACCAGTTATGGAGGATTGGCTCGAGAGGCGTTACGGGACCCTCTTATATCGGCTGACAAAGGTGATCACTGGAAAAGGATGCTTCCGGAGATCAACCAAGTCTGATCCGCAAGGAGCCAACGCCTGAGAACCACTACTGCGAGGGGCAGACCGTGGACACTGCGCTCCACACGCTGGCAGAATGTCCTTCGTGGAGGGAGCCGAGGCGTGATCTCATGTCGGCCACCGGGGTGAGGGTTCTCTCGGTCGGTAACGTGATTGTGGCCATGCTGCGGAGCGAGAGCGCGTGGAACTCCGCCGCTTCTTTCTCCGAGCAAGTTATGCTTGCCAAGGAGACGGTGGAGCGGGACCGGGAGAGGTCTAGAACTCTACCGGCCCGCCAGATCCGGGAAAGGGCTAGGTATCGCAGACGACTCTAATCTCGGAGATCTCAGAATGATCTCCGTCCTCCATAAGCGCAAGCCAGAGGGTGACAGATTAGGCCATCTGTCACCCTAGCAGAAGCAGGCTCGGGTGGAGGCGTGGACGCTGCGGAGCGTACGCGCCTACGGGGATAGCCACTGAAACATCGAGGTTCCCACACAGTTGGTGGCCATCTACGAACCGTAGGTAGCTATATATATTTAATTACACATAATATACTATTTTGTCAAGAAAGTACCGGAAAAATATCAATAATGCAAAAAATCTTAGTTATTCATCCAAATTTTTGTAATCACTTCAAATTATGCTTCTTCAGAAAAGATACACTTACGCCAACGAATAATCCAATCTTCAATACAATTTTTAAACGCTGTTTTCGGAATTGCGTTTAGTTCTCGCTATGAATTCTTATTCATGTCTTTTACCGACTGAAAACGGGAGCCACGAAGTAGTAATTGAGTTTGGGAGAAAGAAAAAAGTCGCCTGAAGCCATATCTGGTGAATATGATGGTTGCTGATGAAGTGTTTGATCAAAAATTTCTCCTCTATTTCCTTCACTTTTGCGATGTTAACTTCAGCTGCATACGTTGATGGCCTACACCTTCGAGGCAAATCTTCCATCACATCTCGACCGCTTTTGAACGCTTTGTACCACGTAGTCATAAGCACGTGTTTTTGATGAAGTTGATTCACCATGCTGTGTGTTTGTATGCTCAATCCACAGATTACAATCTTATATAAACCCGTAGGCACGCCGAGTTCTTAACAATTTAAAAATAGTCTCAAATTTTAAAATATATTTTAAATAGCTTTCTGTGCAGTAAAATGGTGTGGCAAGTCATCTAAGACATCCAGTTACCAAAAAGATAACGTATTTCAAATACTCCGGGGTTCAATTTATACTGGTGACATAGTGCTGCAAATTATTAGTAACCAGCTGTGTCCGCGACTTCTTCCGCGTGAAACAGTGACTTAGGGTATCATTTTTAATTATTGAGGCGAATATTATTTTGCAAATAAGACACAAGCGTTTCACTATTAAAAACTTATTTAATATATTATTTATATAAGTACATCAAATATTAAGTATTGTATGAGCTTATTTAAGTACAAGTTTATAAACTACGTTTTTTGTTTGTCCATCTTTTGCCAAAATATAGAGATTGAGCATGTTGACCTTGGGAAAAACACTGCTTTTCTATATTAACTGCAACTTTAAGCGTCTTTCCTAGGGCTTTGTAAATTGTTATTGCAAATGCTGTTTTCAGCGGCACCTGCATATTTTAAAGTGAAATAAGTTGGAATTATTGGAATACGGAGAATTAAAACATTTTCGCAATTAACGTTATGATTGTAGCTTTTACAATACTGTACCCCATTTGTGTAATTTTAGCCGTGTACCAAGGTGCTAAAGAATTCTCATTAATAGGACTGGAACATTAATTTTCAGCTTCAACTTATGGGAAGGCACCCCTGGTGATTCTAAAGAATCGAGAAACTCTATAGGCTATAATATGACTTGTCATTGTCTCCTGAGAGGTCATCATCAACATCATTTCAGTCGAAAGACGTCCACTGCTGGCCATAGTCCCCAAGGCTCTTCATAACGCTTAGTCATGTGCTGCCTGCATCCAGCGACTTCTTGCGATCCTCACCAGGTCGTCGGACGACCTTGTAGGCGCGTACTGGAAAACGGAGCGTGAGTAGACCACCCACGTTCCGTTTTCCAGTACGCGATCGTCACGCCTGAACTCTTTGGTCATCTTAACTCTGAGCATCTGCCACTCAAGGCTGGCAATTCTATGGGCAATGTCAGTGACCTTGATTCGTCTGCGGATCTCCAAATGCCTGATTCGATTGCGCAAATAAATTTGGAGCATTGATCTCTCCATAGCTATTTGTGCGCCTTTGAGCCTTCTTATAAGGCCCATTGTGAGTGAAAGCGTTTCTGTGCCATAGGTACAGTACTGGTAATACATACTGATCTAAACCTTTCGTCTTGAGACATTGTGGCATTTTAGGGCAAGAAAATGTACCGCATCTTTCCGAACACTGCCCAGTCGAGTTGGATTCTATGATTAACCTCTTTTTCTATGTTGGCCCAACTGGATAGTCTGTCCTAGGTATAAATAATCCTCAACAACTTCGAGCGTAGAGTATCCAATTTACACTAGAATGGGTGCTATGTTGCACCCATTCTAGTGAAAATTGGATACTTTTACGTTACTTACATCTTACTTCTTACGACGTTCGACATAATTTTTGTCTTGTCCATATTCATTTTAAGACCCAATCGTTTAGAGAAACTACCGAGGCGATCGATCAATGTGCTAAGGTCTTCCATGGTTTCAGCTATGACCACTATATTGTCAGCAAATCGATAGTGGGTGATTTATTAGCTATCAATGTTCCAGTCAAGAAGCCTAACGTCTTCCAGTGCTGAGGTTAACAGTTTTGGAGATATTATTTCTCCCTGCCTCACTCCTCATTGCAGTCGTGTAGTCTTCGAGTAATGATGTGGTCTATGGTATTAAAACCTTTTTGGAAACCAGCTTGTTAGGGAGGCTGAAAGTTGTCAAATTTGAAGAGGCATTTAAATAATCTGCCGAGAGATCGTTTTTTGTTTATGCGAAAGACGGTCCCCATTTCATGTCATCCACATTTTTTATATTTTTTATCATTAATTCGATCACGACGAAGACTTGAAGACTCGAAGACTTAGAATTGAAGACATGAAATACTTGACATTTGCAGAAATAGCTGATCCGGCTGATTGCCATATCATCAAAAGAAGAAGAAGAATAATCTGCCGGATCACCTTATTGTCGGAATTTTTTTTCTGCGCGTTAGCCCCCTTTTCCACAAAAAACCAAACGAAGTTTCATCCCCCTTCGTTCGTTTATTTGATAACTATCTCATTATTCGGCGGATCAACATAGAAATTATTTTTAGATCACCTGTGTTATCATGTAATGTAACAGAACTCACGTCTCAGTATAATCATGTCGTCACTGCCAGTTGGCATCAATCTTCTCCCGATTTTTTGCATATTGACACTGCTCAAAAATCATTGTGAAGTTGCACTCTCATGATCGTAGTAAGACCAAACTTTTTTTATATGTACCCATAATACAGATGTTTTCAAAAAGGCATTTAAATCTGCTGGCATACCCCTTTTTGCGCATAAATACACAGGGGACCTTTTTGTTTTCACGATGAAAATTAATTGAATAAATAAAATTCATGTAAGCAAATGAAATTAAAGTAAATAATAACGAATTTATAGTGGTAAAATTCTATATCTGCATGCGGCACAGTCGTCTGCCTCACGTGCCCGTTCGGGTAAGCATGCTTAGGCATATAGTGATAACTCCGCAACTGTTACTTCAGAATAGCTCTAATATTTTATATCTTGTCCCAAACTTATGCAGCATTTCCACAAACCTTACATATTTTTGTCATGTTGTTTGCCGTGAGAGACCCACGTTTCGGCATGCATGGGCCGGTTCGACCGAAGTGATACTCGATCTCACAGAAAACCGGTGTGAAACAGTGCTTTCGCTATGTTTCACCGAGTGAGTTAGGATACCGGAGGCCTATACCCCATTCCTTCCCCCATCCATCCTTCAAAAGCCTATTCCACGCAAAAAAAAATCCAAACGAACTTTCGTACCCTATTGCTATTTTAACCCCCTTAAAAAAATAAACTGAGCTCTATTAATACAAGTACGCTGGACTAAATATTTTCTTTTTTTGGATATGGTAATCTGTGCCGATGTCGACAATTCTGCCAATGACATATGAATGTAAGAGATTTATGTGTTAAAAAAAAAGAAATACAAAGATAGAAAAGTGAAGAAGGAAGAAGGAAAACTGATTAAAGTTTAATGGAATTAGACTAAATATTCTATATGAAATGATAGTTGTTTTTGTGCCGTTTTGAAAAGCCCCTCACGAGGTACTATAATTGACATTTGTTGCAAATGGCGGTTGTGTTCTTTTGGTGCATCTCTGTTGATTTAGTTATTTATTGTGAAATATGACTATACTTTTTGTGTTTGATGTTTGCTAAGAGATATTTAAAACATTTATGTAATGAGAGTTTGTGTGTTTTGTAAAATTCGGAACCAAAACTCAGCGGCATAACGTTTTTCAAGTTAAGTGTATTTCTTGGCTCTAAATGTTTCTATTGTACGATTATAGTAGTATGTCTGAAGCTTTTTAATACTATGTTAAACTTATTTTATTAAATTTTATTACAATGTATTAAATGTAAATAGGTTACAGATTTCACTGTTTAATCAATAAAAAAAAATACAATTACTGAATAGGGTTGAGATTATTCTGTATTGACAATATGTCGATAAATTTTTTCACCGGGTTTCTTTATTGAATATATTATTGGATTCAAAATTTAAAAATGCATTCGCCTTAACTAGTCTCCTTTAAAATAACAAAACACGGACAGCACAAACAGTATTTCAGTTAACGTCGTGCAAATATATCTACCCAAAATACAAACGACAATTGTTACTTTTGACGACCTCGCTTCGGCTCGCGTTCAGTTTTTATTTTACTTTACAGTTGACAGTACTATACAACCTGCTAAGGCATCGCTCAAATATCCAGATTTTAATGTAAGACCTAGTATTTTTTCTAAATCGTAAAAATAAACCCTAGCATCTAGCTTGCTATTTGTAACGATATTGTGTATATTTTACTTGTTTTCTTCATGCTTTCAGATTTCTGACCGGCACGCTCACTAAGCTTTTATGGGTGATAAATATGAAGAAGGATGCATACTTCACTTTTTGCCACGTCAAATTATTTGGGCTCATCAGTGGCGTCAAATATACGTATTTTTATTCATTTATGTTTTATTTTTCTTTTTTAACTCCCTATACATTTACCCTATCAACAGGAAAGTTGAGTTTCTTATTTATTGGGCGAAGCGAGATCTCCATATCAAGAGCGGACAATTAGAGTTCGTTTGTATCGTGTATGTATGTGTATTTATTCGATGATAATTAGAGTATCGTTGATCCTATCTCTAACGAAATTTTGCAAGTAGATTTCTAGAAGAAATAGATTTTTAAGATCGTATATCAGTCAAATCGGTAAAGTGGTTATGGATATATGAAAGCGACCCCATTTTTACTAGTAGTTCAATGCGAACTACTAGTGAATAAGAGGGTTACATTTTAATGGAACTCAAAAAAATTGTTAGTAAAGCTGATATCTTAAATGCTAACAAATTATTAATAACTGGGTGAAATTCCTTTTATGCCTTATAAGTATACATGATAAGGAGGAAATTACACCAAGTATTTATATTGATAAAATGATGCAATACTTCTTTCTCGCGAGTTATGTCTCATCCCTAACATTAGTTTCATGGATGTTCACACCGTTATCGCGGCCAAAATGGCGAAAATCAAATGCCTGATTGCGACGTATGCAGTATAGAGTACTATTAATAAAGGTTAATGGTTAAAACCTTTTTCTTAGGAATGCGTGAAGGTATCTAGCTGAAATTCATATCAAAAAGTCAGGTCTACTGTCCCTTGGAGCTATGTAAAAATCAAACTCCTATAAGCCAACGCACTCAAAGATACAGTTGTTTATGCTGCAAATTTTCGACATTTGCAAGGGATTCTAAACCTACTGGGTACTTTCCGTGAACTCAGTCTTGAAATTTGGTTCGAAGCAACGTCTTATAGCATAGATAAAGAAAAACCGGCCAATTGCGAGACAGATTCGCGCGCCGAGGTTTACGTACAAACCTGTAGGTATATTATACTATGTAACTAAAAATTTATGTTTGAAATTAATCAGGAATGACCTTGCTTCGTACCAAATTTCAAGAAGAGTACATAGTAAAAATTGCAAAGTAAATAAAATAAAAAGCAGCAGTCAGAAGTCACTTACAAAAAATAGTAATTGTAGGAGGTCATGGAAAATTAGTATGAACATTGGAAATAAACAAATATACTGTATCTTACATTCAGGTGCGATGTAATTATACATCGCACCTGAATGTAAGAAGAACAAAAAACAATCTCCCATATTTAAGCTATTAAGCTTAAATATGGGAGATTGTTTTTTGTTCTTCCGAAAGACGGTCCACATTTCATGTCATCCACATTTTCTACACTTTTTTATAGAACAAAAAACGATCTCATCCGACTAGTTGCCATCTCATCAAAAGAAGAAGTTTAAATATGTTAAAGTGACTTAACAAATATCATATCAATGTGACAAGGTTTGGTGGAAAATTCATATTAATATTAGGGAAAATTAATTTAAAATAAACTTAAACATTACAAATGTAGTGAAACCATTTTATTGGTTGTCGTCAACATTGATTCTTCAAACATTATAGGTCTTCCAACTAGTGCAAGGTTAGGAATGTTAAGTCGAGTCTTTTCAATAACCAAAAAAAGGTAAACAATCTTTTTGTGAATAAATTCATACACAATATAATGGTGAATTCCAGAGTCATAGGTGGTTGGCTCGAATATTAGGTATGATTAATTATTTACATCCTTTTATTAGTAATTTGGCAGAAAAAACTCAATGTTGTGATGTCAGAGAAAAGATCTCTCAATATTTGAAAATCTTTAGAAAATCGATACTGTCCGGTCTTGGGATAAGAATAATGATAGATATCTTCATATATAAAAGAGGAGATTACAAAATCATCAGTCTTAAGCCCATTATAACCTCAAGATTCCATTAGTCTTGTCAGTAGATTCATAAAACTTAGTATTAGATCAGTCATTCTTCATTATCCCCCTTTTTTTCATCGTGCTCAAATCCACTCGGATACCACCTCCCGTGGCATATCGGGCGCGAACCGACTAAAACCGCACGCCGTCTGGGGTTCTATTAACCGGGGAACCAGGTGCACCCTAGAAAGGAAAACCCTGGAACCCCGACGTACCTCGGGCCACCCACTGTTCGTAGATGGCCCCCTACTGTTTGGGAACCTCGATATTCCCGTTACTATTTCCCTTGGCGCGCACGCCCCGTAGCGTCCGCGCCTCCAACCGAGCCTGCTTCTGCTAGGGTGACAGATAGCCTTATCTGTCACCCTCAGGCTTGCGCTTATGGTTGACGGAGATCATTCTGATATATCCGGCACCCGAATCACCTGTGATACCTGGCCCTTTCCCGAGCCTGGTGGGCCGGTAGAGTCTCTCCCGATCTCGTTCCGCCGTTTCCTTGGCAAGCATAACTTGCTGACTCTGCAGCCTGACCACAATGATGCTACCGAGCGAGAGAAGCGGCCATCTGGGTGGGAGATCCAGATGGCCGCTCGCCTCGGCCTCGGCTCGGCTCGTCCCACGCCAGACTTTCTGCCAGCGTGTGGAGTGCCGTGTCTACGGTCTGACCATCGCAGTGGTGGCACTTAGGCGTTGGCTCCTTGCGGATCAGACACAGGTGATCTCCTAAGCATCCCTTTCCAGTGATCACCTGTGTCAGCCGATATGAGAGGGTCCCGTGACGCCTCTCGAGCCAATCCTCCATAACGGGTCTTACCGCCGCAACAATGGCGTGCCCATCTACATTATACCCCTGAAAATGAATCCGGCAATGTCCTGGCAATTTATTAGCATACACTAAACTATGTCTAATTTATTTATTTATTTAATGGATTACCAGTAGATTTTACACTAAAACATTTGTAAGTACAAAATGAAACACAGTAAAAGCCTTAATCTAAGTGTAAGTAATACTTATTTAGGTAAACACTACATGCATAGATTCTAACAGAATTAAGAAAAAAAAAATTCTCAGTATCTATAGAGGTTGACCAAAGAGCAAGGAAATAAATGTCTCTAAGGACATCAATTAATTAGTACATATTAATCGTCAGTAAGAGTGTGGACCCGGTTCTTAAATCGTTGAAGTGTTGTGCCAAATATATCTAACTACTATAGTGATTATATTTCTTATTAAGCCGTGAAATATGAGAGTTGGAACCCAAAACTGTCCTCCGACAAAGTGGATGTAGGAGCATAATAGGTTTTCTAGGATACTTATGAGGGATACTAAACTTCAACTTTGA
Source organism: Hyphantria cunea (assembly GCA_003709505.1). Classification (NCBI taxonomy): domain Eukaryota; kingdom Metazoa; phylum Arthropoda; class Insecta; order Lepidoptera; family Erebidae; genus Hyphantria; species Hyphantria cunea. Next base: position 1,435,331 of record PKRV01001636.1, on the reverse strand, counting down.
AAGCAGATTGGGGTAATCAATATTGAATATATTGTATTAAAATACTGTTAAGTATTTTAAATAAAAATAGCAAATCAGACGAGTCTCTGCGTTTTTCTAGGGAGTCGATTTTGAAATATTTAACGCGTTTCAATTAGCTTGGTTTTTTCTTTGCAACTCCCTTGGAGTTGGCAAAATAAGTCAAGAAACACTTTTGGATTCGCTCAATTCTTAGGCTGTGTGCTGTATAGTGAGGACGCCATACTATAACGCAATATTCAAGTATGCTTCTTACGAGGCTATTATACGGAACAATTTAATATTTCTAATCAGAAAACCCAGAATTTTTGACGCTTTCTTTACAACATTATCCATGTGGGGAATAAAAGTTAGTTTAGAGTCAAGCATTACACCTAGATCTCTGACAGTGTCCACACGATCAAGTGGTATGGCATTTATATTTTAACTATAATTTACTTTAGTAAGTTTACGGGTAAGATAAGTTATTTATTACATTTTTTAACGTTTAGTTGTATATTGTTATCTACACCATTCTAAAAGGCGATCAATATTACTTAGCAACAACACTGCATCAGTATCCGATTCTATTACCCGAACCATTTTAAAGTCGTCAGCGAATAAGTATGGAGTAGAATATAGGAAGCAATTCGGGAGGTCGTTAATGAAAATATTGAACAGGATAGGTCCCTGTGGATCACCAGAGGTAATATTGGATAAGTTGGACTTATAACCATCAGCCACAACGAAGAAAGTTCGATTTATTACGTACGAATTAAGACAATCAAGCAAAACCATATGACGACAGCTTTTGAACTAGGATGTGGTGTGATACCTTGTGAAATGCCTTGCTAAAATCAGTGTACACAGCTTTCACTTGTTCCTTAGCATCTACTGACTCCAAAGTACTCACAACAAAATCAACCAAATAACTGCATGTGGATCGAGCGATAGTAAATCCATGTTGTGGGCTTGACAAATATTTTTAGGGACATATCAATGCTTCAAAGATTTTTGCGAACGTTGATAGAATTGATATAAGTCTATAACTGGCAACTAAATCAGCTTCAGCATCACGTTTAAGAATAGTAACGACTTTTGCAAGTTTCCATCGATCAGGAAAGATGCCAGATCTTAGAGACTGATTGAAAATTAAGCTTAAAAGAATCGCTAGCTCATCAGCATATTCCCGTATAAAGCCTGGTGGAATATTATCGGATCCCGGTCCTTTTGATGTTTCAAGATTTTTAAGAAGCTTAATAATTGTTTCATTGTCAATACTTAAATGAGTTGGAGTTATTTGACGACACATACAAGCAAGAAGATAATGAAGACAAGCAGTAGGGTTGATTTGTTGGGTTATACACGGAAGAAAAGTAGTCACCAAACATGTTACATGTGTCATGGTCATCACCAGCTACATTATTGCCATCTGATAGGGAAGCAGGATAAGTACTCCTTCCATTTCGCTTAAACTTTATGAATGACCAAAAGAATATAGGGTCCGTCTTAATTGTACTTTCAATATCATTAATATAAGAATTGTAGCACTTTCTTGCAAGGATTTCATAGCGTTTATTACACAGCTGCATAGAAATCTTATCTAATGGATACTTATATATTTTATAGCTCTTTCTATATTTATCTCTTTCCCGTTGTAACCTTAGTATCTTGTGATTTAACCAAGAAGGCCCCCGAGTTATTTTTTATAGGAATAGATGATACGTACTGCTCTATTAATTCGCTAAGAATACTGTAGAATATGTCTAACATGATGTTGGGATCGGTGACTCCCTGAAAAAGGGCACGCCAATCAGTATTACCTAGGTAGTCTATGATAACAGGATAATCCGCCCTTTTCAAGGTCAGTCTTGTATAGTTGTTCAGTTTTAATAGGTTTTGCCGAACGTTCTCAAGGTCAATTTCAAGAGGAGGGTGATGGGGATTAATCTTACAAAGACCGGTAAGTGCTTCAATTGTTTTACAACTCGGCAGATCAGTAAGAACCAAATTCAGGATCCTACCTTTATTATTAAAAATATTATTATACTGACTCTAGTATGATGGAACTGAAAAGAATCAGCCTAGCTATTTACAACATTCCAATTATTTGGTTTAAATTAAAATCGCCGATGACAGCGGTACGACACTCGTTGATTCTATCAACCAGGGAATTATAATTGTCGATAAAATGATCAAGAATTGAGTTTTGGACAGGTGGTGGTAAATACGCCGCACATAAAGCTAATTTAAAGTTATGTTTGACTTGAACCGTCACCCACAAGTCCTCACACCCACTCTCCCAGCTCGACATTCTAATAGCAACAAATCTCATAGAAATCGCAATCAAAACACCACCACTATATTTATGATTGAGATCGGTCTCTACGAAATGCATTGTAATTACTATCAAAAAACTCCGTGCTATAGACATTACCATAGTCTAATTGAGCAATTACAAGCGAATATAGCACAAAATTTGCGAAAGAAACTCAAAAAGATGAAACTTACAATTATATAATACTTTTAAACAAGCAAGTCTCGTATATATATATTTATATAACCTGAAAGTCTTAAAACGGCTCCAAGGATTTTCTTGAAATTTATTATACAGGAGGTTTCGGGGGCGATAAATCGATCTAGCTAGGATTCATTTTTAGAACAAGTTGTTGTATTCGTGTTTTCAACAATCAACTTTATCGATACTCAATATTCATTTAGCGCTATCTATCGAAACCCCAGAGAACTACATTAAACTATACTGGAAAAAGATCCACTGAGTTGTCATTTGTGCAGAATAAACAGTACCAGGGTTAACCAAGAGAACAGGGCGCGCCACTAAACTTGTTTTTATATTGGATTGATCTAAGCTCTGTAGTGGCCAAATATATCTACATATATCAAAAATTAGTAGAACAATGTCTTATATGTGCTAAGTTCAAACGTAGTAATCAAAAGGAAATATGTAAGTATTGATAGCAACAAGTCGGTATTGATTTAATGAATTTTGTTGGATGTCACGTATTGTTATTCTAAATGCATAGATATGCTTATAAGAACAGTGCTTTTAAGGTTGTAATTATACATTTAAAATCTATTTTTGCTTGACATGGAATACCTTGTCGCTCGTTTTTGGTGGTGGACCTCCTTTCCAGTCTATAGAATTTAAGAATTTTTACATGAATGGTAAATAGAACATGTAGTTACTACCCCACATCATTCACAGTTAAATGTAAAGAAAATAAGTCAGATCCATGTATAGCATTGTTACAATATAGGAACACTCCTAAAATTAACTAACCGTCACCAGCAAAATTGTTGAAATTTCTAGAAATTTACGAGATAATTCCAGTGGAAATAAAACCTAAAGTAGTATTATTTAAGTATTATAAGGAGTCTGTTACTAAAAATATTGATAATTAATCAAAATATTATAATAAGAATACTAAGTCATTATCATTATTGTACCGTAATGATAATGTCTACTTCAAACGGAGACCTGATAGCAATTCGGAAAAAGGTATAGTCAAATAAAGATTGTCAAACAATAGGAATTATGTCGTTGAGGGTGTCAGTGGAGTTAGTTAAAGGAGGAATAGAATAGTACTTTAAGTAACCCTCCAATGCAATCTAATTCGTTGCAGGGGAGAGTGGAACGCGACAGCTAGGAGTCGAAGCCCCAAGAATCCTCACAATACAGATCAAGGTCAGGTCGAATTGTAAAGCCAACTCGAAGGCTACTAGGCCACTAAATTCAATGTCAATGTATAACAGTTATAAAATTAATGTCATGAGTATTTCTTGAACTCAACAAGGGGGATGTTGGGAAGTCACATCTCTAATTGTTAAATAGTACGTGAAATGTAACGTCACTAGTGTGTCATAAAAGCATTTCCTATAAATGTCAGACAGATTGATTCTGAACCGTGAAATGACTACATTGTGTAAACTGTAAATGTCTATTAAACCAAATTAAACCTGACCACATCTTACATCCAAACATAATAAATTCCACGCGTTCCTAAAAAAAAGGATCTTGACAGACAGACAGGCAGACGGACAACAAAGTGACCTATATAGGGTACAGATTTTTTTTCAAGGTACGGAACCTTAATGTAAACCATGTGGAATAGTCATCACTCGGTGCCGCAGGGCGATGACTATGTGCACGCTGTATTAGCAGTTACGAAAGTAAAAGAATTGGACCATTTGGATGTTGTAGCTGACAAGGTGATGGAGGTAACCCGTCCAGCGAAAATAGCGATGGTGTCGTGTAACCCCATCCCCAAGGACACCAGCCTATCATCAGATTTAGCCGCTGTGGTGGAAAGGCCACAGCGCGGTGGAGGTTACAAAAACGGTTATCGTCGTTTAAGGACGTGCTTGTTTAGTAAACTTGATTTAAATAGAGCTTATGATTTATGTATGATGCACTAAAGTTCTTGCAATAAACACTCTCTAGTGGCGTTGGTTACGGGAGCGAGTACATAGTACTGTTAATCTTTTATTGCAGAGCATGTCCCTTACCTTAACCAACTTCCCTTAATATTGAGTTAGTTATGTTTTTAGGTAAAACATTTTTGAAGCGTTTTCTTTAGAATCTTGTAATGTATTTTTTTTTTGAAAATTCTATTGTTGAAACAGCAAACGTAGCGTACTTAATAAATTAAATGTTTAATAAGTTGTTTTTGTAGAAAAGGAGAAATGGTGTAAGGGACGCAGTGGTATATGTACATGCGTACGTACGTATATAGTAGAGACTGACTTGTAGAGGCGGCTGCGACCGTTTATATCAATCGCTAATAAAAGCAGTAGGTAAACGTGAACACGTGTACTCGTTTAATTACACCTATAGCAAGCAACATTTCATCTCTAAACTCACAAACAACCTTTTTACGGTTATTACAAGTGACAATAAATAAATATTAGTAATAGGGCGCACTAATTTTAAATTTTCTATGTGAATAGTACAAACGATCACGAAACTTCAAACAACATACAATAATACTTCACTAGCTTTTTAAGTACAGGCAAGGTTTTCATGACGGATTGTTTCAGGCAAATTATTCCAGAGCCTTACTTTCACAGTAAAAGATTTATCTGCATACCGGGTGAGATATTTTGAGATTTACAGTTTCAAATTCTCTGATGATCTCAGGTCCACTACTACAATGAAGGTCGTGTAAGAACTGGAAGCGTTCTATAAGAGCATAATGTAGAAAATATTAGATAATACTGTGTAAAAGAGAAATAATATGAACATTACAGATACATACAATACAGATTTAGTGCACCAAGAGGAGAAAACATTCCCTTCAACCTGACCTGATTTGCAAATACAACGAAATGATGTCGAGAATCGGAAATTGTAGCGATCAATATCTTTGACACTCTCTGTTTGTCGATGTTTTTATTTCCTTTTATTCAGTACCCATTATGTTGCTTCATTTCTATAGTCGCTAAAAATGTATAAGAGTACATGCAAATCGATCTGTCCTAAAAAGCTAAAAAATCATGTATACCCTACAAAATCTTTATTACGAAAAATTTGGCAAATTAACAACGGATGATGTGTTAGGTTTTGGTTAAAAATAGCCAAAAAAAAAACTTATAACAGTTTGCGTTCGTTCGTCAGTTAAGGCCCCGCTTCAAACATTTGAGTAAAATTCAACTTTTATTTACTTAACAATTGGCTTCCCGTCTCACTACTTCTTTTAAATTATTTCACAAAGGTATTTAACTAAAATATTCCTAAGTCTTAGTTACGTACATTTCTGCAGATTCCTCAAAAGAGACCTTACAGCACTGAGGGCCCTACATTAAGCCGCCGTAAATCCGTAACGTCGTATTGTACAGTTTTGGGATTTTCTCTAAACTTTAAAAAAAAACTTAAATAAGAAGCATTGACCTAGCGGCAGTACCTTCTGAGCTCTAGGCTGGCATTTTTTGCAAGCATCTGAACTGAGGGCCAAAGGTATTTGATCATAGTGGTTTTATTTCACGTTTAAGAAATTTTTAGCTTAATACATTTGAATCTTATAACGTTTCGCATAAATTTAAAAAATGGGTACTACGCTAAGTCCGAGAGCCCATTTTTAAAATTAAAGTTTTTTTGTTATTTTTAGTACTGAAAGGAATAATTTGAGAGATTAGAGAATTTATAAATACTTACTTTTACTAAATTAATTTTCAAAGCCAATAAACAAAAACCTTTTTGGCATTATCAGCCATTACTTATAGTGTCGTTGGTTCCTATTGAATTATTGCTATTATTAATTATATATTTTTAATGTGACTTTTTCTCCTCCCAGGCTAGGTCCTACATCTTGTATAAGTACAGTACTCGTACTACGGTGCACTGTCAACATAACTCTTTGTATATGCATAGAGAGTGCTCCTCACTTCTCACCTCTCTAATGTGACACTTTTTTTTTTTATTTATTTATTTATTTATGTATTCAATGAAATTACACAGAATAATATAAGTAACAAAAAGTGGGCACTATTTAGAGCTACAATTTTTAAAAATGCGGCTGGCACCTAAAAAGTTAGAACCTGAGATGTAGGTACCAGCTACCTCCCAGTGACACAGTATTGTTAATCATTCATAGGTACATTGATCATGATTTGCCCAATACAAGTAATACAAGTACACACAATTTACGTTGCCCCACTGATAACATACAAAAACATGTAAAACTAAATGTAAAATCAATAGATATATAATAGACATAATAATGTTATGTTTGTGTGTGTGTGTGTGTGTGTGTGTGTGTGTGTGTGTGTGTGTGTGTGTGTGTGTGTGTGTGTGTGTGTCATTTTGGAGGGTGTAAGATAGCCTCAGTATCCTCATAAGAAAGTGTAAGGAGATAACTCGTAAGTAATTTTTTTGATTCGTGTTTTGTTTTATTGTGAAATACTAAAAGATTAACTTTAGCTATAGTTACATACCTCTTTGTGACCAGCGGTCAATCTTGACAAACAGCACAACATGACTAGTACACCCAAACTAGTACCAGTTCACATCCCTATCACGTATCACGGCTATCACTGCGACGACAATCAGGTCGGTAATGAGCAAGAGAAAAAACTAGTTAAATGTTCTCATCTGGTTTTTTATTAGAGTAGAAACGCTTCAAACGAAATTCAATCACATAAAAAGTCGTAAATGCAGCAGTGTGACTGTGCGACGATCGCACCACGGCTACGTACAAGCAACCCACCCTTACGTACCCATCTAGATATGACTAACTTGATTAAAGTTAAAAAAACTTTGATATTTTCGTGAATAAAAACTGTAACGTCATCGCTCATACAATTTAACTATCATTTTCCCGATTATTTATTAAAAAGTGCAAGTTCATACAGCAAACTATGTTTGTTGTTATTTTCAGTTATTAGTGCTGTATATCCTGTAAGTGAATAAACAGCACAAATCTTAGTAAAGATACAGATTTATTTTATTTATAACTTCTTTTTATGGAATAGGAGGCAAACGAGCAGACGTATCGCCGGATGGTAAGCGGTTACCGGGTCCATGGACACCCGCAACACCAGAGGCGTCACAAGAGCGTTGCGGACCTTTAGGGGATGGGGAGGGCTGGGAGTTTTTTTGCTGAGGAACATGATTGGAACGAAGGAGATGGCGGAGCGAGACCGGGAGAGGTTTAGAACTCTCTCGGTCCACCAGGCCCGGGAACGGGCTAGGTACCGCAGACGACTCAGACGCCGGAGATGGATAAACGATCTCCGTCCTCCATAAGCGCAAGCCTGAAGGTGACAGGTAGGGCCACCTATCATCCTAGCAGAAGCAGGCCGGGGTGGCGGCGCGAGCCCTTTCTGCCCTGAAGGGAAAGACATACACTGGTAGTAAGATCAAGGTTTTGACCCCTCTGCACAGGAAGGAAGAACAGAAGAGGTGAGTACACGAGTGTATGTCCACCACTCTGAAGCGGTGACCTCCAAGTTGTGTTGTCCTGTAGAAGAAGGTAGAGGGGGGACCAGCTGGAACAGCTCTTCAGAACACTCTCCATGATAAAGGCAATAGAAGACTTTTCTTCTTATCTTCATTGTTTATTCATTGTACTTGTATATGTAATATTTAAATGTGTTTTAGGTTCTTGAGAGTTCATGTTTTGTAAGGGCTACAAAAACAATTGAAACACTACATTATCTTCCTAGCCTTTATGTTAATGTTTGGGGGTCGGCTACTAGTTCAACCCGTTTTACCTGAATATCAGTTTTTACACGGACAGCTGGCATCGGACCTCAGCAACCCTGAGGGTGAACTGAATTCAATGGTTGAACTAGTTGTCAGTATATTTGAGGGCACTGACTGTGAAGTCAGTGCCCTCAAATCTATGGCAATCATTATTGGGAAATAATGATTGCCATAGATGTTCATGACAACCGGGACCGATGGTTTAACATGCTCTCTGAGGCACGGGCAGGAAACATATTGCATACTCCGGGCTGCTATTAAGAATTTCTTGTAAGAAGAACCCAACAGCAGTCCGACCCGGAAATCGAACCCGAGACCTCTTGACCTGCAGTCGCTTATGCTAACCACTAGACCAACGAGGCAGTAAATTGAAACACTTATTTGCTTGAAATTTACCTACAGGAAAATGATGGTGTTGAAATGAGAAAAAAATGATTTTATAGACACTATGACAAATATAGACTTAGACAATATAGATTAGACTGTTAAAACTTTAAAATTATTCACCACAAAATTTGTACTTGTTGAATTATTGAAATATCTAAATAATAATACACTCTAGAATCAAACTTACTTGTGTGTTCTACTATTAATTATCAAAGGCTACTACTATAAGTATTAATGTGACTGATTCTAGAATGTATTGCAACAAGTTCCATCAATCGAGACTATTATATTTAATTACATATTTAATAATATATTTAATTACATATTTAAATAACCTCACCCAAATCCTTGTTTAACCCAGATAAAGTTGATGTTCAACCTAAATACTACTCTAGAATTACATTCAAGCTTAAATACTTTCACATGAAATACAATTTACTACAGACAATTACTAAACAAGGAAAACTAATAAAACACTTGGTTCAAAATGTTAAGGCATTAGTCGCAATGTTTTCATTGAACAGTGTTTTTCACTTTGACAGATTTCACCTTAAAATGACCTTCATCCAAATAAAGTTACAAAATTTTGACACGATGCCTGCTAGTTGATAAGACAAATAAATACGATTGAGTCCAAAGACCAAAACAGACTCATTGAAGGTTTATTCGTCACTCGAGATTCGATATTTCGAGTGCAAAATATCGAAACTCGAGGGACGAGTACTGAGAAAAAAAGCGTGTACTACGAACGCAACTAATAGCATAACAAAGATTTTTAATTCTCAACACAATGTCAAGTTTTGTATAATTTGTTAGTTTTTCACAATGCTCATAAAACAGAGATTCGATTTCATGATGTAATTTTTATATTTAATCTGTCTAAAAATCGATCCAATAAGGTAATTGTAATAACAATTTATGAGAGCAAGGCATTTTTTAACAGTCTTAATAATTCCATAAATATTTGTTTGTTTAAATATTTCAATAAACTATTAATAAATCGATATTTCAATTTTGATGTAAAAACTGTGAGACAGGTAGAGAAAATTGGTGGGCCAACAATAATGACGGGGTCATTTCGTGACTAATTTAACACAACATAATATCTTTAAGACTCCACTTTTGGTGGATCGTTTTTTCTTTTTTCGGAAGTCGGTTCCCATTTCATGTCATCCACATTTTTTATATTTTTATCATTAATTTCATCAGGACGAAGGCTTGAAGACCTGAAGACTTAGAGTTGAAGACTTTAAATACTTGACATTGGCAGAAATAGCTTATCCGGCTGATTGCCTTCTCATCAAAAGAAGAAGAATTCACCTAATAAGAAATGACCGTGTGAATGGTGTTGGAGGAGGTGCTGCCATATACCTACGTAAAAATATTCCTTTCCAAATTATAGCTGTGTCACCACAACCACCACCACCAAACGCAGGAGAACATTTATTTCTGGAAATAGAACTGTGTCATACTAAGATTTTACTTGGTGTTTACTACTGTCCCTCTTTTCGCATAAATTTTTTGCCATCATTCGATAAATTATTAGAAAGTGCAACACCCACCTACAGTCACAGTATTATCATGGGCGATTTTAACACATGCCTGTTAAAAAATGATCTTCGCTCATCCTCTTTCTTCAGCACAGTCGAGTCATATAACATGTCTGTTCTTGCTTTAAATGCAAATCACCACTTCCCTAATTCTACTCCGTCCCTTCTAGCCCTTATACTTGTATCCTCCCTAGATTTAGTTGCTAAGTAAGAACAGTGCTCAGCTGATGAATTTTCTTACCATGACCTGATATTCCTATCCTATAAACTACGCTCCCCTAAATCTAAAGTGAAAATCCTTATGCAACGCAATTTTAGGGACATGAACCTTGACGCCTTCTCATCAAAAGAAGATGCTGCTGGAATCGATTGGAGTTTTCTGTCTGAAATGGACTCAATTGATAATAAAATCAAGCTTTTTAACGAAAAACTAACCAGCCCCTATGACGTGCATGTACCGGTTCGCGCTGTAAGACTTAAACATTTTCCCGCCCCATGTCTAACAGATGAAACCAAAAGTTTAATCTCAAAAAAAGCTGCAGCCAAAAGCAAGTTTAAGTCTAGGCCAACACCTAGCAACCGGTAAAAATATATCAATATCCGAAGACTCTGCAGTAAGGCTTGTAGGAAAGCACAACGCCAACATGTTCATAATTCGGTCGAGAACGGAGACCCAACTAAAATTTGGAAGTTTCTTAAAACATTAGGAGTTACCAACTCCTAATTTTTTAAGAAACTTCCAAATTTTCCAAAAGTCACATTCGTTTTCAGATTCTAAAAAAATTTATATTGAGTTGTTAAACCAACATTTCTCCTCTTCATCCAAATTTAACCAGACTTCAATCTTTCCACGCTTCCAGCTCCTCATTATCCACCGTTATGTTTTAAACGATTGACTGCTTGTGATGTTGAGAAATGTATTATGTCCATATCTTCTAACGCCGTTGGAAGTGATTGTATAAGCCGTAAAATGATCCAGCCAATTCTTGATGAAATGTTACCTGCACTATGCTGTATTCTAAATCACTCCCTTGTTTCCAGCACTTTTCCGGAGATTTGGAAAGAAGCACTTATTATCCCACTACCCAAAAAGAACAACCCTAAATCCTTCTCCGAATATCGTCCCATTTCCATATTGCCTTTCCTTTCAAAAGTTCTAGAACGCCTTGTGCATATCCAATTAAATTCATTCCTTAATAAAAACCAACTCCTAAATCCCTAAGAATCAGGTTTTCGAGCGGGTCATAGTACAGTAAGTGCGTTGATCACCGTTACGGATGACATCAGGCTAGGTATGGAGAGTGGAAGTCTCACAGTTCTTTCTTTACTGGACTTTAGTAATGCTTTTACTAGTGTAGATTTCCACATACTGCTGGGCATATTGCGCTCTATCAACATATCTCCGACAGTAATTGATTGGTTTCAAAGTTACCTGTTTGGGCGAAGGCAGCGCGTGCGCCTGGAGGAATCTTTATCTTCTTGGTGTAACACGTCTGCTGGGGTTCCGGTGGCGTTTTATCTCCTTTACTTTTCACCTTATTTATTAATTCTATTTCCAAGTCATTAGCCTCCTCCTACCACCTTTATGCAGATGATTTTCAAATATATACACAAGCACCACTACACAGATTATCTGAAGCATTTTCAACTATTAACCAAGATCTGGCGCATGTGTGTAAATGGAGTGAGCGGTATGGAGTTGTGGTTAATCCATCTAAGACCCCGAGTGGGCAGGGCGGCAGCACGGGACCCTTTCTTTCCGACTGACGCAGGTGCTTTCCGGGCACGGTTGCTTCGGGAAGTACCTGCACTCGGTCGCCAGGAGGGAATTGAGTCCCGCCTGCCACCACTGCGACTGCAGTGAGGACTCGGCCCAGCACACGCTGGCGGTGTGCCCCGCTTGGGCGCCGCAGCGTCGGGCCCTCACTGCAATCATCGGAGGAGATCTCTCGCTGCCGGCCGTCGTGCGCTCCATGGCCGGCGGCGAGAGCAGTTTTACCGCGGTCGCGACCTTCTGCGAGTAAGTCATCTCGCAGAAGGAGGCGGCGGAGAAGGCCCGGGAGGACGATCTCCACTCGGACCCGATCCGCCGCCGGCGAACCGGGCGGCGGCGCGCCTATCAGCGCCTCATACCGCCCTGAGTGTGGCCACGGATGGGCGGGACGGGTTTTCCCCCCCATCCGCTATATAGGTCACCCGCGAGGGGGGCGGCGTTACGCGTGTGCCGTACGTCGCCCTAATTGAGAGTTTATCATCAGAGGACGGTGCCCGCTTCAGTGCGGGCAGGCGCTGGGAGGGGTCCGGATGGCGTAAGAAAGCGGTTCCCGGATCTCTCCCGTTTCAGGCGCAGAGTGGCACACCGTGGTGGTTTAGTGGGTAGTCTGGCGAGTCAGTAAGGAGTCCCACACGAAGTTTTAAAAAAAAAAAAAAATTTAGTAATCTACATTGATAACACTTTAACTTGGGGCCCTCAATTGCGAGAAGTTAGTCGAAAATTGTTTGCATCGGCGGGATCCTTACGAAGACTACGCAATTACCTCCCAACAGCTACTAAAATTGCACTTGTGCAATCCCTCCTTCTTCCTATATTCGACTATGCTGATGTCAGTTATCTCGACATCACAGAGGTGCAACTCGACAAACTAGAGCGCCTTCAAAATTTTTGCATTACATTTATATGTGGATTGCGCAAATATGATCATGTTTCTAAATTTCGCAATCAGCTTAAGTGGCTCCCGATTCGCCTTCGACGGAATGCTCATATTCTTTCCATAGTTTATGGTGTTCTATTTCATCCGCTTACTCCACCTTACTTAAAGGAACGCTTTGTTTTCCTCAGTGACACACATTTGAAATCCCTGAGGTTATCTGAATCTCTGGAACTGGCAGTACCAACTCATATTACAAGATTCTACGATAAGTCCTTTACGGTACAGGCTGTCCGATTGTGGAATGCTTTGCCGACAGCTATACGGTGTGCCACATCTTTGCCGGTATTTAAAAAAATGGTCAAAGATCATTACCTGTCATTATAGTCTATTATGTGCCTAAACATATTTTAATATTACCAGTTATGTTGTTTATTTATTTTTATTTTATTGTTCAATGGAAATGTAAATATTTATTTTTTGTGTATGTCACTGTTTTATTTATTAGTATTAGCATGTATTCACTTTATAGAATTCACTTTTAACCATTACATTTTCTTTTTTTTTTCTCTCTTCTTTCTCTTTTCGCACCTGACTGCCCATGGATTCGTATTTGTTTTTTTTTACCTTTTTTTTTCCCATTCCAAGGTTGCCTGGAAGAAATTGCTTTTTAGCGATAAGGCCGCCATTTGTACACGGTGATTCAATTGATGTATTATGTAAACTATATATTTATGTAAACTGTTATATCTGTTGTACAATAAAGTGTATTCTATTCTAATCTATTCTAAGATTCCACTTTAGGAGGGTATTAGGTTGCTATATTCGTTCACCTATAGAAGATCACAGAAAGCACAATGAAAAAAGTATCATTAACCAAGCGAATAAAATTACAAGCAATAAAGATGATTAAAATGTTATAATCAAACACAAACCAAACAAATAAATAAAAAGATAAAATATTAATAATTACAAAAATGAAAATATCAAAACATTGTCAAAATTAAAAATCACTAATCGCGGGTGATTGTAATTTTATTCCATCCCTATCTGACACCGCTACATTAGTGCGCATCGCTCGCCGCCATCTCTGTGTTTGTGAACACTTCCTTCAATATGTACTTGTCAATTAACATGACACCTTTTGTTATTTATATATGTGTGTGTGTGTGTGTGTGTGTGTGACAACCGGCAGCGACACTGTAGGAAGTGTAGGAACATACCTTTGTGCGAGTAATAGCATCAGTTAAAAAGAGGGAATTCGATAAACATCAATGTTTAAATTTAACGTTGGTACAAACTTACAAATATAATGTTTGACGGTAACGACATCGACAACGAAAAAAAACATAGGTGTTTTTCTTTTTGGTGGTTACAGGTGTTTCCCTCGAATTTAATTTTTTTTAATCCTGATTATTTACAAGTATGTGTCGACGCTATCGAAGCCAAAACATCGATATTAACGAAGCCACATCATCGATATTATCGAAGTCAAATCATCGATATTATCGAAGCCACAACATCGATATAATCGAAATCAAAACATCGATATTATCGAAGCCAAATCATCGTTATTACCGAAACCACATCGTCAATATTATCGAAGCCATAAAATCGATATTTTCGTAGCCACAACATCGTGACCCCCACTCTTGGATTTTTCTCATGCTTTCCATCAGGCAGAGTAGTCGATTTTGGCAGGGTCATACATAAAAAAATTATAACACCTATGTTTTCATCTACTAATTTAAATTTTACTTATATTCTATTTTAGCAACTACCGCCTCACATTTTTACATCACCCAAAGGTTAACTGGCAGAAAATGCACAGTGGCATTAAATCCACCAATCTATGAGATGTGCATTAAGCTTATGTTAATAAACAAATAAAACAAGATTTGTAACATCAAAATATATCAGAAGTTAAAAAGATTTTGTTCAATTGCTCTTTCTGACTCCCAAGCTTCAGCTGACTCTGGGTCATGTTTTATTTTTTTTATTTTTTTTGGAGCAGGGCCCTCTTCCTCTAAACGCTTGCGTTTTTTTCTTTTTTTATCACCATTTTCCACTGGTTCACAGGCAGGTATTGTGCTAACTTCACACTTAGAATCAGTTTCCTCATCTTTTACAATATCTTTATCTCTTCTGTGCTTTTTCTTTTTTCGCTTCTCTAGAGTAAAGATTTCTTCGGGTTCATTTAGTGAATTCAATTGCTGTGCAACAGCACTAGGTATTTTCAAAGCTTTTTTGTAATTGGCTCCAAAAAGAGGATGTCGACATTTAGTTTCTGGTAAAGGTATAAAATTTGTCTGATTATTTACCATAATGTTATCATCACGGAAATGTGCTTTAGGAATTCTTTTGCGAAACTTTATTATACCACTCTGTGGTAAATTGTTAATTTGATATTTCCCACCAGCCATCATCAACCCGGCAGTTGTACCACAGCCATCACTATCTAAAGTGGTGTCATATGTTTGACCTCCTACTTTCACTTTGCCCTTGCCATTGACATTTATTTCTGTATCACAAAAACTTGCTACATCTATATCTTTTGGACAGTGAACTATCCAAACCTCATCATCACATGTAAGGTTTGAACCAGGACTTATTTCTTGGGAAATCAGCTTCATGTTATCAATAGTTTTGATAAACTTTGTTAGTTTGATAGATGCTGCAACTGTTGCATTGTTATATGTATGATTAAGTTCTGTATCAGAGTCATCTTCAAACGTAATACGATCGCTCAAGCGAGGTCTTCTACTTAGTGTAGTGTAACCCTCGTTGATGTCACTCTTGAATTGATTTATAATGGCAGTTTTGTAAAGACTATCACTTTTATTTTTACTTTCAACAATTCCACTAGAGTTGAATGACAGCGTGTGAATATTGTGTTCATCACTTTGTATTGCAGATATTTCACAACTTTCATTTTCAAATGTATTTACTGTTACTGAAGTTTCTTCCATTGGATTAGTTTGTGTATTACCATGGGAATCAACTTCTTCTTCACTGACAGCATCGTCACTATCTTTATAACAACTGTTCTGCACTTCTTCTTTATTTTCCTTTCTCTTTTTTGACTTTTTTTTCTTCTTTTTTGTTTTTATGTCTGTATGTAACGGACCGTTAGGGTTTTCAGTATAGGAATCCAGACTAGCTTTTATGAGTTTACTTTTTTTCACTACTGATTGATTGTCGTCAACACTTTCACTCAAGTTTCCCTTTTTCTTTATTTTATTGTCTGATAGTAGGGCAGCCTTTTCCTCCTGCTTTACCTTAAGCTCTAGAAAGCTTTCATCATAACAAGAAGAGTCCTGTTGGGACAAGTCATTCTCGTCTCCATTTACTTCAGAGTGTTTATTTTTCTTTTTCTTCTTTGGTATGTCACAATCACTTTCAGGCTCCACCTTGACCATATTTTCTTGTGCACTATTACCTATTTTACAATTGAACTGTTTTTTACTGTGGTTTAGCTCCTCGTTACAACCGTTCCTTCTTTTTGTATGTATATTAGTTTTCAAATTCTTTTCTAATGTTTTTACTCCTGGGGGCCTGAAATACACAAAACATGTTAATAATTAAATGAACCAGTACATTACGATATTGACATTTTTAATAACAAGTTTTCCTATTTGAATATAGCCATGGATATATTTTTCTTCTTTGAATGAGATGGCAACCAGGCTTGAAATCTTAACTCTACGAGTCTTCGTCGTGATGAAATTAATGATAAAAAATATAAAAAATGTAGATTAGATGAAAGTGGAACCGTCTTTCAAAATAACAAAACAAACGATCCTACATGGACACATTATATTAGGAGTATTGGTTCTCAGTACAGTAAATCGTATGCTTACATGGACTGGCTGTCAATACTATCACTAGACGTATCGGTCCACGTGAAACTATCTTCAGAAGATGATTCCATCAATCTATATTATTCTTTGAAACCCTTATTAAATGATAAATACTGAAGATACTTTATCATTACGAAGTAACTAACCTCAAATCAAATATAACAAAATCTAAGAGTAAATTGATTGTCAAACAAAAATGTGCCATCAGTAGTGTGACCATGTTTTATAATAATAATGTATGTCGAAATTAACATATTCCATCGTTTAATTTTCTAATTCAACATATTTCGTCGGGGTGCACTGTTATGGTGTTAAAGAAAAATGTTGGTCAAAATTACTAATTTATATTGTAATATGAAACTGCTATTCTGATGAAACCCATTCCTACAAATATATATTTTACCAAGCGTTTAATCCATTTAAAGTAAGTAAAGTAAAGAAATAATTTAAGTAAAGTTAAAAACTTAAAAGTGTTTATTAAAATGCATAATACATTTTTACTTTTTTGCTAAACGGTCAAGACTTCTTTCCTCCGTTTATATTATAATAACGTATTGTTATACTTCTCTATGAAAATCTTTTTTTTTTAAATTTGACACCCAAGGCTCTAACCTACTTAGCTTTAGTGGTATATCCATTTTTTTTACGTGTGGGAACCCTCGCTTCATCCTATCAGGGTTCAAGGCGGAGTGGTGTGTCGGAATCGAACTGACTAAAACCACACGGTGTGCCACTCTGCGCCTGAAACGGGAGGGATCCATGAACCGCTTTCTTACGCCATTCTGACCCCTCCCAGCGCCTGCCCACACTGAAGCAGGCACCGTCAGCTAGACTCTCAATGCCTCTGAAGTGGATGGAGGGGAAAACCCGTCCCGACCATCCGCGGCCACAGTCGGGTGGCATGAGGTGCTGTTAGGCACGCCTAAGATGAGGCGATGATGGTCTGAGTGGAGGTCGTTCTCCCGGGCCTTCTCCGCTGCCGCCCTGCCCACTCGTGGATGAGCGGCTGGATAGCCTCCACGGTGGCGAAGTCAGCACGTGCGTGTCCAACGAACCATCGAGGCTCGACGGGTGGCCTCACGCCACTTGCGTACCTCATTTGCGTACCTGGTAGCAAGGCACGTCTCCCCCTGGTAAGTCCGATACCTCGGATTGTGGCCAATGTGTCACCGGCGTAACAAATTACGCCCAGCCCGAGGGGAGACGCTCTCGAAGGACCCAGTCGTACCCCACGTTCCACAGGAGTGGTCCTAGGATAGACCCCTGCGGAGCGCCGCACGACATGGGTCGCTGTCTCAGGACGCCCTCTCAGCCCTCGTACACGACGGTGCGCTCCTCCGAATTGTCTGCCTCTAGCTACCTCAGGCACTCTGGCACCCCATGGTCCTGGAGTGGGTATATCCATCTCCAAATAGCGAGCTCTGCCCTCTTTGTTTTCATTTCTCGCCTTCCCTTACTTATCTTGATCCCTACTTCCGTTTCCCATTCTCCATTCACAGTAAAAATCTCTGCTCAAAAAACAATCTGTTTCCCATAATTCTGACTTCGTAAACTCTTCTTTCGTATTCATAATCGCTTCCACTTGAAATCAGGATGTAATACTATCTGTTTCGTATGTAAAAAGAAGGTGTATGACCTCCTTCTTAATGACATTCAAAGTCAGACTTAATCGAAACGATAGCATACCAACACATGCCAATACTATGTGAAATCCGAAGAATATATCCTTCACATTGAAGTGTTTGTATGAAAATGCTTTTATGTCAGTCCACCTACAGTATCAGAACTCGAAATCCAATAAACTAGAATCAGAAGCGAGTCGCCACATCGACATCAATATTAATGGCAAAGTGTATCACCCACTTTCGATTTGCTGATGATTTAACCGTCATGGTTGGAACCATGGAAGATATTAGTATAATACTCGATGGCCTCAGTAGGATTTCCAATCGAGTTGGTCTTAAACTGAACATGGCTAGGACGAGGAAAAATTGGAGGCACTATGCTCAAAGTTGTTGGTGATGATACGCACATAAAGAATTCGAAATTATATTACATTACTAAAGTATGTTATATAAAATATTATTTTATTAATTTACTTTTTTTATACTTAATCTTTTAATATTTCTATTTTAACTAATTTATATAGCGTTGCCCCTCTGACTACACCTGTAACAGTTACTACCGTTAGTGGGATTGGTAAGTAACGCAGGCAACAATTTGCCACTCACGTTTGAGCTTGGTAACATTGCAGTCGATTTGATCATTGACAGTATATGTAACTTGACGTTTCTTTCTCTTTTTAATTTGTGTTCAACATGGTGAGTTCGTTGTTGAAATTCAGTTAAAATCCGTTGTAATCTTAAATATTAAATATGTTTTGTGCATAAGTTAGCAGTGTTACTAAAGAATATCATCGGAGAATATGAATTATAGCAATATTTTTTGGCATAGTTACATTATGTGTGCATTTGATTACCGATGTTTCATTGAATACAAATTTCAATGTTACTGTGTTTAAAACTTTAAATTGTTAAATTGATGTTGTTCGTGGTTACGTTTGTTTTCTGTTTAAGTTGCTATTTGCAAGGCATAGGTTTTGCTCTTGAACGTGTCGGTCTTTGTGATTATTGAAGAGGTTATGTTTGTCATAAATAATTCTGTCATGTCCAGGCGCGAGGGCCAAAGAAGCATCTTAAGCGTTTAAACGCTCCTAAAGCATGGATGTTGGACAAGCTCGGCGGTGTGTACGCGCCGCGGCCGTCTACCGGCCCACACAAGCTACGTGAATGTTTACCGCTGTCGCTTTTCCTGCGGAACAGACTCAACTATGCGCTCACCGGCAACGAGGTAGTCAAGATCGTGAAGCAGCGCCTTATCAAAGTCGATGGCAAAGTGAGAAGCGACCCCACATACCCTGCTGGGTTCATGGGTGAGTGATACTTCGTGTTGACTTTCCTTGTAGACATTTATAGATAATGTTCAAATGATTATGAAAGAAAAAGTGTCGCTAGAGTTGGTATTCTAACAAAATGTGTATAAAGTTTCAACTCGCCTTTGACCTGAAGCTTAATGAGTCGTTAATGAGTGTAATTGTTATGATTGTTGCGGTGTTTACAGATGTGGTGTCCATTGAAAAGACAAATGAACTGTTCCGCCTCATCTATGATGTAAAGGGACGTTTCACTGTCCATCGCATTACCCCTGAGGAAGCCAAGGTATTTGTGATCTAAACTTATTTACACATTAATAGCACAAATTTATCACTTAAACATATCTATGTCATTAGTCCTTGATTGGTTGATGTTTATTAGCATTATTAGCATTGACATACACTATCAGGACTAAAATTGTGTTATTTTATTACTATCAATTGTAGAAGTTTTTTCTGTAATAATGCTCATTTCTCTTTATTTTGTTACAAGTTTATACAAAGTACATCAGTATTATAGTGAACATGAGTTCACCTATTGTAAAGTTAGTATTGTATATGAATCTTTGACATTATTTAACCAAATATATTTTTAATCATACTTTTTTATTGCTCATCAATTTCAGTACTTAAAATAATTAAATACATTTACAGTACAAGCTTTGCAAAGTCAAGCGTGTAGCAACAGGTCCCAAGAATGTCCCCTTCTTGGTGACACACGACGGCCGCACCATCCGGTACCCTGACCCACTCATCAAGGTCAATGACTCCATACAACTGGATATCGCCACATCTAAGATCATGGACTTTATCAAGTTTGAATCAGGTTTGTGAATCATCATTGCATACTTTCCCTTGCCTCTAGCCTTATGCACGATTTGTACTTGCTTCACTACACAGACACTTTCTTCAACCCACTGGAACATAAGATTCACACACTTAGATATATATTACATAAGGTTGGCCTAGTGGTTGAAGCAATCGCCAATCTGCTTCCTACTGCACGAAGTTTTATGGGTTCAAATCCAGAAGGGTAGTTTTGTGACCATTTCATATAGAGTCCCCTGTGACATAAGATGTATATTTCTAATGAGGTAGTTGTGAAATCAAAAGTTATGATAACACAGTAAGTACAGTAAAGGGATGGTTGTGAGATAACTAATTAATACCTTTAAACTAGCAATTTTTGTAAATATATTTATATAACCTGCATCTCGGAAACGGTTCCAACTATTTTCGTGATATTTAGTATAAAGGGGTTTTTGGGGGTGATAAATCAATCTAGCTAAGATTCATTGAATAAAATTCATGATACGAAGCAATGCTCAGAGTGATCCAGGTATTTATCGTAAATTAATTTTAACTCCTTAAGTATCTCTTGATTTCATAACTGTGAGTGAGTGCTGAGTTGTTACAAGTATGTGGTGCGTCTGCAGGGAACCTGTGCATGATCACGGGCGGCAGGAACTTGGGCCGCGTGGGCACCATCGTGTCCCGCGAGAGGCACCCCGGCTCCTTCGACATCGTGCACATCAAGGACTCCACGGGACACACGTTCGCCACTAGGTATCATTCTCTGTTCGCTTCATACTTTTCCACTGACAGCCGTCGTACGAACCGTCGACTACTAAACACGTGTGCGATATTAATCTGTATGTGACGAGTCATCTCCAGCCGTGCTTTAACAATTAATGTTTCCTTAGCAATCGGAAATCTTTAAATGTAGTCACCCCTTATAAAAACAATTATTTATTAATAATTTGAAAATTTACTCGATTTCCGAAATGATTTTTTCCCGACTTCTGTTTTTTTTTTTTGTATATTCGATTCGACAAATATTCGATCGATCGCCGTCACCGAACGCGATCGATCGGGCGCCGAGAGGCTCGAATGCAGTATAATATTCGAACGTAACGACGTGTCGTACGTCGAGGGATACCGGCGAGCCGTAATAAATGAAAAACAAAGGAGACCGTCGGTTTCGTGTTTAATGAGAAACTAAGAACCGGCGATTCACTCGACCCTTTCGTGCAGGTTGAACAACGTGTTCATCATCGGCAAGGGCACCAAGGCGTACATCTCGCTGCCGCGCGGCAAGGGCGTGCGCCTCACCATCGCCGAGGAGCGCGACAAGAGGATCGCCGCCAAGGTGGCCGGCCAGTAGCCGCTCCTTAATAAATAAGTCTCACCTCAGCGACGTTCTTTCATTCGTGTCCCTCGTCCCCCGCGGCCCCCGCTTCCTTCGCCGCCCGCGGCCCGCGAGCGAGAGCGCGCGCGTGCAGCCGCACGTGCTTGTTGAGGTTGCTGGGGTCGCCGAACGCGCGCAGGCAGTGGCGGCAGCGCAGCGGCCGGTAGCCCGTGTGCGTGCGCAGGTGGATCTTGAGCCCGTAGCGCCGCGAGTACACCTTGCCGCAGAACACGCACGCGTGGCCGGCGCGCGACCGGCCCCACTCGGTCGCGAGCGCCTCCAGCTCGGCCGGGTCGGGCACCGACGCGGGCGTCGGAAACGGCCNGCCGTCCAGCTCCGCGAACACCTGCCGCCGCACACTCGTCAACGTTTGCGACCGGCCGATAGGCCAAGAGAAAGGAATTCGTACCGGCGCAGTCGAAACGCCGAAACCTTCGACGACACGAAACTCGAGAGACTCGCGAACGAATCCGGCCAGAGACTACGCGTTCGTACTTCTCGAAACGAAATATCTTCTCTGTACCGACTTTCGCGATTCGATGAACGGTTTCCGTGACCCGACGACGACCGTTTCGTTCTATCGCGAAATATGCGATAGTCGAGCTCGATCCCCCGAAACGACTTATCGTACCGGATGAAAGATACGAACGGAAGCCGACGGCGACGGTCACCGTCCTCGTTGTGAACGTAGGCGATGCGGTATGGTGACCGACGCTACGGCGGCGCAGTGAGACGCTCGAAGAACCCGGGACCGTGCGGCAGCCGGCGGGCGAGCCGTGACCGGCGGCGTCTTGCGGAGCGCGGCCTTTTATAACTTGCAGTCGTATTTTGAAAATATTTAACTCTAATCGAATTAAATATTTTCAACATTTAACATTATTATTTACAGAAGTTTTACGAGCGAGTAAAGCTCGATGCGAGCGACCCGAGACGACGCCGATGAAAAGAGCGATATAGCTAATCGCTAGACCGATATGTATTTTAATTCCCGCTGTACTGTGAGCGACCACGTTTCGACCGTCATCGTTGACATCGACCACGGGTCAAAACTTTCCTTTTGAGACTGCAGTATTATTGAGATCGGGAACGACTATCGTGGTTTCCCGAAAGCCAATCGGTCGACTTGGACCCGACGAAAGACCTCTTTTTCAAAATTAAGCTACAATTTAGGATTTTGGAGGAGGTCTATATCTAGCAGTAGACGTTTTTTGGATGAGATGATGATGATTATACTACACAACACTACGGTAAAGCTGTACGGGACCTGTAGTATTACAGGTATTATACAGCTTTACTGTAGTGTCGTGACTTGAAATTCACCTATACTCTTAAACCAATGATCGTTAAAATGTATTATTTGGTGGATCAAGATCAGAGGTAGACGACGGCCAGTCTTCAGCTTTGATGAAGTCTGGAACGTTTGTTTCTAACCAAGATCGGGTGGTTCGAGCTTTATGTTCCGGCGCAGTCTTCTATGAAAATGACGGTCGGATGGAGTTGTGGTCACGGACGGATACGATATCTGCTCAAGCCAAACATTTGTATGCATGAACCTTTAATATTCGATTGATATGAGTGTTTCTATGTATGTATTTTCAATATTAGAATATGTATTCGGATATGTATTTATATAAGTGGTGCAGCCTCAAAAAATACAAGCTCTGTTTAATTTAACTCTAAATGGCGTTGTGGGAAATATGAAAACCTTCATTCAATACTTCAATCGTCGATCAATTAAAAAACATTTAACGCCTAATTAAACACTAAATAATGATGGCACAGATAAAGATTCTAGTGCAATTTATAGCAATAGGTTCACAAACATTAAAATTACTATTCTACAGATATATTTTTTTATGTAATCGCGGCCTAACGAGCAGACGTATCGCCTGATAGTAAGCGATTATCGCCGCCCATGGACATCTGCAACACCAGCGGCGTCACAAGTGCGTTGCCTGCCTTTGGGGAATGGGGAGGAGAATCGGGACGGGAAGAGGGGCTGGGCTATGGGCCTCCGGTATCCCCACTCACTCTGTGAAACACAGCGCAAGCGTTGTTTCACACCGGTTTTGTGTGGCCGTGGTATCACTCCGGACGAGCCGGCCCATTCGTGCCGAAGCATGGCTCTCCCACGGTCTACTGTCACCATAGATTTAAGCTTTGTTCTTCAGATAGCAGCTGTATGATCTCTGAGAAACACAAAATTACGCCATTTGTGTCATTTAAATATAAATCTGACCGACTTCATCGGAACGTCAAGAAACAGGCCCTGAGGAAATTAAACAAGACGGTGATATGACACCCGTCTTGAGCTAAAACTAATTGTTATTTATGACCACCGAGTGAATAGCCGAGACTTACGTATTCGGTGTCGCTTCCTCGCAGCGCGTCGAGCAGCTCGTCGGCCGAGAAGGCGGCGGACTGCGCCCCGCGCGGCAGCGCCCGGCCGCACACGACGCGCGACATGGCGCAGGGCGGAGGGCGGCGCTGCACGACCCTGCACTCTAGTGCTCGACGTGGGAAATTCGCGAGCTGCGCGAGCGCAGGACTGGCGCCGGGGCGAGGGTCGTTGTTCATATATACCCACGTTCTTACCCCTAATACAGAGGGCGGAGGGCCGCACTTTGCTCCCTACCACTGTACGAATTTCCGCAACGCCCTCCGCCAATCTTACAGTAAATATTTTTTTCTAATTAATAGACTTAAAAAAAGAGGAGGTTTCTCGATTCGACCGTATATGTATATTTTTATTCTAATATTATTTTCGTTGATTGTAGAAGATGGCCGTCGGTGGTACATTATGGTATGTGTTCGCTTTCGTAAACCAGTTGTTGACTGCCCGTGATAGTGCTGCGAAATTTGTTTTTAAGTGTATTTTTCGAGAATGTTTTCATCTCATTCTCAACAAAGTAGATAACCGCAATGTGCCACAGTGAGTATTGGCAAGACTGGCGGGGGAAACCTAGTATTAGTTTTTGTATCTCTGTTATCGCGGCAAAGAGTAGGCTATGTCCTTCTTTTTTTTTTACGTGGTGGAATGCCTTTACACGCTTCGCTCCCCCCCCCCGCGGGGACAGGGTGTTTACTTTGTGTGGGACTCCTGACTGACTCGCCAGACTACCCACTAAACCACCACGGTGTGCCACTCTGCGCCTGAGATGGGAGAGGTCCGGGAACCGCTTTCTTACGCCATCCGGACTCCTCCCAGCGCCTGCCCGCACTGAAGCGGGCAAGTAGGCTATGTCCTGTCTCAAGAATCAAATTACGTCCTTGTCAAATTTCATTACAACAGATTGACACTTGACAATTGACAGGCAGAAAATTATATACTTTAAATTTTTTTAGAAAAAAGATAGCAAATTAGGTTTGTGTCGGTGTCAATTGACAGAGCACAAGCTACGAGTGTAGGTAGGCAAGAGCCAACCGCCAAACGCAAAAACTCCAGAGCCTTTACTAAATAACCATATTATAATAATCTTTGGAGTATTCGGTCCCGACTACAAAATTAGTTTTCTTGTCTAAACTTATTGTCTAGATTTCTTCATATTTCTTTCGTTTTTAAAGACCACTCCAGGAATAAGCATGTATTGTGGAGGCCACATGAAACAAATACAATAACACCACACCCACAGGTAGATACATAAATAGGATTAAAATAATACGATGATGTTGTAGGTAACTAGAGATTTTTATTCTAAAACTTCAAAATATTAACTAGATACTCTAATAAAAGTTTTTACACAGACAAAACAAAAGAGCCTAAAAATAAGTAACAATGCACGAACAACCTCGTCATATCTAAAGGACTTTTAAACGAAGGGCTTCTAGCACGCCCAGCTCGCTCTCCCACCAGCGTACATGGTGTAGGTACGATATAACTGCTATACCGACCTCCGTCATCCCTGGCGACTGATCAACAAGTTATCTAATGCTTTAGACCGCATGTACGTATACCAAAGTTTAATTTAAACTGCTCATTATATAGATAAATTATTGACAGCAGTAAAACAGATTTTTGAATGAATAATTGTAGCCGTATCTAAATGTGTGACTTACTGTCCATTAAATATAGCTTTATCTCTGTGACAGTTGTCACAGTGTAAATTGTTGATATGTAAATATATTGTTTGTATATTGCACTTTCTTTGTGACAACAGTTGCATGTAACTAATGCATTTATGGTGACTTGTAAACGTGACGCTTATCCAAATTTACTTCGTCAGTTTCGTAGTCATCTGTCATAGAGTTCAATACATATATTTATAGGACTATAGGTTTATCTTCATCACAAATTGGGAGACAGTTTCAACAGTTATCAATCGAGTTTCGCTGGGACTGTCTCCCGTTATTTATATCTTTTAAATTTAGATATAAATATTAGGTAAATTCTGAATGTTGATTTCTGTTAGGCACTTGAATTACCGTTTTCAATTGCCGAAATTTAATCTTTTTTTCTAATCCAGGCTTGTGTTATTTACTATTAAATTCACTTTAAGGTAAGTGGACGAAAATTTATAGTTTCCAAAGTAGGTACATAGAATATGCAACGGGAACCATCTTGTAAACACAGCATATAATTTTTTTGTAGTCATAATATCGTTCGCAATTTTTTCACTGAAAGTTGGATTTATTTATTTTATTACACACTTGACAGAAAAATTTACACGCTGTGTTTATACAAAACGCTTATTTCATCTAAAGCCACACAGTCTTCACCGTCAGGAATAAATCAAATGAAAATATTAACTCGGTACACGCACATGGAAAATGTCAATGCTAGAAATAAGTTACTACAATTTGAATGCGTTACGCGTACGGCACGTACAGTAAAGTGTACGTTAACTTGGAGCAATTTTCATCGATGCCACTAAACACCACAAGGCAGGCTGGACACATCAGTCGACACTTCGGCCACCACGTGGTCGTCTCACTTACAGACCAATTCGTCGCTTTAATGTTCCGCTAAAAAAAATAAAACTCCTTTTAATAACGGTTATATCTGGTATGGAGGTGATAATGGATAGCACTAAACAAGTTCGATTCCTAAATCATATTAATTGTTAAATCATCTTATTGTTCGTTCGTTGTGACTCTTTCATCATATCATATCTGTGAATGCGCTACCTAATAATATCAAACCTAGACTTGTTCATATTATGGGTTGAGTTTCCGGGCAAAGAGTGACCTCTTTTTGACATTTTAGCAAGATGCGATGTGCGCAATCACTATCGCAAGCTTGTTCTTAACGGAAGTAATGAGTTCAAAATATTGGGTACAGGATTTCGCTATGGTTGAAAGTATTAAAACACTGTTGAATGCAAAGCTTCCTAAAGAGTACCAGATCTTCTTGTAGTGATATCTCACGTATGGCCTTAACCCTCTCCTGAGAGCCCAGCAGTGGGACATTATGGGTTGTTCATGGTGATTGATGAAGTATTTATAACTGACTTAAAAAAACGAGGTTCTCAATAATTAGAGAGTACTTATTTTTATTTGTAACCTACAAATGTTAAATAAAAAAAATAAGACCCTTTCGACAGAATGAAGCACCCGTACCTTCTCATAGTTGTACATTGTCCAAACTATCTTAGGGCCAATATTTACGCGGCAAACTAGATCTACTTATTGATATGATCCGTGTATGGGGTCGATACACGGACGATCGAAATCTATTGATTTACGTACGAAACGTTCGCACATGATCGATACCTTTTCAT
Source organism: Hyphantria cunea (assembly GCA_003709505.1). Lineage (NCBI taxonomy): Eukaryota > Metazoa > Arthropoda > Insecta > Lepidoptera > Erebidae > Hyphantria > Hyphantria cunea. Next base: position 1,407,831 of record PKRV01001636.1, on the reverse strand, counting down.
ATGACACAACATAATGGTCCGTCAAGTGTTAACATTGTTAATTTTCAATATAACTTTGACTACCAATTGATTCAATTTAATGACGGCAATTCCAGTATTCGGGATTAGATATATATATACTAGTTAAAAAATTCAATTCTGTGTTTAAAACTGCCATATTATTTACCTTCGTTACCTACTAAATAGGTACATGTAGCTTCAATTTAAACTTCAGAGAGAGTGCCAACGTTTACAACAACTAAATGTATCTTTCTCCGAGAACCTCGCTAGGTTAGGGTCGACTCAGTTTATTGCGCTACGGGGTAACTTGTCTTTTTACGTGGAGCGAGTGCCAGCAGACCTCCTCAACCCACGAATAGAAAGCTCTAGAAAGTCTTGTCAGACTTTTATGGGCTCCAACTTTGTTTTTTTTTTTTATGGATGCGCCTGCCTTAGTGACTCTACTCTGCCCGATGGAAAGCATAAACAGAATTCAAGAGCGGTGGTCACCATACTCATTGCTCGTGCAGACAGTGCAACAATGCTTCTGCATCATCGGGCCTGTCTCGCACTCATCAACGAAACACGACATCACGATTGCTGACATTTTAAGTTGTTCTTCCGTGAGAGGTTAGTACCGGCCCGGTCGAGGCGATCCGTTCTTGATGAAATCAGCGTGGCTCTACTACCTTTGCTTAACCGAGCTCTGCGACAGGGAGGGTCTCAGTGTGTTAGGAATAGTCATCTATCCATAGACTGACCCGGCTAGGGTTGCTCAACTTTGCAATGTGTTAACCTACGCGGTTACCTCTGAGTCTGTTTCGTTTATTCATAAAAATGAGATGAAATTATAGTTTAAATTAGTAAAGCTACACGGTGTCCTCTTGCACCTTGCAGTTTGGTATGTCGTATTAGTGATAATAATGTGACACTCGGCCGTCTGATCCCTAATCACTCCAATCAGGTAAAGCTATAATTGTGACGCGACTATAACAATGTGTCGAAGCTAGTTGCAGGTATCAACTGTCATTATCTAAGCGACCGTCTGTTTCATTTAATGATCTAGTGTGAATATTAAACAGCATCACGTCAACATTTACCACTAAAACTCTTTAATCTATTTGAGAGTCGCAATGTTCGTTTAATGGACTCGTGGCAGAGTGCTGCGATTATTTGTTCAAACGATATTGAGATTAGTGCAACATGTAATACGTGCTCTCACTGACAGGTCCGCATTTGAATATAAAAAAAAACGTAACTCGTATTGATATCGGGCAATTGTTTGTGACCGACTCGTTTTGATACTTATACAAAGTTTTTACATTACATTTCTTGTGTTAACAAGGAATTGTGCTCATACACTTAGGGCGACTTGCACAACGAGTAGCTACTAAAAATGCTATATATATATATTAGCCCATTATCATATTTAACTAAATATACCTGCTGTCATCGTTGCTCAAGAGGGCGCTAAATTTGTTTAATTAAACGAGTTCATGTGTTTAACTGCCTTTAACTAATTTTGTTTAGTTGCTACTTAGTCCAACGTTGTGCAAGTTGCCCTTAGATTATACCAGAAATTACAACAAACATTCGATGATTTACTGTACAAACTACTAGTTGCCTAAAATACTTAATTTTTTCGTGATTAAGAGGTACTGAATATTTAACTTAGGTCGGTACCTCCCATTAAATATGGTAGGAGGTTAGGTATTGTCTAGCTAAAATGTTCGATATTGTTACTTTCAAAACATTAAAACCAGTTGGTCGCGGTTCGGCCGCACTGCCTCGTGCACTTGTATCTATGGGATTTAAATTGTTACATTTAATCTCTTTACATTATTATTGTATTGTACAGAACGATTTAAAAAAAACGTTGAATCAGGGGAGAACACAGCTGCATAAACATCGCTCCGCGTGTCGTCTCTGTAACTGAGTCTCTAAATATAGAGGCACAAAGTTCAAAATCGATTGTAGTATTCAATCGTAGTGTTGGTCCATTGCTGTACAATTAGCTACGTTGCTTGCGCTCTGCGCTTCTAATTGTTATCTAAAAGCTCTGAACTCACTACAATAATATTGAGTCTCGCCAAACTGCCAGCGGGGTTTACAGTGACCATAACTCGATATTACGGCGCGGGTGATTTAGCGATCGTACAACATGCTGAGAGAATGCATTGATTTTGAAGTAAGATAAATACAATATTGTGTCCTGCTTGTCTGCCAAATCTACCTACTATCTCTAGAGCTTTAATAAAATAAATATAAAATATTTAAAAATAGTGGAAAGTGTTTGTGTAATTAATTTTAAACAATATTTTTATTGGTAGTGTGGGTGATAACAAGTAAAACGTCGTTACCGCCGCGAAGAGAAGCTAGTCTAAGAAAAGTAGCCTAAGTTATTCCTTATCATCAGTTATATGCTAGTTAAAGTCTCACCAACATTGGTTCACCCATTCCAGAGATTAACCGGAACAAACATACAGACAGACAAAAATTTTAAAAATGAATTTTTTTGCGTAAGTACCGTACCGTTACATACCTACCTAGCATTTAGTGAAAAGATGATAATTTTAAAAAAAAAATTTACTAACGTGGATTTTAACTTTGTTGCCGACAGAGATTGTTGAATAATTTTATTGAGTTTTCGGCCCTTCAATAATGAGATTTAGTTAGCGTCGAGCATAAGCGCCAGTCGAGTGCCCCGCAGCGCCGCCGCGCCTTATCGCGAGCGATTCAATTAAAATCTGCGCGATCCGCGATACCGCACCTTATCATGCACTCGATCGGTGCACGTGCACTCCGCACACACCGCAACACGCCACTTGTCCACCCAAATTCCATTTATTGTCGGTATCTACTCTTTGAATATTGCATAAACACAAGCTTTGCTGCGACACTCGCCACTCTTAACAGTAAACCTATTTGGGCTATGACTTTAACATTATACCTAATATTGTTAACTTTCTAGAAACGTTATAATACTGAACTTGCCAGTTAATGACCGATGCATTTAAATTTGTCTAATGAGACATATATGTATATATTTGTATAAACAGTTCAGTTACCAACATGATGTACTCACGCAGCAACTAAACAGAAAGATAATTACGTTTTGTAAGTAGATACGTATTTAATCTGACATAAAACGCAGCATGACATTTGTTTGTTGTAATCAATAATTATTTTACGGATATTACGGAAGCAATTTTAGTAATTCTGACCTATTAGATCGGTTTATCTGAGTAACACAGGCAAATGATACCAGATATAATTAATGAGTAGTACAAGTATTATATATTTAAGGAGCGGCGCGTGGCGGAGGCACGTGGCGTGCGCAATATGGCGCCACTCCCTTGTCAACAGGCGACAGCCGCGCGCGAGACACCAGCTTGCAACTTGCAAACGGAGTCTTTTGTTCCAGCAAGCACATACATGAGTATATCCAATAAAGGTATCTACTATGTCAATATTTTTTCTTGCAAGAGTCTTCTCTCGGTCTTTTTGCTGTACGTTAATGAATTATTTGACTTAAAATTGTGATTGCCTCTGATCATAGAAATGCGCCATTTTGCTGATCTAGTTATTATTCTGTTTTTATTGATGGTGGGAAGGATGACTTAATGTGATCTAGACCTAAAATTGAAACCCTTTTTTTAATTGCTTGCCTTAGGTGTATTCTTTTTTTTTTCTTTTTAATATGATTGTATGTTGCTAATAAATAAATTTCAGTTAGAGCGTAGCTTCGTTGGAATATACTGATGCTACGCATTAGTAGTTTTCTAAACCGAGCTACGCAGCTACGCGGACAAAGTTACGAAATTCAACCCACTTGAGAAGTGCGGCTTAAGTGTGTGGTGGGTGTTGGTGAAGTCACGAAATGTCGGGGCGCTGCACGTGCGACCACTCCGCGTCACTTGTGACCAAACACAATAACTAATACTCTTAACTAACTCATACAAACGCGCCCCGCATCAAAACGTTATTATAGTATCATCACACCAAATCAATGTTAATTGTTCGCGACCGCGGAGCCAAACGCATTATTTACATCCCCTTCTGCGTATTGCAGCGCACGGTCACGTAGTATCGCTCTTGTCATCGCACTCTGGTCCTTATTCGATGGGAACAGAATGACATATTGTTCGGAGTGTCATTGCAATAAAGGAATAGCATGTCGGTGTGCGGTGCAACCACTAATAGCAGGCAGATCGCGATGTAATGAGAGCGCGCACCGTGCCTAACGCGCCGCGACAGCGAGCACGTGCGAGGTGGCGCGAATCGCACCAAGTGTGGCGAGGGACAGGGGCTTGCTGCGACAGGTTGGGCAGGGCCCCGCGCACTGGCGATACGCGAGCACGACTCAAGACAAAGTACTTTTTTCTTGCAGCTAGAGATTGACATTTAAACTATTCAAGCAAATGTATTAAAACAGCTTCTATTATTACAGTTAGATTAACTGATAGAAAACTTTTGTACTTTTTGTAAATACATAAAAATTATACACATGGAAAACATCTAAACTCCAAACAAATATTTGTAGATCATACAAACATTTGGTCTAATCTGGGATTCGAGCCCGAGAATTCAGTATAGCGGTCAGACATGCTACTACCGCACCACCGTGACAAACTGACAGTCAGGCGAGGCAGTCTCTCCTGACTGTCAGTATATTGATATATAAGGTGAATTTCCAAAGGCTTATGGAAATTGAAGGAAGGTTTAAGTGAAATTCAAATAGATGTGAAGATGCTTATACTAACTTTCCTCCTCCTCCTCTTCCTCCTCGCCGAGCGAGGTGAGCGTGACAGAGTCGTCGGGCTCGATGCGCTCCGCCTCGCGCTCGCCGGCGCCGCGATACAGTTCGGCGCGGGCCTCCACCACGTCGCGCACGATCTCTGCAACGTTACAGAACCTACATTACACACACAGTCTCGTGCCCACTTGACAACCCATGGGTAAATGAACGACTCCTCAGTCAAGTCAAGTCAACCTTGAGACCGTAAGTTGAAATCGATTCTGGATTGATCGATTGACGAGTTTTAATTGTGTCAAAATTGAAACGCATTCGATAATAAGTATGGCTTTAACTTTTTTAATAGAAGTGAAAACACAAAACCATAAACAAACAGTTGTTTAAGTTCACCTGAAACGAAACTCTTCGCTCGTTAAATGCGTGATAAAAAGAAATATAAAAACATAAATCATGAAAAGCAGTCGGTTAAATGAGTTTTGTTCCAGTTCAACCGATTACAGGTAATGAGAGTTTAACCGATACATGAGATGTCTTTTAAAATACTTGTCTAAAACACACGGTATGCGAACGCCTGAAACGGGAGGGGACCAGCACGTAACTTCATTGTGACATAATTATTTACATTTTCATTATATTTTGATATATCTTTAATTCAATTGCAACCCATTCGATATTTTGAACGGCAAGCGCAGCCTATTGTTTCAGTTTGTTCACTCGTTTCAAGTATACTTGAATGTTTCCTCGTACATTTGAATACTTACAAATACTATAGGTTGTACCTCACTCTACAATCATCAATCGCTAAAGAAACTCCCGTGCAATAGCTCGCGAATAACAACTTATCGATTAGGTACCTGTGATAACGTCGCGGCTGGTGACAATCGATTCGATCTCGCTGGAAACCTCGTCGACGAGCCAAGGCATGAACTCCTCGTCGATACCTGATACAAATACACGATGAAACGTTCGGTCGGTGCGAGGGGAGCAGTAGTGATAGAGTAGAGAGCGGTGAGAGCGCACTGACCCCTCTCGATCCGCTCCACGAGGTAGCCCTGGTCGCGCAGGCCGGCCAGCACGGCGGGCAGCAGCTCGGCCACGTAGCCCCGCACGAGCAGCGCGGCGGCGGCCCGCTCGCGCGCCCCCGCGCCCGCCGCCCGCGCCGCGCGCGCCTCCGCCACGCGCCGCTCCTGCGCACCGCGCGCCACTCAGTAGCTACAAACTGTCCTTGTAATCTGGCCGTACGTACCGCGTTACACACGCACAGAAAATTTATATTATACGTAATTCCTCCTGACTAAACTCGTAAACGGCTGAACCGATCTTAAGATATATCTTGTGTCTATTCCTGAGCATTCGAGAATGGTTCAGATTTAAAAATCGACCCGAGGGTAACACCGCGGGGCTCATCTAGTTACTTATAATATTTAAGCACCGATAAATTATCTCTATCCCCCTACATTCTATACTCGAGTTCATTTTTCCTTACTCGTTTAATCTGCGCTTTTCTAGATTGCTCTTCCCCAAGAAATCAAGGTGAAGGTGCGAGCTCTCCTTACCCACACTATATTATAAGTGAATATTTTTACACATTTGTATGTAACCAGGTACGAGTTACAGATATATTTATAATATTTCTTGTCTACCTTAAAGACTCTTAACCAAGGTGAAATGCACCTTTTCATTTTTTCTTATACACCCTACGGTAGACTGGTACACAATACCTAAGGCGCTAAGTCCTCCATTACACTTTAGTTCACAAAGTATATAAACACAACATAACTACTCGACAAATAATGGCATTCTCAAAACAGTGTGCTAAAATATTTAAACTATCTTACAGGAAATAAGCAGAAGAAAATAAGGTATCCATATAGATGATAAACCTTCTCTTGGTGCAGACGCAGGTCCTGCGCGGCCAGGCGCTGCCGCTCCGCGAGCTCGGCGTCCCTGAGCTCGCAGTAGCGGCGCTGCTGCTCGCGCAACGTCGACAATTCCTCTTCTTGCGCCACCTCGGCCAGCGCCTGCTCCGTTGTCTTGCCCACAAGCACCTCCAGTATCGGTTGCACCTCCAGATCGAAGTCGAATAGCTACCGATTCATCGTTATATTATATATATGCATGAGTATATAGCCCATTTTACATCAGCAATAGAAAAGGTTTTTTTTTATAATTGTGTTACAACATTTCAGCATCCTGTGACTCATGCAAGTGACACAGCTCGTTAGTATTCTTTATTAAATTCTTACACTATCAAATAAGGAAAGGGTTAGGTCATTGCAAATACTGTATAAAGTAAACCTACAAACAAATCTACAAAAAACGTATAAATATAGAATCACACTCTACAGCAGTCAAAACCAGAGAAAATAATTTCTATATTTTCACACGAAGTGAAACATTTTCGGTTTATTAGTTCTTAGTATGTGATGTAATTTTGATATTAAGCAGACGCTCGCTACATCGGATATGTTAATCTGCCGGCACATCGTGTAACAGGCCGAGGTTTCCTAGCAGTTGGCAGATCAAGATTAAGTTTTGTGTTTTCGTGACTCCGATACACCACTGAACTATTATAATATTAATGCTTCTTTTGAATTTCTAACTTTTTTTCGATGTCAAATTAAAGATGGGTCCCCGGTAGATAATCGTTTAAGAAATTCATATCTCGTTTCGATTTACGAACAAAAAAGGTTTACTATTGGACAAAACGTTCTTTATCTCTCTCTCTCCCAGATAGGAAATAAACGGTGTGCGAGTGCAACTCACGTCTCCGGGATATATTTGCGTGAACGCATCTGCGCCGGTCTTGGCCGGCACGTACACGGGCGTGGCGGGCCGGTCCACGAACAGATCTGTCTGCACCCCCACCTCCATTTCAGTGCCCTTGTCGAACAGCTACATCAGGAAGAAAAAGAAAAGATTGGGACCTTCACTTTCATCTGGCAGTGAAATTCGCGTTGGGCTAGCCCAGTGCATATTATGGGTCATTTTTATACAACACGTTTATCGTAATTTTAACATAAATAACCGCGCTGAACCAGTTTCGAGGGAGATGATGGCCGGTTTATGCGTCATACTCGTGGACGGGTGCCGCTTGGAGTGACCGGTCGCCCTAGTCAGCGTCGCTTTAGCCAATACTACTAATTTGGTTCGTTCAGCTGCAACTCTAGCCTCTGAATCCAGTCGCGAATAATTTTTAACAGTAAATTTCGGTACCGAATGTGAGTACACCTTGAACGATTTCTGTGTTTAAGTTCAAACCTTCAATGGTATCACTGAGTGTTTTTTTTGTTAGTACGTTAGTTTTTGGCCCATTTTAATAAAATGAAATTCAGCCGGCGACAACTCGCATACTGTTTACCTTTCATGTAATCTATTGTACTTGAATATCTGACTTTTAAAAAGAGTGGCCTTGAGTGTCTTTGCCAGTATTCTTCTCGGGTTTATCAGAGCAGCGCGGCTTACCTCCTCCAGGTAGTAGTCGGTCTGTAGGGGGTGGTGGCGGCGGCCGGGCGCGGGCGGCGGCGAGGCGGGGCGCAGGCGCGCGGCG
>PKRV01001636.1:1387914-1399524 GCA_003709505.1 Hyphantria cunea | reverse complement strand
GCGCCGCCGCGAGCTCGCCTGCCGCGCCTGCCGCGCCTGCCGCGCCTGCCGCGCCTCCGCGCTCTCCGCGCCGTCGCCCTGCGCGAATTTAGAGTAGGTACAAGAAAACTGTAGGAATTGAACTCTAAACCCCGAGGAGCGGTAGTAATAGATCCTTTTCATTTTGTACTAACTAATTGTAGTACGAAACGAGCGATAAGCACCGATAGGTGGAGTCAACGTACTAATCAAAGTCCTCACGATTAGCGAAACGAAATTCATTTCTACTGTAACTGCCGGTCACAGCGGTTACTCACAATAACTCAGTTTCTACAGAAGCGTGCTTGTTGAGTGGCCGTCGGGATCGACGTCACTCGACCGGTCGTAGACATGCATTATGTGAGACCGCTCAGTACCGACAGGCGACATCCACGACACCGTCCTACAATTTCGGTTTGTAAGACCAAGCGAATTACAAGCGAATTTGTACAGACATTAGTCAATTACATCATCATCATCATTGACAACCCGTAATGTCCCACTGCTGGGCTCGGGTCCTCTCAGGAGAGTGTTAAGGCCATACGTCCCCGCGCTGGCCAAGTGCGAGTTGGGGACTTGCAAGAATACGTTGCGGCTACGTTTCTAAGCTTCTGGGCGTTTCTAAGCCGCCCGAAGGCCTCCAAGTAAGCTGCACGACTGTTATCGTATGATAACAACCGGGACCGACTGTTTAACGTGACCTTAGAATCACGGAGACGCTCATGGTAACTACCAGCGGTCACCCATACAGGTACTGACCGCGCCGTCGTTGCTTACCCTCGGTGATAGTTTCTAATCACCGAGTGCAACTGGGCTATGAGCGCCTCTATCTATTAGTCAATTACGAAATAATAATAATGTCTCAGTAAACTACTCAACTATTGGTGTTTTATAAATACATAAATACTGTATATAATTTAGTTTTAAAAGACTTGTAGGAAGAAGCAGTTCATTTAGATATAGATTGTTACGACACATAACACCGCAACGTGAGCTATGTGGCAACTCGAAATGTACGCGGAGTGTAGTTAGACGCACGGCAGACGGGTTAGTTGGGTAATTATCTCGTATGTATGTCTCATAATAAACACAATATGTTACACAATACAGCGTCGATTATCCTAACTAATTGGGGGACTTGGGTGTTCGGAAAACCGGTGTTTTCAGATAATCGAACGACCTTCACACATCCACTTTTTATCGTTTATTATGAGGCTTTGTTCCGGAAAGTGTCAATAACGCCTTGACCCGTGGGCTATTGTATTGAAGGCACGTTAGGTGGAACACAGAGACGAGTTTATAAAGTCTTGTTACTTTATAAACTCGTCTTTATCTTTTGAGATGTCACATGATGAATGAGTTGGGCGTGACCAAGAAGAATATTTCTCTCTTTACCATTTTCAATTGATGGGCTTTTATAGAGGGTATAAAAGTTTTTGTTAATCATTTCATGAAAATTTTACTATTCAACCAAGCACCATTTTGCGAAGTGTAAACGGTAGGCATCGCAGCCATTAACATGTTTGATACAACTTGTTTCTTGCTTTTACCAATTACAAGTATGGGCTCTCGGTGGCTGCCAGTAGCATTGGCACATGCTAAGTGCGATACGATCCTTGCTTATTTGCTTGACTCGTATCGCGTGAAGGTCGCGGTCGTAGGTCGGATAAGCGGTCGTTCGGTTGAGCGACGTTCGGATAATCGACGCTCCAGTTTTCATAAATTGTGTATAATTACAAAGACTCCCTGAACGCCCAAATACAAAAACATCCCTCCAAAATATTATTTAAATCATATTTTAATCTCTGTTATGTGTAATTTTCGTGCCACGTTGTTGCTCACGCAAACTCCGAAACAATTTAACCAATTTTCGGTTTTTTTATGTCTTGCTGGCGTGCCTAAGATAGAATAACTAAAATTACGCTTATATCATTTGGAGAAGAGCACAATAGACAAGAGGCGCAGACGAAGTTGTCTATGTCAGGCATTTAATTATAACAGGTGACAGGAATTAGAGTCACTTTGCTAGTTTCATATCCTAAAACTAAAATAAAGCTCTGAAAATGCAACTAAAACTGAGCATTTAAAACTGAGACATAATATAATAGCTATCATTTAGGATGCAACGTTCCGATTTACAATGATAGTGTTAATATTCTATGGATACTTGATTAAATATTGAGTATTTTAGTGAAAAAATGTCGTGCATACCTAACATGTATGCATTGTGAGTCTTTTTGTAACTGACACACGTATTGTTAAGGCCTGTGAACAACTGTTGTGAAATGTCGCGCCGCTAACTAATGTGTATTCAAAACAGCTACAAGGCAGTAAAGCACTAAATAAATACAATTGCTTCAACAGCTAATTAGGGGCAAACGACCTTTGCTCCGGCGGCGGGCCACTTTCAACGCTGCTAGTCTTGTACTTGTGCTCGGAGCGATGTGTCACTTCACTTCGCACGTGTGTAGGCAGATACATTTGTCTATCCAACAGACATTTGTCTATCTAATCCCCTAATGTTTGCATAATTCTGGACTCGTTTGGTCATGAGTCATCACGCATCTCTTTTAGTTTTCGTTCAAATGTCACCAGACAGAAGCCATTACACAGTTTATTGTTTGTGATCTTGTAGGTTCAAGTGAGTTAGACAAAATGTAAAGGCTAGACAACGAACTGTTACAGGGCAAACCTCTACGGCAATCATTTATAATATACTAGTCAAAACAAAATAAGGGCCACCACGTTTTTACAGTATTCTCATGAATTCTTGAGGTTTCAGGGTTGATTAATGATTAGATTGGATGAATTAATTAATTTTCATTGTAAACAACAAAAAAATTATGGAAGCAAAATAAAAAAGGTGTACTACTGTTTCTTGAGGAATTTGTTCTCAGCTTGTTTTCAAAACGTTGAGAATTACCAACTCGGTTCTACCTGATATAAAGATTCCTCCCCACACCATAACATTGGGGCCCCCAAATCTGCCACTTTCATGGATACAAGCATCCGAAAATCGCCTCACCTCACCGTCACGCCTCCAAACCATAATGTGACGGTCATTACTAAAAAAAAATAACTTTGCACTCCTCCGTAAATAATACTGTGCTCCAACCACTCATATCCCATGCCAGATACTGCCTTGCGAACGATAGTCGGTTTGTACGATGAACATTTGTTAATGGTATCCGTACTACGCGTCTCCTGGAGAACTGCTGGTCCTCGTGTAGCCGATTTCTGATAGTTTGATCACTAACACGTGTAACCGTCGCCTGCCGCAAACGGTTTTGTAAGTAACGGGTGGTGACGCAGCGTTCTCTGCGCGCAGTCAAGCGCACGTAATGGTCCTCCTGTGCGGTGGTTGCTCGAACTCTTGTCAGATCCTCCTCTCCTGGTTAGTCTCTCAGTCTCTTGAAATCGATTTTAAGATTTCTTGATCGCTCGCCGGGAAAAACCCAGCTGCAACGCCACAGAACGCTGCGGATAGCCTTCTTGAAGCAATGTTATGGCCCTAGTTACAGTTGGTAAGTCCATATGTATAACAAATACCTAAACTTTTGATTGTGATAAGCATACAGATTGTGCCATTGGTGCACTATCTGTATGTAGGTTAAGTAACGAATTCTAATAAACTAGACTACCGCCACTAACTCGTGTATGGTAAGAATTGTGAGTATAGGTATTTATAAAGGACAATGGCGCAAAAGTTGTTGATAAAATTCCCAAGCGTCTATAAATGTCATAATTACAAATGTGAATGAAATAATTTCTTACGTATTTTCAAGATACGCCGAAGATCTGTTAAGTCTAGGAAAAATATCATTTTTAAATGAGAAAACATTTGATTAAAAAGGTAAATCCTTTTTAATGTCATTGGAATACAAGGTAACGATAGTTCCGCTGAATGTCGCCACATGATAATAAATCTTCTATCAGTTACATACATGAACGTTTTGCATTTAAATAAGTAATATACGTAACACACGATTTATAATGTAACAATCTGAAATTTATTTTATTACAAAGACTCACGCGGTATTTAGTTATTTATTTACTAAGCCCAATTACATTATGAATACAATTCGGGTATGGTAAAATACTATTACAGCCATGACAATACTTGAAAATCATAACATGTCGTCCGTTGCTTACGAGTTCGTGCCTCTTGTTATATCCTTGTGTTTTTGATTTCCGTCCTCTCCCTGTACGAATACTGCTTGCCAAAGGAATTTGATCACCTGCCTTAACGAAGATTACTTGCTGTGTTTTATGGACTACGATTCTTTCTGATACCTACCCCTACTTTGGATTTTGTTGAGCATCGATTCGTTGCTGACATTGTTACTAGGGACTGCGAAGAATATAAAGTAATAAGAAAACATTGTTTTATTTTTTAAACATGTTCTTTCTTCTATTAGAAAAAATGAGCAGATACTCTAACTGAGTGCAGAGGATCACCACTGCCTTTATGCCACGCATATATAGTTTAGTGGTTTCTAGAGTCTGCTTTTTAACCGAGAGGCCGCACTTTCATTTTTAGCAGGGAACAACTATTTTTTTTGCCATTGAAAATTGTTTCTCGTTTGGTTAAGACCTTGCAGGCTACTCGTCTGATTATCTGATAAAAAGATGGTCGCATGCTGCAAAGGGCACGATAAGTGGATGGTTCTGGTAACTAACTATATATAGTGATTATCATCAAAAAAATCTAATCAGAAGCTTAAAGGTGGTCTAGAAACTCTAAGAGCAAGGTTTATTAGAACTGTTGACCTACTGCGCTCATGATTTAAGAAGATGAACGTCTTTGGCGATCGTCGATTTTATATAACCTCTATAGCTAATGTTGGTATACCTACTGTAGGTAGGAAATACCTAAGGACAGGTACAATTATTTGAGAATCTAGACATTACAAAAAAAGAAAATCCCAGAATATTAAATATTTCAGGCCTGAGATTTAAAACAAGCGGCTAAAAAAATAATTTTCTTTATACTTCTGTGAGTGCGTCTAAAGTCTAGATGCAAGGATTTGTAATCAATCTAGTTATTTAAAATGTACCTATTTTCGGATTGTATTTGACATGTATTTGACTAAGATTTTGATTTGGTACCTACAATTTGTCAAAACATAACCCCTAAATGTTCAACCTGGAATATCTTCAATTCACTACTTCTTTCGGTGGTGCTTCCTTAGGCAAAAGTGATCAGGAATTAAAGTACTATATTATTACATATTTTTCATTAGTAGACACAAGAAATTTATGCCAACAAAAGTTTGTTAGGGGATCTGCCATTGTCCTTTAATGAGATAATGTTTATACGCACTAGAGTACGTATCAACAATATTTGTTGAGAAGTGTATAAACTTGGTGTATGCTGGTATATCCACATTAGCGTCATACTACATTTCGTCAGTAAACCTGTGTTAAGAAAGGTTCGAGCTCTTGATTCGGAGGCAGAACAGTGATACTCACTGCGGCGTGCGGGTGAGAGGCGAAGGTGCTGCCGCGCACCACGCGCTTGTCGTGCATTACGTTGGAGTACTGGCCCGTAGTGCCGATGCTGCCGCTGAAACACAACACACCACATTGTCACTTCATTGAGACTAATGGACGACTGTACTTAATCGATTCAGAGTTCACAGATCACACGTATATGCCGAGGAATCCCACACCGACACGATGGCGCGTTGACTTGAGCATGCTTGTGGCACTCATAAGTAACTTTAGTTTAATTCTGGTTCTGACAATAACGTAATAGATGAAAATGATTACAGTTATTCAGATCTGGAATATGATTAACAAAATCCGAACATTTATCTTAAATATTGTATATTAAAATCATTGCATTGTATTGTAGTCTCATTAATGAACATTTATGGAATTTTGGTCATTACGGAAATATAATATGTTTTCATTCCACCAAAAGTTTTATAAATACCATTATAAATGTGGTCTTTTAATGTATGAATAGATTAGAGCTTCAATCAAGTCAGAAAGGCTGAACGGATTGCGATAGAATTTGCACAGAGATAGATTGCAGACTGGGAATAGGTATAGACTACTCTTTAACCCGGAAGTACTAACTAAGTCATTGAGAGTACTGCTCAGAAGTCGTTAGAAGATGGTATATAATTTAAACGAACATTTTTAATGAATACTCTCTATTGTCGGCGCTCAGTGGAACTTGACACATTCTTGAAATTGAACTTGTACTTATATTTCATTATTTAATCGAATCTATGATAATGAAACTGTACAGGTTAAATTTTAAGCTTATTTAATACTGAAATGACAGTATAAGTGGGCTTAGTTTCAAGAATGGATGTACCTACATATTATTTGTGAGGGTAAAATCGATCATGAGCTTTATAATGATCTACGTTATGATTACTTTGTTCGGTGCATACGTATCACTTCCAACTGCCTCGTTGGTCTAGCAGTTGAAGTATGCGACTGCCAATCAAGAGGTCTCGTGTTCAAATCCCGGGTCGGGCCAAAAGCGTTATTGAGATTTTCTGATTATATAAATAATTAATAACAGTTCGGAGATTGGAAGTTAGGGTCTGAACCCCCGTGCCTTGGAGAGCACGTAAAGTCCTGCGCCTGATCTCTCCCCGATCGTGTCGATTAACCGTCCCATCCGAGTATGAGAGAGAGGGAACAGAGAGTGCACCTGTTTTTGCACCCACACTTGTGTACTATAATACTATAAGATTTCCTAGGAGAACATCATCATCATCACTTTCAAGAGTTCAGTACCTACTACTAAATAGTCTACCTACTAAATATTGTATTAGGGTTTATTTTTGATATCTTTTTTAATGAAGAGTAATAGGAACTAAGATAAGATAACAGATCGGCGTAGAACGGAAGCAGGGCCAGTGTTGCTGACCTCGTGGCAAGTGGGACGCCGGGCCGCCGCCACCACGCGGCGCCACCCACTATTTAATTCAAACAAACTAACATACGTCGGTAGTGCGTCCCTGTCGATTACCTTTTTATTTTTTAAATTTAAAGAACTTATGTGCAGTTTCACTCGCTTACTATTATGATAAACATCACACTATTGCTTCTGATTCACTTCTATTCGATGTGAATCGGAGGCAATATATATTGTTGACCGTACGAGTCTAATAATTTTCTGGGAATTCTGAACAAAAGATCGACACCATACGAAAATTTATAAGTAATTACTATGAATATATATTCAGATATTGTATCATAGAATTATGTATCAGGGAAAGCCAGCCTACTAGTTATTGCCAATATTGCTAAAGCATGAGTATAAAATATTGTAGTTGAATGTAGAGGTGTTATGAGTCACGTACGGTTGGTCATGTTTCTCGAGCATGTGCGTCATGCCGACGACGCCAGCGATGAGTGCTCGAACGCCTCCAAACACCTCCCCAGCGTGAGGACGCCGCACTCCCTCTACCACGTCGCCGTTGGGCAGCTTCGCCTCGGCTTTTTTTTCCAAAACGCAACGTTTGGCGCGCGGAGCAACTACCTTAGGTTTGCTCGAATATGAGTACATGACCTTTTCTCTTTCTTTAGTTGGATACAGCGTCTCTAGACCCAGAATACGTGCAACTTCTGGTGGAGGCAGCAAAAACTGCCCACACTTCACTGTGGTCACAAACCGCGGCTTATCTCCGTCCATGGATGACGGCGCGTTCCGAGATCGGCTCTTCAGTTCCGGTGACTTGTCCATATTCGGCGAAATTTTCTTTTCGTTTTCAGATTCAATATGATTGATGCGAGGATGTGATTGGCTCAGTGGTTTATCTGACAGCGGCAGCTGACCAGTGCTCACGTTGGGGTTGGAAGCGGCGAGTATACCGTTTCGTGGCCGGTAACGAGTCGGCCGTCGTAGGTTCGCTTGCAGTATTTCCTTCTCTTTGAGTCTCCGTAGTTTAAAATCAAGAGCCCGGGAGAACTTGGGGTCCAGTATCGTATTGGGAGCTGGAGCCACCGGCATAACGTTAGACTCGTCATCGAGTTGCAGGGGCTTCACCACGTTCACGTTGCTCGGCAGCGGCGGCGCGAGCTCAGCGTCCACCACATTCACTTTTGTTTCGTTCGCGCCCTTCTCCTCATGATTGATAACTGTAAAGGCGCTGGACTCCTCGGAAGGCGGCGCAGGCGGCATGACGACGCTTTACATGGTGCCGCTGGTTGTTTGCAAGCTATACCGAGGCAGGCAGTCGTCGCGCGTGTGAAGACCGGTGGCGCTAGCGGTACGACCGGCCTCCTCGGTCGCTAACGATTACTGAACGGCGTGGAGCGGCCGGTGGTCAGTCGGCGTGGCTCGCACGGAGCTATGGGTCATAAGCGCCGCTAACTCACGTGCACTTGTGTCGTTTCACGCGCCCGCCGGGCCACTAATGCGGTATATAAGAACGCGCAAGCGCCCACGTGGACCATACAATGAGGGTAAACACTGGTCTGTTTCCTACGAATGCTTCGCGACGGCGGCATGCATCGAAATAGTTTATTTAATTTGAATGACATGACATGACGCGAGGATTTTTCAGTAGGTCATGACACTACGTGTGGCGAGTTAATAATAGAGTATTGTTGTTCCCCACCGTCTGGTGGTTATTTATACCTATGTGTTTACGAGGGTGTACAAGTACAAAAGTCTGTTTTAAAACGTTCATGTTATTAAAGTAATAAAATGTAGTAATGTTACTTTAATCGTTATCGGCCAAAGTGTCTGTTACCCGGAGGTATTGTTTGCACTCGCACAATGCGCTGTGAGAGGCGCAGTGCGGCGGGAGCAGCGCGTGGACGCGCCACGTGCGCGCCGCCGCCGTCGCCGGAGCCGACACGCGCTCTGCGTTACACTACGCAATGATCACCACATTACGACGACACGACGTTTGCAAACCACTAGTATTATTACTAGTAGTTATTTTACTATTTTTACTCCATTACCACCAACAAATATCGATTTGTAAACTCGTAAATTTCTTATTTAAGAATCTCAGCCATAAGTAATTGAAGACGTGGCTTCACTCTGAGCTTGTGTCTTCCGTAAGGAGAAATAACAGAAGAAAAAGGTAATTGAGTTATTGTCCCTTGGGTTCTAGGAATGCTCTGTTAGTTTTTATTCATTCACGAGATAACATTATTATTGGAAATTAAAAGAAAAAACTGTACATGTCACGTGTTATGTATTCAGTAAAAGACTCCACAGTTACTTTATGTCGTTATCAGTTACAGTAAAGTATGTATTAGCCTCTACTTACAGTAAATACTTGGTATAGTTAATAGGTTCTTAGAACTGCGTGACTCTTTTGTGTTTTATCGTCTCTAAATAGTGGTCAGTGTAGTTTAATGAGCGACGGTGTGCTGTTAACGCAGGTTGACCTTCAAATGTTGGGCCCGAATCTATCACACTCCGGATGTGCGTCGAGAAACTATTAACATAATAATAAACGTAGACGCACGCGCTACGTCCTATGGCACTGCTACGGTGCCGCTACGACCATTTATTTAGAAATGTCAATTAAAATTTGTTATTATTCTTTTTACTTCAGAATCTCTCACAGAAGAGCAACTTAAAATGCCAAAGTTCGTGTTGTCGTTTTTCGTTTGGTGAGTAGCGATGATGCAGAAGCGTCTCACCAGGCCACCACATTGACAGGCTGACTTAAAAAAAGAATGAATCAAAGAAACCATAGAGAAAAGACAGGATGAGAGAGAGGTAGAAGCTTAATATTACTATTTGTAGGATGACTTTTTAGTTAAACTTCTTTAGTTTGTGAATCGTTGCCCTACCTAAGGGACACTCTCAATGCTGACAGTGTCGTTTAAAAGTTGCTCATTTTTCCGTGGGGTCCATTAGGTTACGTAGTTTTTTTTTCAATCAAATTTCCAGGATAACGATCTGCGAGAATTTTATCAAATATAAATAAGTTGACATGTTTTACAGTTACAATAATACTAAGATTATGACTTAACAGATTACGAGTGCTAATGATAGTTACGAGTTACATCGGTGCCTCACAGCACAACCCAGGGGGGAGCCCAAGGGTCACTGGTGTTTCGTGACTCATTAGCGGGGGCCGAGGTCGGGGGCCGGGGGAGGTCGCCACTACATGTTTAATACATAACACGCCGAATATGAAGCAGCGCACGCGACCCACGTCAGGCGGGCGCGCTCAGCACTCGGTGGAAGGTTACGTGGAATAGAATGCACCGAATCGAACTGAATACCAGAACGAATGTTTAACAGTCAATTAAAATAGTTTAACAGAATGTAGGACCTGACACGACATTTTTATAAACTGGGGTACAAAGCCGCATGCCACAAGTACCATTTACGTCTGTTAGTATCTAGGACATTAGAGCAGTGCCTGAAGTATCTTGTTTACTTCAGGAGGCCGGTCAAAAACTATTTACAGGTGACAAACTGAGGAGGGGAAGATAAAAGAGTTGGCAAAAATGATGAGACGGACATTAAATACTGACTCAGAAAAACTAACTAGCAAGGAAGGGAAGATGATTGTCAAGCAGCAATTGTTGGGCAAGGCAACTGTGTCTCGTTTATTTGTGGGTAGCCGTGGGCGGCAGTACTTATGCTCATTTAATCAAATAGTCCTAAAGAGATTGCAAACCTTGTCCCCCGGCCGCCATCTCGGAAAAAAGAGTGTAAATATTTTTATGGTTTATCTGCTAAAATATAGTTCAAACAGTTTTTTATAATTTGAAAAATATTGAAAATTATCGTAAATCATTAATATGTATGTATAGTTGTGATTACTGAAAAATAATGTTTCCCTTGCAGCACTGTAAAACCTTAAAAAATTGAAAATAATTTAAGTGAAAATTCTTCCTCACCAACGCTGCTATAACAACGATCTGATATCATTTTTTGGTAAAATTATTGGAACATTGGATAGGCTCGCTATCCTGGGCATGGATATCTGCCTCAACCCACGCGAATACGTTGAGAGTGTCACTAAATCGGCCTCACGGAAGCTAGGTGTGTTAAACAGGGTGAGACGGTTCTTCTCGCCCGGGCATCTGTGTCTTCTTTACAAGACCCAGGTTCACTCGTGCGTGGAGTACTGTTCTCACCTTTGCGATGGTGCCGCACAGTACTTGTTTGACGCTCTTGACCGGTTGCAGCGGCGAGCAATCCGTATTGTCGATAATCCCGAAGCCACCGAGAACCTTGAGCCTCTACAGTTGCGTAGAGATATCGCCTCCTTGGCCTTTACCATGGTGAGTGTTCTGAAGAGCTCTTCCAATCGATCCCCCCCTCTCCCTTCCTCTACAGAACAACACGTGCCGGCCTTAGAAGTCACCGCTTTAAAATGGAAGACATACGTTCTCGTACTCATCGCTTCGGTGCTTCCTTCCTGTGCCGAGCGGTCAAAACCTGGAACTCACTACCAGCGCACCTGTTTCTTTCCCATTATGATCCCGGGTCCTTTAAGCGGGGCGTGAAAAAGCATCTCACCAGGCCGCAATAGTGTGGGTCACCATGCTGCATTGTTCTTTTTCGCATTAAGGATGGTGACCACCACTCTTGGATTCTGCTCATGCTTTCCATCAGGCAGGGCAGAGTCATTTTGGCAGCTT
>PKRV01001636.1:1265731-1387514 GCA_003709505.1 Hyphantria cunea | reverse complement strand
TATATATATATATATATATAAAATCTATAATTAGGGAGATATCATAATGCAAACAGGTCGAATTGTCCAGTAACTATGATGCAACAGAAGATAGTATACGTTTTAAATCGAAAAAATTTTTTTTATCTTGTTATCCGGTTACGAATTGCTTGTCCATCTCAACTTAACGTGTTCGCGTTGCACAAGCAAAACGTACCATACGTAATCTCTGTTCCTACTAGCATTACAATGTTATACTTTTGTAGCGATCGCTAGTTATTATTGAGAATCGAGCTGTAGGCCGCGGGTCACTGGCTACTAGACCTAGAGTTGCATAGACTTATAGAGAACACACTATAGAAGTTATACTAGCAAAAACATAATCAGTTATACTGAAGTAATCTATACTGTAATAAAGCTGCAGAGTTTGTTCGTTTGGTTCAACACGCTAAGTTCTATAAGTACGGCCTGGAATTGAAAATTTGTTTGTGATTAGACAGTGTGACTACACAAGGATCTGTTCAGAGAACAGCAAAAACAGTACACAAACAAAAAATGTAAATCCATCTGATAATCAGAATCGGAACCGGAGTAAGAAATAAAATCCAACATAATGCGGGCGGGGGCGTTAGAAAAATGAACCAAGTGGCGTGAAATTGGAGAGGCCTATATCCAGCAGTGGACTGCGATAGACTGATGATGATGATGATGATGATGATGATGATTTTGTATGATAGGGTAACACCCTAGAGTCGGGGTTCCAAGGTTTTCCTTCCTAGGGTGCACCTGGTACCCCGGCTCTTAGTACCCTTGATGGCGTGCGGTTTTAGTCGGTTCGAGTCCGACATGCCGCAGTTGGTGTTATACGAGGGGATGTTTTTTATTTGTTTTTTTTTACTTTATGCACATTAGTAGTGACAAAGTTGGACTTAATGCCGTAGGCATTTTCTCCCAGTCGACCTTAGGGTGATGCAGAGCCAACACTAGGTAGATGCACAAAACTAAACATATAAGTTGATCATCATCATCATCAGCCTATCGCAGTCCACTGCTGGACATAGGCCTCTCCAATTTCACGCCACTTAGTTCGATCTATGGCTTCTCGCATCCAGCTCCTGCCAGCCGTCTTGCGCAAATCATCAAATATAAGTTGATATCATATCTCAATTATAAATAATAAACTTTGCCTAGTTTTAGCCACTCTGATCTCGAGAGGGCGCTCGATACATAGTAGGACAGCTTGTAAGAAGGAGGTTGAGTAAGGAAAATCAGAGCGGTGAGTGGGACATTGTAGAAGCATATTGTTGGAAGACCTAAGGTATTTTGTGTGGTTTGAAAATACTTACTGAAATTGAGTAGTTAGGCAGGAAGGAGAGCTTAAAGAGAAGAGTGAAGAATAAAGGGTAGTTAACGTCCGTGTCTGTCTACGTTGGCGAATTGGAAGCCACTCCAAATGAGACCGATAATCGGACACGTGATCATATTTCCGTAAGTTGAATATGAATCGAATGCAATTGTTGAGAAGACGGTCAAGCTTATTGAGCAGATCTGCATTCAGGTCAAAGTAGCACACGTCACCATAGTCGATAATTGGGATTAAAGGGTCCGGACTAGCATTACTAAGAGCCCGTAACGAGCCTGTGACTTTCTGGCACACAGATGCAACTTGTTTTCGCCAGCTGAGAGTTGTGTCGATGTACAATCCGAGGTTCTTCACACTTTCACAGTATGGAGTAATCATACCATCGTAACTAAGTGGTGGAAGTGAAGCAAGGTCTAACTGGCTAATACGACGGTTACTTCCGATGATGATACCCTGATATTTATTTGGATTTGCCCTTACGCCAAACATATCTGACCGGCTGCCAGGTCTCTATTAACGATCGAGACCGCGGACGATACATCGCACAACTCTGTTTGATAATTTAGTTGCAAGTCATCAGCATACAGGTGATAGGAACACTGAAGTTTTAACGTGATAAGATTAAGGAAGATTGTAAAGAGAAGAGGTGAAAGAATACCGCCTTGGGGGACGCCAGCATCGAGACAACACCAGCCAGAGGAACAATCTTCCATCGTGACTTACTGCTGACGATCCCGAAGGTAAGAGGAGAATCAGTCCAGCGCTTGTTGAGAGACTAAGAAATGGGATAGGACAGCAAGGAGGAGTTCGTGTCTGACAGTATTGAAGGCATTGGAATCAACCAGTACCACGGTAGTAACCTTAGCTTTTCCATTCCCGCCTTAATATTACCAGTCACTTTAAGAAGGGCAGAAATCGGAATTCTGCACGGGAAAAAAATGGTAACACTCTACCCGGGCGGCTATTATTGTATGTAACTGACTCTACATATACGTACTTATATGTACGTACAATATACTCAATGTGTGCAATTTTTATTGCCGTTCTTCATCCTCCTTGTTTGGCTCTGACAAGCATAAAGAGGAGTGTAACTTTAAATGACCAATCTATATCGGTTGGTTTAGCAACAATAATGTTTTATTGGGGTTAGTTCTACTCGGTTGGGCAAGTTGCTTGGACATTTCTAAACCCCCAGGTAAAATGTGGTGAATAAACGCTCGATAAAGGTACGCATTGAAATGATTATAAAAGTAAAGAAACGTTTGCCTGTGAGGTGTGGAGTGCGGAAGTTGAGGCGTCGGTCGCTAGGCGACGGCGACGGGCCGCCCGCGCCGGTCAGCGCCGGTCAGCTCACAACCCTCAAGGTTAAGGGCGTTGCCCCCGAGAGCTGCCGCCGGTGCTTGGAGTTCTACATTATCCTTAGCGCTTTGATATTTACTGAACACCTACATAAATCTCACCTTGACAAATAGTTTCACGATTTTCATAATATGTTACGTATGTTTCTACTGCGGTTGAAATAAAACTTCTGGAGAATGAACATAAGGAGCCTAATGGCTCAGTGGTGATGATCTTGATCAAGGACTTAAGATGCAGGTTTGTTTCTCTTATCTCTGAAACTATCACTTGGAGTTGCGTTATTATTTTTATGTAAGCTACAAGCCCTTGGAACAGAGCAGTGACCAGAAATGTAGCAAAACTGGAAGTGATGGGAGGGGCTGTTATGCCAAGAAAACACTTTTCAGAAGGCTCAACTACCACTGTAAAATAAGCTCGGTATCTTAGGTGTGGATATTTGCAACCTGCGTGAGTACATTAAGAGCGTCACCATTTGGGTCACCGCCCTGCGTTGCCCTCTGAGGATGGTGACCACTTCTTTTGGTCTCTACTCATGCTTTCCATCAGGCAGAGTGGAACTTTTCTTTATTTTGATGCTCTTATTACGTTATAAAATATTTTAAAGCAGTAAGTAACTAATCGTCATGAAAGAAATATGTTTTAAGTAAGGTCTTGCATGCTTTGAAATAATTATGTGAAAAGTATTAAATTAATTGAAACAAGAATAGTTTCTCTTTTATTAAACTTTATCTGTATACTTATCAAAGGTTCAAGGTGGTTCAGCCGCGCCCTCCCCACATATTGTTTTAGTTCACATGTTATTAGTCCAACTTTTAATAACTGTTAAGTGCTTTGTTTTCTACCAATCGTTATTCGAGAGAGGGACATCGGAGGGCATTCACATTTAAATTGTGTATATATATGAGAATAAGTTGATACATATTTTTCTACGAAACCCACCTACAACGTTACTATCTTAAGATGCAAAGATGAGACATTAGTCATTTCTGACTTTGTTTTTAATATCACTGTGAAAAGTGAACTCGAGTAATAATTATACTTACTGTGTAACAAGCTTCTTGTTTCGTAATAAGGTAATATAGTTAGCAGTACTATATTTACTACTACTATTGTATACTACTAATATAATACTAGTATAGGCTATATAATATTAATATATATAGTATTATATATTATATTAATATAATATATATAAGACACATTATTAAGGATTTTCAAAATAAACCACAAAGTGTTTCTCTGAAAAATACAAAGTTTTGTTTTATTTAACACACCCTTCCAATATTACAATAATTAATGGGGCAACTATGACAATTACACTTTTAACTCACCTGAAAAATACAAAGAAATGACATTTAAAGTTCACTAATATCGATTCCTCAATTATATTATTTCGTTTATGTTTCTACCAGTTTTTATAACAGATATTACAGAAAATAATGTCAATATCATCCGCCATTAAATCACGCGTCATTCCGCTCTAAGCGCCACAACAACTAATAAATGCGGAAAGCGCGGCAAATTTGAATAAAGAAATGCCATTTCATTACATACATAATACTAATAAAGACAGTTCATCATTCCTTCGCGAAAGTGTTTTACACAGTTATCTACAGCACAGAACTCATATAATAAAATTTTCTCTAACGTGAAGGAGAACGTGTTTCCATCACACTGGAAAAAAGCTCGTATTATACCTCTCCCTAAAACAGCTTACCCATCATCAGTTTCTCAGTTTCGTCCCATATCGATTCTCCCGATCCTTTCCAAGGTGCTTGAGGGGATAATTCGACATGAACTGAACAATTATCTCTCCTCTAATGGCCTATTGAGCCCATACCAATCCGGTTTTCGTACTAATCATAGCACTGTGACTGCATTAATTAAAACAACAAATAATGTTAGACTGGCTATGGAAAATAAACAGCAACAGTACTGGTTCTACTGGATTTCAGCAGCGCTTTCAATTCTGTTGATTTTGACATCCTCTTAGGTACTCTACTCTGAATGTTTCTGGATCTGTAATTGCTTGGTTCAGTTTTTACATTCGGGGTCGCTCGTAACTGGTTCGCTCGGAAGAGTCTACCTCAAACTGGTGTAATCTTAATGCGGGTGTACCCAGGGTGGCGTACTATCTCCTCTACTCTTCTCCATTACCATCAATGCTATCACTAAAGTCATTTCTTCTCGGTATCATCATTATACGGACGACTTGAAGCTTTACCAATATTTTAAGGTTAACGAGGTCACGGAAGCTGTAACTGCCATCAATAATGATCTCAAAAATATCTACAAATGGCTAAAATCGTTCGGATTCTAATCCCGCCAAATTTCAAGCCGTCATTATTGGTGGCAGGTGCATGTATAATAGCCTCAATTTGAGTTCACTACCCCCAGTGACCCATAACAATGCGATCATACCATACTTGATACAAATTAAAAATGTTGAGATATTTATGGACTGCTACGTGTCATGGACCACACATATGGTGGTGAGCAGAAAAGTTTTTGGAACATATCACTCTCTCAAACGTCTTCAAAATTTTCTCCCCTTCTCGACTAAAGTCCTACTTTCTTAGTCCCTTTTCCTTCCACTTCTTGACTATGCCGACGTTTCTTTCCTCGACGCTACAGAAGAACTTTGGAGTAAGCTAGAACGGCTACAAAATCTCAGTATTCGTTTCATATTTGGTCTGAAGAAGTTCGACCATGTTTCGGAGTTCCGGAAACAAGAGAAGTGGTTACCTATTCGGCAGCGTCGAGATCGACACATACTTTCCTTACTGTATTCCACTATTTATAACCCCAATTCTCCTACATATCTTCGTGACTGCTTCGAGTACCTTATTCCCAGAAGCGAACCCTGTCGCTCTTCTTCTTCTCTCCTTCTTCGAACTCCTTTTCATACTTCGAGTTTACAGTACATTTACTCTTTTAGTGAATCTTTTATGGAATGCCTTACCGCGTACGATACGCGCCAGTCCTTCTCTGAGTATGTTGAGGAGGAGAACTAGGGATTATTATTTGTCCCTACAATAACCAGACCGTTATTGTGTGTGTGTGTGTGTGTGTGTGTGTGTGTGTGTGTGTGTGTGTATATATTTATGTATATATATACACACACACATATATATTTACGTACAAATACCGTATGTGTGTACTAATATGCATAATGTATTCTACTGTAGGTATAAACACCGCTCCGAAACTAAACGGTTAGGCTCTTCCTTCATGTGCGCAACAGTTACAACTTGTAGCTCATTACTAACCAGCGAACGGTTCCCTGCCACTATGATCACGGGTTCTTTAAGCAGGGCGTGAAAAAGCATCCCACTGGGCCGCCATAGTGTAGGTCACCATGCTGCATTGTCCACATTTGCAATGACGATTCAAGATTCAGCTCATGCTTTCCATCAGGCAGAGTAGAGCCATTTGGTCAAGTTTTTTTTATGGAATCACGTGCAAACTAGCAGACGTATTGCCTGATAGTAAGCGATTGTCGCCGCCCATGGATTATAATTCTACTTATTTGGGGTATGGGCCTCCTGTATCGTCACTCACTCGGTGAAACATAGCGCAAGCGCAAGCGCTGTTTCACATCGGTTTTCTGGGAGGCCGTGGTATCACTCCTGTCGAGCCAGCCCGTTCAAGCGGAAGCGTGGCTCTCCCACGGTAAAGCCTTATATTTAAATAAAATTGTATTTAAGAAATAAAAGTTGCATATATATGTATATCTGATAAATATGTGGTCTATCCAAGACTTGTAAATTCGATATCTGTAGTAATTTGGCAGAGAGGTGCGCATTAGTTTATTAGGGACTTTATAAGCACTTCCTTAGCCAAGGCTCTTAGGATTTCTCTACGTTGTCGTCATGTGGGGGCTTGCGTGGGTCGATGATCTCTGGGGCTGCGCCGGTAGAGCCACTCATGCCGGATTGGCCCAGAGGGAGACTCCAGACTAAACGGGATACCAGACGGAGTCTGATTCAAGACTGCCGCGATGGGCATTCCAGGCATCCCTCTGCTCTAGCAGAGGGCGTATTGGATTGCGAGTGGGCGAGCTCGGTGTGCACTCACACTGCCTACGAGCGGGTAACACAAGAGCTAGTCTTGTGTTGCCCTCGCCGCTACAACGTAATCCCATTAGGTTGTCGAGTTAGGTCAAGTCTCTGACTCGACTGGGACCGTGGGACTTGGCTTAACCGCCCGGACCGCGAGGAAGAAAACCTCTATAAAAATTACCCCGAATCCCGTGTTCTGGTGTGTGACCAGGGGATGCATGGCTGATGGGTAGTTCAGTCGCAAGCACACCTTCAGCGAAGGACCTGCGAACCCCTCGGTTGGGTTACAAACCTACGCTTGCCCGGGTACTGGGGATCTCTGCCCGGGTGGACTTTTAGTTCTCCCCTACTAGTGGGTTTAACATCGAAGCTGATAAAAATCTAAAAATTGAAAACGATACGGATATAACAACGACGACAAATGGCAAGGTAAACGGACTCGGAAATGAGAGAGATAGTAGGAGGAAGGTGGTAAGGAATGCCAAAGGGCAGTTCCAAAAGGTAGACGACCCCTCGTCTACCGAAGAGAATGCGGCGTCTGTAACGCCTATATCGGTGGGGCTCCCAGAAGTCAATCTGACTGCTGGGAGCCGAAGAATATCAGAGCGCATGCGCTCCAAGTCCGCCACGGATAGTGCGAGCGGTAGTTCCAGTGCGAAGACGGACGCGCTGGAGCTAATGGAGACGGAGCCAATAGACAGCCGGAAACGCGGTTACTCCAGGGGTGGTGAGAGCGACTCATCCCAGGAGATGTTGCCTCCTAAGGTCGCAGGCAGCAGTAGAGGGAGATCGCGTACCCCTGTGTCGGTTCCGTCAAATTCCGCCTTCCGCAAGGCGGAATCATATAGACGAGCGAGGGCAGACGGCGAGAACCAGGCGGAGGAGGAGATCGCCGGTCTCCTGCTGAGGATCGGGGAGGCAGTGGATGGGCAGTGAGTGGGAGGTTCTGTTCTCCAAACGCTGTCTTCTCTGCAGGAGAGGGCGCAGGCGGCGGTAGCCATAACTAAGAAGGTGGCCACCAAGTCCGTGAACCTGAAGGGGCCCTTCGTGAGGGCCCTCAAGGACTCCTCTCCCGCCATTTCGGGGGTTGTAGAGTCACTAATTGGGTATGTAGCACGCCTTCAGTCAGCCAACGATCATCTGTCGGGGAAGGTGGCTGAGCTCAGCGCTCAGTTCGCCCAATTTCGGGCGGAGCGTTCTGGGCGAGGGGCTCCAGCCCCGGCCCTGGCATCGGCCCCGGCCCCGTCACCGGCTCCGGCCCCGTCACCAGCCACGACACCGGCACCGTCTACGTCGCATGGTGGCCCTACTAACTCCGGCATGTCCGACGACCACCTGCGTCAGATCCTCGACGCATGTTGGCGTATGATGGACGGACGCATGGCCGGCCTGGAGGCAAGGTTGTCACCGGCCCTGGTTGTTCGCCCGCCGCTCGCGACACCTAGACCGAAGATCGCGTCGGCACCGACCNTAGAGTCACTAATTGGGTATGTAGCACGCCTTCAGTCAGCCAACGATCATCTGTCGGGGAAGGTGGCTGAGCTCAGCGCTCAGTTCGCCCAATTTCGGGCGGAGCGTTCTGGGCGAGGGGCTCCAGCCCCGGCCCTGGCATCGGCCCCGGCCCCGTCACCGGCTCCGGCCCCGTCACCAGCCACGACACCGGCACCGTCTACGTCGCATGGTGGCCCTACTAACTCCGGCATGTCCGACGACCACCTGCGTCAGATCCTCGACGCATGTTGGCGTATGATGGACGGACGCATGGCCGGCCTGGAGGCAAGGTTGTCACCGGCCCTGGTTGTTCGCCCGCCGCTCGCGACACCTAGACCGAAGATCGCGTCGGCACCGACCCCTCTCCCCGTGATGGGGGGTCGCGTGTCCTACGCGGCGGCGACGTCGGTGCCGGCCTCTGCTGCTGTCCCAAAGACGCAGCAGGGATCGAAGGAGGCCAAGGCTCCGGCCAAGGCTCCAGCCAAGGCTCCGGCAAAGGCGGCTGTGCCAAAGACTGGCCCTAAGACGATGGCACGGACTGGAACGGAGTTTCCTCCGCTCCCCACTTCAACACCTCTGACTGGCCCCTCCATATCTGCCCCCTCTAATGAGGGTTGGCAGGTAGTAGGGGAGGGCGAAAGTCTAAGAAGGCCCAGAAGCGGGTCAGAAAGGCTGCCCAGAAGGCAGCCGCTGGCCCGCAGTCGCCACCGGCTGCCCAGAAGGCAGCCGCTGGCCCGCAGTCGCCACCGGTGGCAAAAACCACCCAGAGGAAGCCGCGAAAACTGCAGCTGCCTAAGACCGCGGCTGTGGTGGTCGACATGTCACCGGAGGCGGCAAGCGGTGGACTGTCCTACGCGGCCGTCTTTAAGACGGCCCGGGACAGTCTCGCCGCTGATTTCGGGTCGGCAGGGGTCCGCTTGCGCCTCGCCCAAACGGGAGCTCGAGTGCTCGAGTTCTCTGCCGCCGGCCGATGGCGCAAAGACGGCGGACACCTTCGCCTCTCGGGCCTGGATGATTCCGTGACGGTCGACGATATCCGCGTTGCAATCCAGGAGAAGACGAAGTGCAACGTGGACAACGTCAGGGTCGGCACCATCCGCCCCGGTCCAGGAGGGCTCGGCTCCGTGTGGGTGAGCTGTCCCGTAGCGTCGGCCAAAATCTTGGCTGACGCCGGCAGGGTCCTCATCGGCTTCGTCAGTGCTAGGATTACTGTCCTGGCGGCGAGACCGATGAGGTGTTACAAATGCCTTGTCGCGGGACACACTCGCACGAAGTGCGAGAGCTGTTATGACTGCAGCGAACTCTGTTTCCGCTGCGGTCGACCGGGCATAAGGCGGCAGAGTGCTCTGCGGCTCCTCACTGCCCTGTGTGTGCGGCGGGCAATAAGCCTGCCAATCACCAAATGGGCCAGGGGGGCCGCAGGCCTTCCCGTGCTTCCCGGCAGACGTCGGCGGCTAGCCAAGTGACCCTGGCTGCCCCCGACGCCGTCCGTCCGTCGACATCGACGCCCATGGAGGAGGCTGTAGAGACGATCCAGTAATGGACCACGTCTCCAGCCTCCTTGTCCAGACTAACCTCAACCACTGCGCCGCGGCGCAGGATCTCTTCCTGCAAACCATGGCGCAGTGGTCGATCGGTNCAGTAATGGACCACGTCTCCAGCCTCCTTGTCCAGACTAACCTCAACCACTGCGCCGCGGCGCAGGATCTCTTCCTGCAAACCATGGCGCAGTGGTCGATCGGTGTTGCCGTAGTCGCGGTGCCCTATTACGTCCCTCCCCGTCCAAACTGGATGGGTGACTGGGACAGCTCCGTGGCAGTCGTCGGTTCCGCGGCGGCTCGTTCCACGCCCTTGTCGCTTAAAGACAAGGGCAATGGATATGTTGCCGCCGAGTGGGGGGGGATCACGGTATACGGTGTGTACTTCTCCCCCAACTGGAGTTAGAGTGACTTCGAGGTCTTCCTCAACAACCTAGAGACCTCGATGCGGCGAATAGCGTCTGGACACGTCCTCGTGCTGGGGGACTTCAACGCGAAATCGCCTCGGCCTCGGTGGGCCTCTGTCTTCTCAACAGAGGCTCCACCAACATGTGCGTGCGGCATCAGGGGGGGTCGATAGTGGACCTTTCGTTCGCTACCCCTGCAGTCGCTGCACGTGTAAGGAGCTGGTGTGTCCTGGATGAGGTAGAGACGCTCTCGGATCACCTTTATATCCGATTCAAGCTCTCCCGGTCCAAGGGCCCCAGTAGGGGTCACGTGGCGCGGCGATCCTCGCGCTTTCCGCGGTGGGCTGTCGCCAAGCTCGACAGGGACCTACTAGAGTAGGCGGCCATTCTTCACTCTTGGCTGTCTCCGCAGGCCCCGACCGAAGAGGTCGACATGGGGACTGGCCGCTTTCGCGATGCGATTACGCAGATCTGCGATGCGGCCATGCCCCGAATTCGAGGTTGTCGACCTCCGCGGAAGGAGGTCTACTGGTGGTCCCAGGAGTTGGTGGACCTCCGTGCGACCTGTACCCTGCCCGGAGGTCCTACACCTGCAGCCGGCGGCGTCACCGTGGAGACGGCGAGGAGGGCCAGCTTCATGAGGAGTACCGCGAAACGCGGAAAACTCTGAAGCAGGCCATTTGCTGCGCCAAAGAATAAAAGCGAAAGGAGATGCTGGAGGGTCTCGATCGTGACCCCTGGGGTCGCCCATATCGTGCGGTGCGCCAAAAGCCCCCTTGCCGAGACTCTCCAGCCCAGTTTCCTGCAGGAAGTGGTTGATGGCCTATTCCCGCAGCGGGCGGAACACACGCCCCCGTCGATGGCCAGTTCGGTCGGAGACGACGGGGGCATTGAGGTCGACGTTCCGCCCGTCAGGGAATCGGAGATAGGGGCGGCTGTTCTGCGCATCTGATCCAAGAAAACCGCCCCCGGGCCGGACAGGGTACCAGCCCGAGTGATGGCCCGAGCCCTCGACCATACGTCGGACCGCCTTAGGGAGGTGTTGGACGCTAGCTTGGCGTCCGGACGCTTCCTTTGGTGCTGGAAAAGCGGGAAGTAGGTCCTGTTGAAGAAGCCGGGACGGCCTGCCGATTCGGTCGCGGCCTGTAGGCCTCGTTGTCGTTAGACATCGCCAACGCCTTTAAGAGTCTGCCATTCAGCTGCATCAGGGAAGCACTGTGCTACCACGGGGTGCCAGAGTACCTGAGGCGGCTGGTGGCAGACTATCTAGAGGAGCGTACTGTCGTGTACGAGGACCGAGAGGGCGCCTTGAGACGGCGACCCATGTCGTGCGGCGTTCCGCAGGGGTCTGTCCTAGGACCACTCCTGTGGAACGTGGGGTACGACTGGGTCCTTCGCGAGCGTCTCCCCTCCGGGCTGGGCGTAATTTGTTAAGCCGATGACACATTGGTCACAGCCCGGGGGCGAACTTTCAGAAGGCGGCATGCCTGGCCACCAAGGGAGTCTCTCTGGTGGTCGGGTGCATCGAGGCGCTGGGCTTGCGGGTGGCCCTGGACAAGACGGAAGCCCTGCTCTTCTATAGGTCCCGTCGTACGAGTCATACGAAAAAAAAGTCTCTTAGGATTTAATAAAATGTGTTAACTCTCAGACTTTTAACTCTTTATAATGTATTAGTATAAAAGTATAGAAACGGTTTGCACACCCGAAACGGCAGAGCTGTTTCGCTTTAACCCGAAGTGGAAAGAAGTAACTTCCTTGTAAATCACAATCATAGTTACTGTGGAGTATTCCAGGCTGGGGGTGTACGTGAGGTCTTCAATAATAATATGCCATAATATTTGCCCCAACGAGAAAGACGATCGAGGCTCAACACCGCTAGAACATTTAGTATTGAAATAATGTAGTAATCATCCGATGTTATCACTCTATAAATAATGCGATGGGTATTACAAACGAACTTTGTGCAGGGGAGGGATATTTGTTACTGTGTATGCAATGGGTCGCGTGCTCATCGTACGAGCGGTGGAATCTTAATGTTACACCAGTCTCCATCTGATAAATACCAGTCCAATGCCCTCGTATTTTTAGAAACGTACATTTAAATGTTAAATTAATAAATAAATTTTAATTCGTTTTCTTAACACATCTGAAACTTCAGCTAAAAATCGTTTGATGTATCTTCCTATAATTTAGAGCTTTTTGCCAGCTGCAGCACATCAATAACTACAGCTTTTTTTTTGCGTGTGCAAACCCCCTCGGGCCTTTGCACCTGAGACGGGAGGGGTCCGTGAAATTCTTTCTTACGCCATCCAGACCCCTCCCAACGCCTGACCGCACTGAAACGGGCACGGTCTGCTGTTCAAAAACTCTCAATATACGGCACACGTACGGCACACGAGTAACATCGCCCCCTCGTGGCTGGCCTGTGAAGCGGATGGAGGGGAAAGCCCGTCCCCGCCATCCGCGGCCACACTCAGGGCGGCATGAGGCGCTGGTAGGCGCGCCTCGCCGCCCGGTTCATCGGCGGCGGATCGGGTCCGAATGGAGATCGTCCTTCCAGGCCTTCTCCGCCGCCTCCTTCTGCAAGATGACTTCCTCGCAGAAGGTCGCGACCGCGGTAAAACTGCTCTCGCCACCGGCCATGGAGCGTACGACGGCCGGCACCGAGAGATCTCCTCCAATGACTGCAGTGAGGGCCTGACGCTGCGGCGCCCAAGCGGGGCACACCGCCAGCGTGTGCTGGGCCGAGTCCTCACTGCAGTCGCAGTGGTGGCAGGCGGGACTTAGTTCCCTCCTCCGCGCGACTGAGTACAGGTACTTCCCGAAGCAACCGTGCCCAGAAAGCACCTGCGTCAGACGGAAGGAAAGGATCCCGTGCTGCCGCCCTGCCCACTCGAGGATGACCGGCTGGAGCGCCTCCACGGTGGCGAAACCAGCACGTGGAGCCTCCAGCCGCGACGACCAACGAACCATCGTGACTTGACGGGCGGCTTCACACCACTCGCGTACCTCTTCGGGCGGAGGGCGAGTGCCACTCTCCGCCCGGAATTCAGCCACCCGTCGATAAACTTCGGCGAGCACTTCCGTCTCCAAACCCCACGCGGGTGTACCGGCCAATGCGCACGCCGCCTCGGTCGACACCGTGCGGTATCCGCGTATGGCTCTGACCGCCAATACCTTCTGAGACCGCCAGAGGCGCGCCTTATTCTGGCCAGTCAGAGCCGACACCCACACCGGTGCGCCGTACAGCCCAATCGACCGGACGACCCCCGTGAAGAGGCATCGCGTTGCGACACTGGCTCCACCCAGATTGGGCAAAAGTCGCCCTAGGGCGGAGGTAGTGTCGACCAGCTTGGGAGCAAGCTGCCGGAAGTACTCGTCGAAAAGCCACCGACCGTCGAGGATCAGGCCCAGATATTTCATCTGGGCCCGAACTGGTACGAGGACCGAGTTGAATACTATGGACGCGCCGGGAGGCGTCCCACGACGGGCCCCATGGAACAGCAGGGCCTCCGTCTTATCCAGGGCCACCCGCAAGCCCAGCGCCTCGATGCACCCGAACACCAGAGAAACACCCCTGGTGGCCAGGCACGCCGCCTCCTGGTAGTTCACCCCCCGGGTTGTGACNAGGGCCTGACGCTGCGGCGCCCAAGCGGGGCACACCGCCAGCGTGTGCTGGGCCGAGTCCTCACTGCAGTCGCAGTGGTGGCAGGCGGGACTTAGTTCCCTCCTCCGCGCGACTGAGTACAGGTACTTCCCGAAGCAACCGTGCCCAGAAAGCACCTGCGTCAGACGGAAGGAAAGGATCCCGTGCTGCCGCCCTGCCCACTCGAGGATGACCGGCTGGAGCGCCTCCACGGTGGCGAAACCAGCACGTGGAGCCTCCAGCCGCGACGACCAACGAACCATCGTGACTTGACGGGCGGCTTCACACCACTCGCGTACCTCTTCGGGCGGAGGGCGAGTGCCACTCTCCGCCCGGAATTCAGCCACCCGTCGATAAACTTCGGCGAGCACTTCCGTCTCCAAACCCCACGCGGGTGTACCGGCCAATGCGCACGCCGCCTCGGTCGACACCGTGCGGTATCCGCGTATGGCTCTGACCGCCAATACCTTCTGAGACCGCCAGAGGCGCGCCTTATTCTGGCCAGTCAGAGCCGACAC
Organism: Hyphantria cunea; assembly: GCA_003709505.1. NCBI lineage: Eukaryota > Metazoa > Arthropoda > Insecta > Lepidoptera > Erebidae > Hyphantria > Hyphantria cunea. The sequence goes on along the minus strand of PKRV01001636.1, from coordinate 1,373,152 downwards.
CCACACCGGTGCGCCGTACAGCCCAATCGACCGGACGACCCCCGTGAAGAGGCATCGCGTTGCGACACTGGCTCCACCCAGATTGGGCAAAAGTCGCCCTAGGGCGGAGGTAGTGTCGACCAGCTTGGGAGCAAGCTGCCGGAAGTACTCGTCGAAAAGCCACCGACCGTCGAGGATCAGGCCCAGATATTTCATCTGGGCCCGAACTGGTACGAGGACCGAGTTGAATACTATGGACGCGCCGGGAGGCGTCCCACGACGGGCCCCATGGAACAGCAGGGCCTCCGTCTTATCCAGGGCCACCCGCAAGCCCAGCGCCTCGATGCACCCGAACACCAGAGAAACACCCCTGGTGGCCCGGCACGCCGCCTCCTGGTAGTTCACCCCCCGGGTTGTGACCAACGTGTCATCGGCGTAATAAATTACGCCCAGCCCGGGGGGAAGACGCTCGCGAAGGACCCAGTCGTACCCCGCGTTCTATAGGAGTGGTTTTAGGACAGACCCCTGTGGAACGCCGTGTGACATGGGTCGCCGTCTCAAGGCGCCCTCTCGGTCCTCATCGGAGGGGGCAGATGTAAAGGGGCCAGGCAGAGATGTTGGAGTGGGGAGCGCAGGGAACTCCGCTCCAGCCTTTGTTACCGTCTTGGGCCCCGTCTTTGGCGCTGTTGTTTTGACCACGGGAAGAGGGGTCGGTGTCGAGGCGACCACCGGCCTCGGCATCGCGAGCGCCGGGCGTACAACCGGCCTTGCCTCCAATGCGGCCATAAGTCCGTCCACCATACGCCAGCATGCGTCGAGTATCTGACGCAGGTATGCGTCGGACATGCCGAAACCAATACCAGGCCGTCGCCAGTGCCGGGGCCGGAGTCGGTGCGGGAGCCTAGGCTGGGGCCGGTGCTAGGGCCGGAGCCCTTCGCCCAGGGCGCTCCGCCCGGAATGCTGTAAATTGAGCGCCAAGCTCGGTCACCTGCCCCGTCAAGCGGTCGTTTGCCGCCCGGAGACGAGCCACGTCCCCTATAAGTGATCCAATGGCCCCCACAAGGGCGGAAGAGGAGTCCTTAAGGGCTCTTACAAATGAGCCTTTCAGATTTACGGACTTGGTGGTCACCTTATGAATAATGGTCACCGCCGCTTGCGCTTTCTCTTGCAGAGAGGTCGGTGATTGGGGTATTGAATCCCCTATCACCGGCTCCCCGATCTTGAGCAGGAGACCTGCGATCTCCTCTTCCGCCCGCAGTTCGCCTAACCTGAACGGTGCTGAGACTTGTGTTCGCGATCTGCCTCTGTGCTCTGCTCTGCGCTCTCGCGAGCTTGGGAGGCAACATCTCCAGGGATGTGTCACTTTCGCCATCCCTGGATATTCCACGCTTGCGTCTGACACATGGCTCCATCTCCATTGGCTCCGGTGCGTCCGTGCTCGCACCAGAACCACCTGCGATATTAGCGACCTCTGGGAGCCCCACCGATATAGGCGTTCTAGACACCGCTTCCTCTTCGGCAGACGATTGATCGTCTACCTTGTGGAACTGCCCCTTGGCATTCCGCCCTACCTTCTTCTTCCTTCCTTTCTCCTGTTCGTGTCCGTTTTGCTTGCCATTGGTCGTCCCACCCAGAGCGAAACCCAATTCGGAATGGTCAAATCAACAAGCAAAACGGCTGCATCGAAGGCAAGGCTAAGACGACGAAAAAGGCCGGAATAGAATTCCCTTCGCTCCCCACTCTTATCACCTGCACCTGGCCCCCCGACACCTGCTCCCTCCAAGGGAGTTTTCAGGTAGTCGAGGGGGACTAATAAGAAGGAATCCCGAAAACTGGGTAAGCAGGCTGCGCACAAAGCGCCCTCTGCCCCTCAGTCGCCTTCAGCGACAGCGGTGGCGACTTCTAATATGACTAAGCCACGAAAACTGCAACCACCTAAAACCAGCGGCGGTAGTGGTGACCGTGTCGTCAAAGGTGGCTGAAGGAGGTCTATCATATACGGCCCTTTTCTAAAGGGCTCGGGGTACCCTTGCCTATGATTTCGAGACATCAGGGGTGAGATTGTGCCTCGCCCAGACGAGGGCCTTCGAGTCCTCGATTCGAGACGCATTTGCCAAGAAGCTGCGATGCTTATTCGCGGAAACGGACGATGTCGAATGTTCTGCCGCCCCTGACTGCCCGGCAAGTGCAGCGGGCAATAAGCCCGCCACTCATCAGATCGGGCAGCGGGGGCTGCAAGCCTCTTCGTGCTTCTCGGCAAGCGTCGGAAGCTAGCCAATCGACACAGGCTGCCTCCGATGTCGTTCGTACGTCAACGTCGTCACCCATGGGGTTAGAGGTTGCAGAGACGGTTCAGTAATGGCTCAAGTTTCCAACCTCCTTACCCAGACGAATCTGAAATACTACTATGGCGCAGGATCTCTTCCTGCAAACTGTGGCGCAGTGGTCGATCGGTGTTGCCGTAGTTGTGGAGCCCTGTTACATTCCTCCCCGTTCAAACAGGTTGGGTGATCGGGACGGCTCCGTGGCAGTCGTCAGCTTCCTAGCGGCTCATTCCCAGGCCTTATTGCTAAGAGACAAGGGCACCGGATATGTTGCCGCCGAGTCGGGGAGATCACTGATGAGCGATTCCAAGGTCTTCCTCAACAGCCTGGAGACCTCAATGCGGCGATTAGCGTTTGGACACGCTACGCGACACGGGCAGGCTCTGGGAGGGGTCCGGATGTGTTAACAATGGCAGTTCCCGGATCCCTTCTTTCTCAGGCGCAGAGTGGCACACCGAGTGGTTTTAGTCGGTCGGATTCCGAAAAACCTACCCGCCTCAAGCCCCGGTGGGATGATAGTCATAAATTTCCCTTCCAAAAAAATCAAAAATTGGTAGGGGACCGCTACCCTTCAGTTGGACCTGGACTGAGATGTACGAGTCCTTTACGGATAGTTACGAAATTCTTCGTAGTGCCAAAAGAACCCATTCCAAATTGTACACCAGTTCTCGCACTATTAGAAGACTTTCACTATTGTGATCGTAGTGCAGCCTGACGTGTGTTAGCGAAGACAAAGTGGATACGTATGTGTTGTCTATTAATCACTATTGTATTGATGTAACTGTTGGAAATGGCCATGAGTTATACATATATGATATATGAACAGTGTGTCATCTATTGAGACAGATCTATTGATCGACGGTACGTTTAATTTATTGCCTGGCTTTTTCAATAGACCATAATATTATCAATTTCATAGTTATTGATACTATTAATATTTTTTCAAAACCTAAAATTTTAAATTAATAACCCAGAAAGGAACCTTTCCTTCAATCGTTGTGCCGCGCGCTGTCCGCTGAGCTTGGTGAACCCAACGGATCAACTCTTGGCTTGAAATACAAACTGACCCCTACTCTAAATGTGTTTGTTAGACTAAGAGAAAACAATCACAGTCTTGTGATTGTTTATTGCTATACCACGTCTATGTTAAATACTGAGGTACGCAACATTTTTTCCTTTACTGAAACACCACCTCTTGGCACCAGTTCAAAAAAGATGGGTATTTCGTCTTCTTAGAGGAAATACCCTTCTTTTTGACGTTTTCGTCAGAATAATCTAAAAATATTAAGCTGAAATGTTATACATGGCACTTTATCTCGTTACCTTTATCGTTCACATTATTGTGTTATTCGACCAGATTTGTTATAGCGCACATTGATACCGCACTCGACAGCCTTATCTATTTTTATTTGTTTAGGTTTGTTTGGAATAGTTGGACGACAACGTTTATAAAACAACATTAATAGTTATCGTTTTGTTGTAGCAAATGTATATAACACTTACTCATAAAATACGTCATATAGATCTAAGGGAGTGCATTCGAGCATTCAATAAACATATCTGGGAGGATAATATCCGCAAGAAGGAGGTAATTGTGAACAACATGTTTAAATGATAAACACCATAACATTAATAAATACATTTTATGTTTATCAAAATGGTATTCTAATGGCAGATAGAACTGTCACTTCACTAAAAATGTATTTTTGAGATTTCAAAACCAAAAACACCAATGTAAACGTAATGTTAAGAAATGCAAACATCTGTTACGACTTACCAAGACGGGTCTTTCTTCAGTTTGGCATTGTTGTAGAGAGCCCGCGGCGTGTTAGCATACGTATACGGCCCCTTGGGCTTCGGCGCGTGCGGTCCTTCCACCAGCATAGACCGTAGAGACACGCTCATGGTTGCGCGGACAGTGCGACCACGCCCTCGCGACCAGGAAGTAGCACTCCTCGACGGCGGCCAGCAGGAAGCAGCACATAGAGCGTCGCACACCGGGTGCGTCCTACGTCACAACAGACTCACATTTGAATATGGAATCGTCCGTCCGTCACATCGATCCCTCACGTGCTGTCACCGCGATAGGGCGGCGATTACCGCGGACGCGGTGGGCTGAGGCACTCGGCGCGCCTCGCAGGCCGCGCTCTGCTCTGCGCTGCTCGGGTACGACACTACACCGTACTTATTGTGGCTTTTGTAGGATAACAAGTAGCGGTAGCCATGGCGATGCGTCAATAAGGCCATTAGTCGCGCTGACAAGTGGCTGTCTAGTTGGTGCGTTGCCTGGATACTGACCTTGACAGCTTCAGTTCATCTGTGTAACGTCACACTAGCATTATTTTAATAATTCAACTAGATTTGTTAGATACTCTCACACATAAAGGGGATCATGTGAGAGGACTAAACTCCTTTCGAAGCAGAGGCCTACGTCCAGCAGTGGGCTGATAGAGGCGGTTGATGATAATTATTAAGTTTTAGGGTTTCTGTTACAATCTTATACGTTTGACTAGAGCATCGTGTTAGATGTCCAAATGTAGTTATTTATTAATAATATTATAATGTTGAAACGATTGAAAAAATACCTACCAATAATTTAACTGCCTTGATGGCACAGTAGTAGAGTATGCGACTGCTGAGCTTGAAGTCTCGGGTTCGAATCCCGGATCGGATCAAATGTTTGTATAATCTGCAAATATTTGTTTCGGAGTTTGGGTATAATATGTGTGTATTTACATAAAAAACACAATATGTATTCATATCATTTGTTTACTACCCATAACACAAGTTCCGCTCAGTTTGGGACTCGACGGCATTGTGAGTTAGATTTGCGTAAATATTATTTTTAGAACAACTCTTGCAACTGTCGATCCTTATTGCCCAAAATTAAAATAATTCATCATTGAAAAAGAGCCGTGTTGAATCGTGAAAATAAGATAGGTGAACACGTACGTGTTAGGTTTAAAAAGCAAACACGTGGCGACGAGTATCACCAGCTGCTACGCATACTTATAAAGACTTCTTCCTACACACCATGCCCGGCGGCTTGGCTACCGAGTTATTCGTAGCTGAAATGATGCTCTGCAGCCTGTGTGAAGTTATGTTATCATTGTCTTATCTGTGGCAACATCTTACAAGACCAATCACCTCAAGTTGCTGAATGCGTCATGAGGTATCAAACAGATGTTCATATAAAAGTTACCATTATTTTCGACTGTCACGCTCGACTAAGGAAGCGAAGGAAGCCTGTTCGACAATTTCATTGTCAACAGTTGCTGGCAGAGCCATTTTAGGGGCAGGCGCAGGTGGTTCAAACTTCAGAAATTCTAAAACAGCCAACTAAACATACTCAATTAATTCATGACCACTAAATCTTATTGTTAATCGCTATATAAGTACATCAAAATTTATATGCTCATTATAGGTATATGTAAGTATTTCACATATAAAATTCTACTGTAAATAATTAAATTGCAGCCATCTATTATTTTTGTACGTTAAAAATGAACTTGCACGTCCTTACAAGAAGTACGTAGTTTAAATTTAAAAACATAGATGTCACTCCTAAGTTCTAAATTAATAAACCAATGTTTAGGGAAGTATATTAGAATTTCTATAGATGGCGCTGTAACAAATTTTAAGCTGATGAAAATAATACTTATTAATTATACATAAATATAAATAATCACAGCAGTTATAATTTATTAATATATTTGGTCAAAAAGTCCCCACTCCGAAGTTAAAATTATGGAGCCGCCGTGAAGCCATAATAGGTAGATATACCAAGAAAACAGAGTGTTTATATTTTTTAACTTTTTAATCCGGACTGTTTATTTAGTGGTTAATGATTTTGACATGTTCATGCGGTGACGGATTAAGAATAAGGAGGTGTCACCGGGCCTATTCTTACCGTGGGCGCGGTGAGGGCCGACTGAGGTACAAACTACGTTGGACAACATCACTGCAGAGAGAAGGAAAGCTTGGAACAAACCCTATCACCCACGGTGACCAGGCGATGTGCTCGTGCTCGTCTGATCTGTGTGCTGCGGTAGGCCAAAACCTCATTCTTAAACAGCTGGCTATATTCAGCAGTGGATTGTTAAAGGCTGTTCACGATGTTCCTGTCTACTGAGTTTGAGGTCGGGGTTCACTGTTAACGAAAATCACAATTCAGCTGTATTGTATGTTTGCTACGACAGAATTTCTTCATTTTGAATTTTTTTAACTCATACCACGGATAATTTTTCATTATATCCTTTTTTTACCCGAATGCGAAAGAAGGAAGGTTTGTCTTATTTTTATGTAAGTGGTGTCAATAGATTCGTCTTAGTCGTGAGAGTGACACTGGGTATATTAAAATAAAAAAAAGGATTTCTGGCGCCAAAAATAATCTCAAAAAAATGCTTTCAAAATACATCGAGTGTGGTATCAAAATAAAGAATTTTTAACGGTGATTTCGAATATGCATATAACTTACATGTTCTTTGAAAAATACTGTATTTAATAAAGATGACAGATATTGACGCTAACATTATTATATTAACACTAATAGTATTCAAGTTGTAATAGTTCATTTTAGATGCTTTACAGTCTGGATTCTAATTCCAAGACAAGTTTTATTCCATTAGGAGAGCTTTAAGCAATGTAGTGTATTCATTACATACAATCTACTTTTAAATCTGTTCACTTACATTCACAGTAATTCACTAGTATATAACTATATATGGCAAAGAACATTCGAACTTCTATATGAATGTGAGTAATTCATTGAAGCAAATGTGGTGCATCGGCAGCACTCGACAGAACAAACACAGCGGCGTTCTGCCCTCTTTGGAACTAGTCTAGTATGAATTTACAAGTTTCCCGACCGTTGGCGCGCGCGCCGTGACCAATGCGGCCCTCGATGAAGACGTCATAAAATAATGACAATATAACTTTTCACGAGATAACTGTTGAGCTGCAACCCTGAACGACAGATCTAAGCGCCGTTCCTGCGGCTGTAGGATATGTGATCGTATAGTGTAGTGATAAGGTACAGATCGGTTGCGCGTGGCCCCGAGCGGAGGCGTCACTACGCCGCCGCCCTCGCCGGACAGGGTTGTCAAAGCGTGCACTAATAAATATAGTTGGGCTTTCACTCAAGAGAGGAGAATGGAGTTAAATGATCTGTGCGTAATACCCTTGAAACATAACTTCCGCAATGTTTTGTTGTCATAAAAAAGTCACCGGATCATCCGCCGTCGGTCGCGTGACTCGGATTGCTGTTTTCCGTTCGGGGACTTCTTAATGTTTGTTATTATCCGATGTTTTTTGTAAAACATTTTGGGAATGTTATCTAGTATTGAATGCGATAAGTCAGACAGACTACAGCCATTAATGATCGAATGGAATTGTTCTTTATCGATTGCATTCTGTTGTTCAAGAACAAAAAAGTGTAGGTACATTACTCGGTGCTGAGGGGTATTACTTAGCATGAGTTACAACATCTTCGATGTACCTAAATAGTTAATATTTTGTTCATTTTCAAATCAAGCTCGATTTAAACCTTGCCTTTTCGGTGCTAATTAATCTAATTCGTCAACTATCTAATTACAAGAAGTAGCTACAGTGGTCAAAATCAGACTGAACCTGCTCCAAGACTATTAACTACCATTGTAATTAAGTGACGTTGTCTGGGTTAGCTGCCTTATGAGTGGACAAGTAATACACATGTACCTCTAGGTATTAATGAAGTATTAGATAATGGAGGAAATAGTAGGTGTAGGCTCGTAGAACCGGTAGTTTCCGTCACACAGGCGGGTCAGTGGCGCGGTTCCGGCCAGACGCGGGACGCGGAGTTAAAAACTCGACTCCGTCCAATTTATTAGAGGGCCCATACATATGTATGTATTGTTATGGTGACCCGGCCGCCGCTGAAAAACTTCTCCTAATGAAATCGATTGAATTATACATTAGAGTTGGGGCCATTTTGGGAATTACTTGGGGACAAGTTCTGCAAAAAGCTGGCCGTTGTCCGGCGGACCAACGTTAGGAATCGTCGCCAATATCGGTAGAATTAGTTGACATCGGCGTGCTTTAAATATTCTATTTTGTAACCAACAGGTAAACACAATGAATATCATCAAGCATTGTATTTATATAGCAGTAGTGAGCCGCGTGTCCCAGGACCATTCCTTTTTATTTTTTGTTATCTTCATTAATAACAACCATTGTATTGTGATTGAAGCGATCAATAGCAATAGGTAGATATTTCAAAAAAGTACAAGCTACTTCCATCAATCAACGATATCGCAGTTTATACTTGAAATCTGCTGTCTACTCGTTTGTAAGAAAGAAATTTTGTAAGAATGAAAAAACTGACCCCTTATAGGATCAGTCGTAGATTTGCTGTTTATCTGTCACGGCCAATTGCTCTGAATCTACTGCCCTGATCAGTTGCAATGCTCTACTTCAGTTTTTGTAACACGAATGTCCAATATTATAATTATATTAATTTTACTATTTTCTCTCGCTCGCAGTTTATCGATTCATTAAATGTCCCTACTTAAGAAGATACATTATTAAAGGGAAATAAATTTATTCAGTACCTATTCTACTTTTAAATAGTATAATCATGTATAACTTTATAGTAATTAAAAATGTATGTATGATTGTGTAGTAATATTAGTGATGTTTTGAACAGAGTTCCTATACATGAGGACCCAGAGCCCTTAAAACGGTAATACGCGAGTGAAACAATAAATCAAATTAATGTATCATACAATAAAATGAGCTTGTTATATTTCGTTAGACTAGTCAAGAGTCGGTATGCATCGAGTGTGTAGAGAACAGTTTTTTATAATGCTCATTGTATGTATGTACTGTTTTAACGTGTACTCGGTATTGTTACGTGTTCTACATCCGAATGTAACGGAGGCAAAATACATGTGACAGATAGATCGCAGCTTGGCTCAAAAGCTCTTTGGTTTATTTTACTATAAGCTCAAACGTATCACATAATATACAAAAATAAATATTTAAGTTTTACATGTTTAAGGATAGCAGTAAGGCTGCTACTTTCATCTTGCTTAGGCAGTCTCTCAACAACGGCTGTTTGTGAGGCAACTTTGGCTATCGTTAACCTTACCAGTCGACCTTACTTTTTTACAAGGGTGGCATTAGAGGTGCATTCTTATCAGTGAACTATAGGTATAGTGACTACTCAAGTCGATTAATTAAATCTAATTATACCCAAGTTCTTCGACTTATTAAAGTCACAAAACTTTGTGATCATGCCTATTAATAAGTCTCAGTCTATACTCCAATAGCGCATAGTTAGCTTGCATTTCATATTTCACGTATGTAGGTATTTCTTGTATATTCGTTGTTGGATTTAAATAAGAGATCGCCTTTCGTAGGTGTCGGTGTCACGTGGTCAGCCTGAAAGTCGCCTGCCCAATAAATAGGGCATGTAGCGGGTGTTTGAAGGACTGCTGTTGAGTATGCAATTATTCTGGAAAATCTCCGGGCGCGGACCGACACCCGTCACTCAATTCAAATGCATGGTAATGTGTCACGTGGCACCACGTGAGAGCGCTCGCCGTGACCCGTGGCTCTTATACATATTTCCAGGAATTAAGAATACCCTCAATCAATTAAATATAAGTAGGTAGGAAGGTAACATCCGCCTCGGATATTGATTAATCATGAGCATTAGCAAACGGCGGCGATAGAGCCCAAATAATATGTTGATACGTAATAAACATTGACATCTACATTCATCAAGGATTAAACCTAGGCACAAGTTGTTTTGGGAGTTACAATTTAGTCTCGGATACGCGTAGGACTTTCGTCGGCCGGCAATTTTAAAGATTGGATTGGAATATTATCAAGTATTATGAAAAAAAGCAGGTAATAAGGAAAAGAAATAGTTGCAATGGTATGGTATTAGATTGAACAAATATCTCATAATTTTTAAATTTTAAAACTGACTGTTCCCCTTATCTTATTCCTTATTTTAATGTTTTTTCTTGTATACAAACCTTGTCCTAACAATAACGAACACATAAAACAAAGAATTATTTAGTATCGTGTAGCCCATCGTTAGTTATGCGCGTACATACACTTCGGCGATTATTTTTTATTTGTATAGATTTATTTATATAACCGAATGTATGATGGTATGAGGAGCAATAAAAAGCAGTACAAATTTAAGTAGTGGAACAAAAGTTGTGTGCGCTACGATAAACAACAATAGCTGCATCGTGGCGGGCGCTAGGGCTGGCTCTGCGCCCGCCGCGCTGACACCCGAGGAACCGTCGCTGGGTGTTATATGATTAGAACATTGTATTGGGTCACTGTAAAAAACCGTATTTTTAAGATTCACATTGTTATTGCCCACTGATTATTTCATTTATAACACGTTAATAAAATACTAAGAACAATAAATTCAAATATAAATAAATTCAGTTAAAATTATAAAAAAATGAGCTAAGTTCTAATCATAAATTTGATGAAATAAACATTAAAAACACAATCTCAAACTATAGCAAAGCAATAAAAAATTAAAAATATATATAAGAATAAGAAGGGCTTACTTTTCTACATGAATCCTACAACAGGGCTCATGTAGGAGTCCAGTCTGGCAGCTATCATATTCTATTTTATATTATTTGAGGAATTCGATTGGGGCTGGCTCGCATTCTGCAGAACAAGGATTCACATCGCTTTTGAATCGTGGAGTAAAAACATTCGTGATGCGCTGTAGAACAGACAGCCCCAATAACGCCCAGTACAGAGCGCTGTACACCTTTTGAGTGAACCTGGCCTGCAGGCTGCTTGTGTTAAGCGATGTATAGTAAGCACGGAACAGCGTGATTTGAACTTGGCGTGAGCATCTGGAGAACCGGCGAGCCAGCTTGTACGCTCTTATGGGCAACGCTCTAGGTTCGCGTTCAATGTCTGCATCGTTTTAGAGGTCGGTAGTTAGCAAATGACCAAGGTATTTAAACTGCTTCACCCTTGTCAGAGGCTGCCTATCTAGTGTTATACTTTTAACACCGGCCTCAAATACCATGAACACACTCTGAAATAAATGAAATTTGTAACTTTTTATGTAATTCAAATAAAAAAATGACAATGTTAATGTTTGCAACTATGACGCTTAACAGTCTTAAATCTTTAATTTAAAATGTTCAATACATACACTAATACATAATTGAATAACATTTACAATGGAACAACTGACATTGAAAAATGAAATGTATTGGATTGGAAACATTTGACATGGCTATTAAGATGAAAAAAAAATGGAAATAAATTTTTTTTTTGGAGATATGGAAATTGGGCAAAGGATAGGCAGATGGAAATCCATGTAATAGTGGCCAAAACCTTTTACAACGCTTTTCGCCTACGTCAGATGAAATAGAAAAGTACAGGAAGATGATGGTGATTAAGGATGGTGCTATTCAATGAGTTTATTTTATGACATTGTATCTCATGATGTTGTATCGGATGCAGGCGACCGCCGAACCCTGCAGGGGTACGTGCACCAGCCCTGCAGGGTTCGGCGGTCGGCGGCGCAGGAGTCGATGCGCGATATGCAAATCCCGGCTACCGTATTGACCGCGCCATTGTTCGTGCCGCCGCGCCGCCTCTCTTTTATTTCGCGTGGTCGCCGCGGCCGCCTCATACGCATGTAACTTATGGCTCCTACAGGCGCGCGCGCACTCACCCTTTTGTTCAGTAACTCATGTTCTTGTTTTAAATCCGAGGGCATTGTCGATTGTTCACTCATACCGCTATCGATATCGGCGTACGTATCTACCTACACCTACAATTATTGACAATGTTATATGACATTCCGCATGCGCAGCGCTAGAATAATCATCGCACCTCATCAATCATGTAACTGCCCATACCATCATCATAATAAACTGAGTAACTCTAGTACGTATTGCTTATTTATTTTTGAAGACATTATTGCTTGGCAATAAAGAGTCGTCAAATTTTTGTCATATTGTCATCTACATCCATCACAGTCACACTGTATCAAAGCTAAGTGATCGCCGGTATTTAGAGCGTTGTGGTCGGAGACGGCGGCGTTATCTTAATTGGTGACCTTATAATTTACAGTTAGTTAGACAACAACTACTCCCCGCGCGTCACACCCTTGGCCCCGCGTGACACACGGAGGACAGTTAATTAACGACGCAACTTTGGGTATCTACATAGAGATGATACGACTGTCACTTTCGAAAATTGTAATACGCCTTTTTTTAAATAACCCATATCTCATACACTAACGTCGGATCCCAAACTAGGCAGTAGAGCCCAAAACTGTAGTGTGATAGTCACACTAATATTTCTACGTACACTTCTTCGTAAATTTTATACATAAAACTGATTCAAAACATTTGTCCTGGGTGGAAAATGAGTCTACCTAGATTACTAAACCTATCACCCTACGCTTACAGCCTATTGCCGCCCACTGTTGGACGAAGGCCAGCCTCAAAGAACGCCAACCATCCATCAGGGGATGGATGCGGACCCTTTGCTTATTTACGGTAAAATGTATATTTCTGAATCGTTCTATTTTTTTAAGGCGGTCATAGCCCAGTTGCACGCGGTGATTAGAAACAATTATCGAGGCGACAAAGACGGCGCGGTTAGTACCTGCACGGGTGACCGCTCGTGTCATTTTACTTTTGGGCGGCTTAAAAACATCCAGTGGCATTATTACGTAGCCACAACGTTGTCTTGCCAGTCCCCAACCGGCACTCGGCCAGGGTGGAGACGTACGGCCTTAACCCTCTCATGAGAGGAGACCCAAGCCCAGCAGTGAGACATTATGGGTTGTTGATATTCTATTTTTTGGATTTAAAACAGTTAAAACCTGTTATTAACAGAGAATGAAGAGAAATGCATTTTTTAGTTTTATATAAGGTCCTTTACAGCTGAAGCCTCATTCTTTCTTTTCCAGAAGTTTATCCTTGTATTGTATGTTCCTAAATTTTCAGAAATACATACCTAATATTACACAGCAATAAATTCATTTCCACATTCTCTATCTTTCACGAAATGTTAGCCTGATTGGTAAATATTCCAGTTATTAGCTATAATATAAAATATTATTATGTAGTAATAATAATAAAACATTTATTCAGATAAAAATATCTACTTAAAAATTTAAATGAAATATGTATATAACTGTGACATGTGCTCATCACAATGGGTTACCATCTCAGCATATTGCTATCTATCTACGACTATCAGCGCTGGTTTCCAGATTCAGAGATTTCAGACCCCTCGTCTTCATGTTGAAAATTACAATGAGTAAATCAGTCGGTTTCGTCCGCTCGCGTGGTATCTGCAGCTAATGTAATCACAGATCAAGATGAGCACTACTTAAGACAACATTGATATACTGGAACCACCCGCTTAATCATAACACGGCGCTATCTCTTCACTTTATTGCTGTATCTAGCTACGTAAGTACTACAGATACACACCGAATTGTAGTAAAAGAATGATATAATTGAAAAAAATAATTGAAAACCACTTTGATCCCCTGGTTTTTATGAAACAATTTAGTACTCCTCGAACAAAGTTTTTTTAACAAAGATTTACATGTGCTTTGTAAACAATTTTTCAAACAACGTGTATGTAAATTTATATAATGATGATCATTTAAGTAGGCATTAAAGTACTATAAAATTATATACATATATAATATTTATATCTGTAAGCGATTTGACAATAGTTTGGTGATATTTTAAGACTAAAACTATCGTTTAGGCTAGTACGTCCTAGGTATTTTTATACAAAAAGGTATTCTCCACGAGCCACCCAATCAACGGTGGTACTATGAACTGCTACGGTAGTGAGCAGTGTATAAATCACAGGACGAAGCAGACACCCTCATATATCACGGCGGCCCTTTATTCACAACTACCAACAAATATCGTTCCAGTCTGCCAACAAATAACGTGTCAGGTACTTCAAAAGATTTTTTTCTCTAAATTGTGATTGGTAGATGTTATTTTTTGAGTCGGTAGTTGCGTGAGATGAGGTCGGGTCAGGCATTGTGCTGCGGCTTTGTGCGCCCGCCGCGCCGCGACTCGACCCGCGTCTCCACTGCTTTGTTTAAACCTTTTAATAGTCTTTACAATATTTGAACGTAAAGAAAAACAACAATGACAATTGTGATTTATTGAATTCCTCGTTTAATAACGTAAACGACAACATTGTTCTGTGATTACTCACAACAGACACGAATTGACTAGTTCTTCAATACCTAGGTACCTCAAACTTTTTTCTGACCTCAGTGCTACTAAATTATATTTTTCTGTCAAAAAATGTCCTTCATCAGTTTAATAAACAAACGAGAACTGTACGTATTAGATTAACACGAGTATTATGAGAAGAGATGACTGCCATCCGTCCAGTGTGTTATACAATGGCGGGCAAGGTATCAGGTAGTCAACGGGACCTTGTTTTTTATACTTCACCTGAAGGGCGGTTCTTCTACGAATATTGGCAAAACACCCTCTGATGACATTCCCATTAGTTTATGAAATAACAGTGATTTCTCACCCCTCACTAAACAATGACGATTCTTAGAAAATACTCTTATAACAGATTGTCTAACAAATAAATATATTGCTGTAGGTATTTCTTTCGAATTAAATAGAAGGTCTCATTTATGTGTAAAAATGTTTAATTGAAGCAAAATTGGTACATCATCTAATGACTCCGCAGCATCCTCGAATAGTTCAGTCACATTACGAGGAGGGAAGACGATAACCTCGAAAGGTTCGATGGTGATGGGTAGGATTGAAGAAAAATAAACGTAGTTCATTGCGCTGAGCAGACCAAGTGTGTTCTACTTGATAGTAGAACTACGATCCGTACTGCACCACACACTGCTCAAGATAGACTGACTGAATAATGACCCTCAACTTTGAGGATAACGACACACGTCCAGCGCCTGTGGGTAATATATATTAATAAAAGGGCAAAGATAGTTACATGCCTATAAATAACAACGCGTATTATATTTAGTATTCATGAATATTATTTCCTAACAACAAAAAGTGTTTAAACCAAGAATTTTCAATGAATCTCTGTAAAGAGGATATTGTGTTATTAGTGGACACAATTTTTGTTCTCAGTAGCGTCCTAATCAGCACTCTCTCACTTTCTACTTATATCAGTTGGCACCAGGGACAAAAACGCGCTTGTGACGTAATGTATGAATGTAGCTTTATGTGGATGAATTCGATTTTCGTAAATTTTTGGGTGACGGTTGCATAATGAGTCTGAAGTTCGTATTTCGTTTTGAATCGGTGCCCGATGAATGTTGTTCTATATCACTGACACTGAACCGCTCCTGGGAACACCACGTCAATGTCATGACTCCTTGTACTAATCTAACTTGATTGTTCAAGTACCCGGATGACTGAGCTAAGCTCGGTATTACTTTTTTCTGTGGCATAGGGTGCCAACGAGCCGACGCATAGCCTGATGTTAAGCCATTTCAGCCGCCCATGGACACCCGCAACACCAAAGACGTCACAAGTGACAACCTTTGGGGGTTGGGGTGTGGGCCTCACTCGCTCGGTGAAACATAGCGCAAGCGCTGTTTCACACCGCTTTTCTGCGAGGCCCTTGTATCGGACCAGTCAAAGCCGACCCATTCCTGCCGAAGCGTGGCTCCCCCACGATAGTTATGGTAGTAGTTGGCAGTGATTGCATACACTTGTGATGTGTACTAGATAACTGCCACCACTTATTTTTCTCATTCTTTTTTTGTTGATTTTTTTAAACAGGATATTTGTCGAATTTTTTAGTTTTTATCTTTTACAAAAAAAATACAATGACTTATATACTAATAGCATCTTAAAACCACATAACACTATATGATACATAATTTATTTAAAACCAGATATCACCCCTCGAAACCCTCTGCATACTAAATTTCATGAAAATTATGAGAGCCGTCGCCGAGTTGCTGATATTATATGTATACTATATACATATACACGAATTGCTCGTTTAAAGTTATTAGATTAGGATAGTAGTAAAAGAGGGTTTACTAGTTGTAACGTGCGGGTGTGAGGACTACTTGCTATGAAAAATGACCGTTGCAGTTGTTTATCGTTCACATGTACACAGGTATAAGCGATTGTTTTGACATACAAGAATAACGATGAGATAGAGGACTGCGTCGCGCATCTACAAGCCAAATGTAAAAGATCACATATTGATGAGTTCTCGAAAACTCGGAGTTGTCACCATACTCCTTGCACATATCGCACTGATGTTAACATTATGAATTATACTATCTTCCACAAGAAGTATACCTATAGTGATTGCGAACACTGTTTGCCTTATCAGTAATTTATTTTTTATTATTTTTATATTGATTCGAGAGAAAGGAGGAAATGAATGAAATGAAATTATATATATTGCAATTAGGGCACATAAGCATTTTGAAAGTTACGCGTATTTGATCATATGAGTTCGGTCTTTCCTTACTGGACTAGCTCTGAGAAGAAAGGATAGAACAAACTGGAGTATAATCGTCTCTTTTAAAGTCCATATAATCTTCAAAACAAGCAAAGGAAATTGTATCAGTAAATAAAATACTAATTACATAAGCTAATGAGAATAAGAAACCGGAAGCACGACCACCGTGTGAATGGATCGCGTGTTTCTCATACAGATGAGCGGTTCGTTCGGCTAATCTCTGCGCCGTGGATTTATGTCCAACACCTCCTTACAAATACATTTACTATTAGTCTCGTCTCCGACATAAATCTTGTGGCACACAACATTGAGGCGAGTCGAGATCGAGTGTTTACGACAATGACGTCCAACTGTGGAAGATCGCGGTGGCGGCCGCAGCGAATCGTTCAAAGGGTTCCTTTATTCCGTGGCTTAGTAAGCTACATGTCGGGAACAGTTCGGGTATGATTTATCGCGAGGGAAGGACAGGTCCGCGCTCAGGTGCACGTCTCAATAGAGCGCGATTTCTGTGGAAGCGAGCGATAAGATCGCGCCGGGCGCACGTTCATTAGCAAGTGTGTGACGACGGTGACGGTGGTGGCTGCTGCGCAGATTTATTGCACACGTGCCTGTGGGCTGCAGCAGTACTATCCGTTCGCTTGGTAGAAACGTAGATAGTAATCTTTACGACAGGGTGAAAAGGACTATATATACCTTTGATGCAGAAACAGTTAGGTTCGAAGTTCGTGATGATAATCCCATCTAAACCATAATCTAACGAAAATAGCTAAGAGTTCACAATTTTTTTTCATTATTTATGTTTTAGAAGTGGAAACTAGAAAAGCAGTAGTGTCAGAAAGGTATTTACATTAGAGTGAAAGTTAAGTTAGACCAAATCTAAAATTTTTTGGCGCTTAAAAACATGTAGAGTGTGGGTACTAAGCGTTTGTGTATTTTTTTCACACAACTTTAGTTGTTAGTTAGGGTAGGGTATATGTAAGATCCCGCAGCGGGCGGAGCTCACGCCCCCGTCGATGGTCTATTCGGTCGGAGACGACGGGGACATTGAGGTCAACGTTTCGCCCGTCAGTGAATCTGAGGTAGGGGCGGCTGTTCTGCGGATCCGTTCCAAGAACACCGCCCCCGGGCCGGACGGGGTACCAGCCCGAGTGATGGCCGGAGCCCTCGACTATATGTCGGACCGCCTCAGGGAGGTGTTGGACGCTAGCTTGGCGTCCGGATGTTTCCCTGAGTGCTGGAAGAGCGGGAAGCTGGTCCTTCTGAGGAAGCCGGGACGGCCTGCCGATTCGGTCGCGGCCTACAGGCCCATCGTGTTGCTGGACGAGGCGGGCAAGTTGTTCGAGAGGGTGCTCTCTGCCCGCATCGTCCGGCACCTCAGCGAGGTTGGCCCAGACCTGTCGGACGCCCAATTCGGTGGTCGATGCCGCGATGCGCCTGAGGGCCGTGACCGAAGAGGCGGTGTACTGTGGTGGCGTAGTGTTGGCGGTGTCTTTGGACATCGCCAACGCCTTTAATAGTCTGCCATTCAGCTGCTTAAGGGAAGCACTTCAGTACCACGGGGTGCCAGAGTACCTGAGGCAGCTGGTGGCAAACTATTTGGAGGAGCGTACCTTCGTGTACGAGGATCGAGATGGCGCCTTGAGACGGCGACCCATGTCGTGCGGCGTTCCGCAGGGGTCTGTCCTAGGAGCACTCCTGTGGAACGTGGGGTATGACTGGGTACTTCGCGAGCGTCTTCCCCCCGGGCTGGGCGTAATCTGTTACGCCGATGACACGTTGGTCACAGCCCGGGGGGCGAACTTCCAGGAGGCGGCGTGCCTGGCCACCAGGGGAGTCTCTTTGGTGGTCGGGCGCATCGAGGCGCTGGGCTTGCGGGTGGCCCTGGACAAGACGAAGGCCCTGTTGTTTCATGGGCTTCGTCGCGGGCAGCCCCCCGGAGCCTCCATAGTGGACAACTCGGTCCTCATACCGGTTTGGGCCCAGATGAAGTATCTGGGCCTGTTCCTCGACGGTAGGTGGCTCTTCGACGAGTACTTTCGGCAGCTTGCTCCCAAGCTGGTCGACACTGCCTCCGCCCTAGGGCGACTTTTGCTCAATCTGGGTGGAGCCAGTGTCGCAACGAGAAGCCTCTTCATGGGGGTTGTCCGGTCGATGGCGCTGTACAGCGCACCGGTGTGGGTGTCGGCTCTGACTGGCCAGAATAAGGCGCGCCTCTGGTGGCCTCAGAGGGTATTGGCGGTCAGAGCCATACGCGGATACCGCACGGTGTCGACCGAGGCGGCGTGCGCATTGGCCGGTAGACCCCCGTGGGGTTTCACCGCCTCCAAAGGCGGAAGTGCTCGCCAAAGTTTATCAACGGGTGGCTGAAATCCGGGCGGAGAGTGGCACTCGCCCTCCGCCCGAAGAGGTACGCGAGTGGCGTGAAGCCGCCCGTCGAGCCACAATGGCTCGTTGATCTTCGCGGCTGGAGACTCCACGTGCTGGCTTCGCCACGGTGGAGGCCCTCCAGCCGGTCATCCTCGAGTGGGCAGGGCGGCAACACGGGACCCTTTCCTTCCGACTGACGCAGGTGCTTTCCGGGCACGGTTGCTTCGGGAAGTACCTGCACTCGGTCGCGCGGAGGGAATTGAGTCCCGCCTGTCACCACTGCGACTGCAGTGAGGACTTGGCCCAGCACACACTGGCGGTGTGCCCGGCACACCGTGTGGTTTTAGTCGGTTCGATTCCGACACACCGCCCCGCCGTATACCCCGGTGGGGTGAAGGCCTGAGAGGGACACCACAAGTAAAAAAAAAAAAGGGTATATGTAAGAAGTTTCTCCGGTGATGCGAATGTACGAACTTATACTTTAAATGGTTGAGAATGGAGCAATTATGATCTTACTTGATTTGAATCTGAACCTAAACATAACTATTCAAAGCACATAATTATTTATCAATGTTTACTTAAGAATAGGTCACAGCCATGATCTTACAGAACGAGAAGAGTATATATTCAAGAGAATAATAGTAAATTATCACATGGCAAAGGATTTGAGTTTCTTATGTGAAATGTAAAATAAGAGATAGGACCTCTGCCTTACAAAGTCTCCGGCGTGGCAACTTTAAGAAAACGCTGGTTTTATAGCCATCATCAACAGCCTGTTATAAGTTCACGGCTGGACTTGAATTTTAAGAATTGGACATTATATATTTTTGTACCTTAATGTTAAAATTCTGCTATCTTCCTTATTTAACTTTTGGATTGACTTGACGGTCACTTCGTGTGCTACAATTTTTGATCAAATCCATGTACATACAAACTAAATTACTTCATATAACGAAAAATTGAAAGAAATAGAAATACAAAAATGTTAAATTTAAAACTTGTTTTAGGCCGTCTATAAAAACTTTTACGATTAATTTTTGAGCTTGTTAATTTGCTTAGAGCCTTCAACAAATAAAGCGCACCGCATCACAAGTTTTAATTGTGAGTAGAAATATTATCTTCAACAGAATGAACACATATAAAGTTTACATTCACAAGGTTTATTAAAGTCGGCTTAATGTACGTTTAACGAGTTTGTTTGGGGCGCGATTGTACAAGGGAGGCGGCGCGGCGAGGCGATCATAACGCGCAGCACTTGTGCGCGTGTGTTTGTTTGTTTGTGCTTCTGCTGCACGTGACATGTGACGTGTGAGCTGTTCTGTGATTTGGCAATCGGTGTTTTAATTGCCAACGTAAGGACAATAAATTTACTCAAGTTAAATCATCATTTTACCGAGGGCTTGCTTTCGTTAAACAATGTGTAGCCTCATATAGTTGCACTAAATCGTCTTAAATTATGTTGACATCATTTTTTAATAAAAGTGGCATGTTTCGGATTGTTTTTAAGCTTGTAAGGCGATATCCTCGCTAAATTTGTACTCATGGAGATCTAGACCTCATCTAGAACACAACTTAATGAAGGACCTCACTTAAGCTCTAGTGATATCGTGCTGATAAACTTACTCTGAACATTGGATTTCTTTTATCAATTAGTATTTTGACATAAGAAGAACGTCCACACTGTAGAGCGGTACAACAGCGGAGCGTGGTTCGCCTTACGGCGCGGTGGCGGCGGGGCGCTCGCTAGTCAACTTCTAATGTATTCGCGAAATAGTTTAATTTAGCGCCTACATCAATTGGGTTGTTTGCCTGAGGTAGTTTTCATTAGGCCGCCTGATCTTCTTTTATTGACCCGGACGGGACCAGCTCGCCCCTCGCCGGCTCCACTCGACCCGGCGACCGTAACCCGGTCTAATTAAATATTGAGATTTCGGTTATATGCCCTCCCATCAACTTTTATTTCTTTTTGTTATATTGATGTTGTATTTTTTTTATGTATGGCCAAAAGGAGTCTACTCTTCCTAATGGAAAGCATAAGCAGAATCCCAGAGTGGTGGTCACCATACTCAGTGCTCGTGCAGATGATGCAACACTGCAGCATGGTGCCCACCAGTGCGGCCAAGTGATGCCTCTGCATCGTTGGGCCTCCGGTTTCACAATCACCAAAGAAACACGACAGCACGAACGTTGGCGTTTTGCGTTGATCTTCTACTACCTCTAAAACACAACATACAAAACCCCAAAAAGAAAAAAAGAAGGGCCGAGTAACAAAATATGCAAATAGGGCAAAGTACATTCATCCCTTTATATATGATTTGACCTTGGTTAAAACAAATCTGCGCGGCGTATCTATTAGACTATAATGCCATAGCCGGCTGGACCGGAGTAATACCACGGACTCGCAGAAAACCGGTGTGAAACAGCGCTTGCACTGTTTTTCCCCGATTGAGTAAGGATACCGGAGGCCCATACCACATCTCTCTTCCCATCCCCCTCCCCCTCCACTTCCCCGTCCCCCAAAGGCCGACAACGCATCTATGACACCTCTGATGTTGCGGATGTCCATGGGCGGCGGTAATCGCTTACTATCAGGCGATACTTCTGCTCGTTTGTCCCCTATTCCATAAAAAAAATCTTAAAAATTATA
This sequence comes from Hyphantria cunea, assembly GCA_003709505.1. Classification (NCBI taxonomy): domain Eukaryota; kingdom Metazoa; phylum Arthropoda; class Insecta; order Lepidoptera; family Erebidae; genus Hyphantria; species Hyphantria cunea. The sequence continues at coordinate 1,351,327 of PKRV01001636.1, read as the reverse complement.
CTTCGTAATTGCAATTTATCATCAATCGTTTCGAGGAATCATTTCAAAAACAAAATATCTGTACCGAAATGCGCAAAATATTTTGACAACTCAAAAAACACGATTACCTCAGAGCAAACAGTAGAATGGCATTATGTTTGCCAACGTTGACGTATAACGGAGCATTGGGGTATCAGCAATTGGTAATGTCATTATTTGCAACCCTTCCGTGGCTTGCCATCGATCGTTGGAGCGACTGGAGCGGCGCGGCGCGGCCGTATCCCGCGGCGAGGCCACGGTCCCACGTCCATCCCAATACATGGCCGATTGTCGCCCGTTACCGCCCGATGTCGTCCAGCACAAAGCCTCGTTTGTTTATACACGGCTTTATATTGACAAACAATTCATTAGATCGACACGCGACCGCTACGCAATACCGATTGATTGACACTCATCACCCCTTACAATACAATATTGTTTATTTGAAGTAAGTAGTTCTATAAAAGTTTGCATAATCTTTTCTGTATGAAATTGCACCGCGGCGGGATGTCGGTAGGTACCTACTTTTGTTTTGGAACCTTTTTGCTATACTCGATTAATTCGCGAAAGCCTGTTGTATTTGTATTGTATTATTTTACCTTGGATATCGTACGGAATGTCCCCTTGGTTTGGCATCTTTCTAAACGGCTTTTAAGGTATACACACATGGTTTAATTTGAAAACAATAGTATACATTTTGTTAGTATAGTATGTGAATGCATTAAATTGTACTAAAGGAGCAAGTGTACGTTTTAATACTGCTGCAGTTATGCCGACTGCACGTATGGCCTAGCGGTCTAAGCGGTCTCCACGCCGCTTCCTATTTTGCCAAGTATTGTGGGTTCAAATCCTGCGTGGGTCAACATTTTGTGTGACCCACAATATGTTGTTCTGAGTCTGGATGTTCTTTGTGTCTGTTTTATGTATGTTTGTAAAGTCATTCGCGACACAGAATTTATTTGTAGTGCGGGAGTTATCTTTGTAAAGCGTTTAAAAAAGTAGTGACGTATCTCCATAGCGGCCTGTTTTACTTGGCTTGTGATTTAACAGAGTTGACATAATGGTGGCTCTCGGCACCTCTTTGCGCGAGACTAAAGTCGTAGAAAGGGAAAACCAGATTCGTTAAGAGCGACATCGTCCAATTAATGGGTTTTTTTATCATGTAAAAACGTCGTTGAAACAGACAGGGAGTTGACGCCTCGTGGCAGCGGGACGCTCGGGTGTGTCGTCACGGGCGTTCGGGAGAGATCACCCGCAGGAGTATTTGCATCACAAACGCGATGTACGTGATTGTTTTAAATCTTTTAATTGACAATTAAACACGAATCATGCCGCCTCCGCTATTGCTTACACTTACAGCGCGTCAATAATTATCTCATTGTTTGAGCTTTTTGTCTTAAGTTTCTTGGAAGTGTCCTAATTCTTACTTGTCACAATCAGTATTAGTAAATATAGTTCTTACCTAATGGTGTAACTGCAAACGAGCTATCTCTGAGATACAATAGTGATGTCGAGATATATAGTAATATTGTCCCAGTCGGGCCGACTGTCAAGAGGATCATATAAAGGTACATATCTTCCATATAAATAAAAATGGATCGCAGAATGTCTTGACCTTGGTTAAAACAAATCAGCGCGGCGTATCTATTAGACTATAATGCCATATGCCGGTCGGAGTAATACCACGGACTCGTAGAAAACCGGTGTGAAACAGGGCTTGCACTGTTTTTCCCCGAGTGAGTAAGGATACCGGAGGCCCATACCTCATCCCCCTTCCCATCCCCCTACCCCTTCACTTCCCCACAACAGTCAACTTACCAACAGCTAATCGCAAAAGTCGAGGACCGCTCGATCAATTGGGTTAATTTTTTTTTTAACATTTTCACTAAATCCCAAGGATGGTTTTTATGGAAAGAAAAACTCGAAAATTGGGAGACAAATAGTAAAAACAACACTTAAGGGGTTTAAGTAAGGCAGAATTACTACATCGTGTGTGTTATACACTCGAAGTCTTTGAATTGTATTTACAAAATATATATTTAGAGATAATTTTAGGGATCGTAAATCCTTCTACATCACCCATTGTACGTAGATAAAACAACCTGGTGTGGACCACACAGGGATACAATACACAGAGCATGTAACGATAAGATGCCATCGGCAGTCGGCAGTAAAGATAACTGGCGTGTGAAGTGCGCAGTTGAGAAATGTCGTGAGCGCTCGTCCGCGCTTGCGCACGATTTGGAGCTGAGGGAGCTGTTGTTCTCAGGAGCAGTGCTATGAGGACAACGAAGGTGGGTACATATCTTAAGCTATATTATTTATTTTCAATCATTAAGAATACAGAATTACGAAAAGTGTACTAGAGTGAACTTATTGCTTTCTTAGGCAAGTATTGTTTTAAGTGTAAAATTAATTAACTATTGAAATACTTATTTTATTTTTATATTAAGTATTAACCGATAAATTCGCATTTTCTATATGATGCAAATTTTTTGTGTTTTTTCCAGATGGTGGTTTTAGTAGTAGCAACTCATTGACAGAGCAAGCTCGCGGGAAATTCTAAGGTCGATCTGAAGGTATCTGTGGGACTGGTAGATCTACCAGCCAATCTAAACTGATTAGACGTAAAACGCGAGTCCTACTATCGATCTTAGAAGTTCGATACTTTCTCAGTGTTGGTGCACTGCTAATAATTTTATTGAAGTGATATGTGTGCCTTTAATAAAACTACCTACGTCGCCACAAAATATTGTAGCAATATCAGCGTTGTGTATGATAAAGCGTAGTACGGATACCATTAACAAGTGTTCATCGTGCAAACCGATTATCGTTCGCAAGGCAGTATCTGGCATGGGATATGAGTGATTGGAGCACAGTATTGTTTACGGATGAGTGCAAAGTTATTTTTTTTAATAATGACCGTCGCATTAGGGTTTGGAGGCGTGAAGGTGAGGCGAGGCGATTTTCGGATGCTTGTATCCATGAAAGTGACAGATTTGGGGGCCCCAATGTTATGGTGTGGGGAGGAATCTGTATATCAAGTAGAACCGAGTTAATAATTTTCAACGAAGGCACAATTACAGCTCAACGTTATATCGAGGAGGTCATCAGACCCCATGTGGTCCCATATGCTCAGAGAATTGTAGCAAGATTCCATCTGATGCACGGTAATGCCCGCGCTCATACAGCTAGGGTTATCAGAGAATCCCCAGAGGAGGCTGGTATACAGGTATTGCTGTGGCCTACAAACAGTCCGGATCTCAATCCCATTGAACACATGTGGGATTTACTGAAACGCAGTGTTCGAAGCACAAACCAACCCGTACACAATGAAAGACAGCTAATAAACGTTCTGAAAACAAGCTGGGGACAAATTCCTCAAGAAACAGTAGTACACCTGGTGGACAGTGTACATTCTAGGCTTCAAGAGTGCATCAGAAAACGAGGAGGGCACACCAGATATTGAGGAAATCCACAAATCAACCATAACTTTTTGTATTTTTTTACTTAATTATTTATCTCGCCGTTAATTTTTCAAAAATATATTTTTTTAGAAAAAGTGATGCATTTTTTTCATTTTGCTTCCATAATTTTTTATGTTGTTTACAATGAAAATTAATTAATTCATCCAATCTAATCATTAATCAACCCAGGAACCTCAAGAATTCAAGAGAATACTGTAAAAACGTGGTGGCCCCTATTTTGTTTTGACTAGTATATACATTATGAAACATTATAGTGCAGTCACAACTGTCTGGTCTACTGGCAATCTTAGCATTAAACGGTATCTGGTTTTAATATTACGTTCACACTGATGATGTAAATATATTTATTTTACCACGTATTTCTTTGCAACAAATCATCAGCATTAGGTATGATTAGGTATACAGAAGGCACGAAACAGTTTGGTAAAATAAATAGAAATTTATTCAAATGTTTTTTCAGTGTTTACCTTGTTTATTTCGGCAGTACCTTCTTGAAATGTTCAGCGTTTGATTTTTTCTTTAAAACTTCTTGCCTCTCTTTGAGGTAAAAATAAAAGGGCCTCACCGGGTACTTGCGTAGTGGAACGGCGAAACGGTAAGGTGCAGATGGTGTCGCCTTGTATTTGAACATTATAAGAGGTGTTTGTCAGCGTGCCTACACTGTTCACCGAAGAGGGTGGAGGAAAAGAGAAGAGGGGAGGCAAGGAGAGTACCCTCGGCGTGCAAATAAAAATAACAGCTTGCGATTGAGAGCAGCCTCGCGAACACCGAGCGGCACAGGGCTACCACTATTGACGATGCATGCTAGTATAGTTCTTACACTTTAACTGTCTCTATAAATTATTTTTAGTGAGATTCACAGCAGTGACAATTGGTGAGAAAATTCAATCAAATCTGCTGATTGTATCACAAATGAAACTTCAAGTACTTAGTCCAACAGCAGCAGAACTTTAAAAATTAAAAATCAGCAACTCTTTTCGAACGATAGACAATTAATTAAGAAAAACATGCACACAGATGCAATGTGATTGATCACTAATATTGAATTACATCAGAAATGAAATGTTTTTGAAATCTTTTTCGTGTCACAACTATTTAAAGTTAAAAAAAAAACAAATCAATAGAGAAAATGACGATTTCACGTCGATTTCTTTCAGTGGAGTTTTGTGAACAGTGCTTGTGAGCATTGTGAGCGGGAAACATGGATAAGGAGGCGGTATCAGCCCTGGTGTGGGTGCATTACAAGTCTTTCGCATTTAAATGAGGTGAGCCCTTCGCGTCACAAAACAAACTTAATATCGTCGCGAGTGTCCTCCAGCGTCACCGACAGCCGCCTTCGCTCCGGCAGGTGGTGAGTGACGGCACAGGGGTTATGGGGAGGGGGAGGCGGTCGAGATAGCGCTCATTATCCGTGAGTTCGTTTGCAATTCGTATGCGCGTCCACTCGACACCGCGCCGAGTAATTGTCTCGTTTGTACCACTCCGCCGATGAACCCTCGTATCCACCGAGACACCTCACCATGTAGGTCTTTATACACTAAATAATTCAGTTTAGCACATCGATAGCATAACTACGAGTGTATTATGTAGTAGGCACCTAAACAAGCTCAGGTTTGTCTTAAACATTTTATTTAAATTTATTTCGTTTATATTAATAGCTTTATTGCGTACCGTTTCTGAATTGTTTAACATAAGATACAAAAACTACTTTGTCTGGTCATAAATACTGTTACAATTAAAAATAAACGAAACATTACTTTTGAATTTAGAAACTGACATTTTTATATTTTTCATTTTCTTATTTTCGTGCCAATATATTATAAAATATTTTATGGTATTAAAATGGAATGGGGTGATAAAGAGAACCGAATCGCCGTGGTTGCATTAAAAAAGTAGGTATGGAGCTAAACATAATTTTAAGATCCTAAAATGTGATAGTCAAATGTTTGTGTACCGGGCTATTAATAGGTACAACGAAATCTCCTCTGTTTGTGACAGAAACAGATCTGGCCGTCCACGTACTGTTCGTACGAAAAAGGCGATCGAAGCAGTAAGAGAAAGAATCCGAAGAAATCCTGTCCAAAAGCAAAAGATTTTATCTCGGGAGATAAAGATAGCACCTAGAGCCTATATAGCTTTAAAAGATAACTTACGACTTGCGGCCTATAAGAGACAAACAGGTCAATTTTTAACAGATAATTTATGCAGTATGCGTATCACCGGAAAATTTTGCTCACGAATGAGATTTTTTTTACAATTGATCAAAATTTTAACAAACAAAATGATCGTACTTATTTTGAAAGCCTTAAAGAAGTTTCCCAACTAGCCAACAGAGTACAATGTGGGCATTATCTGACTTTAGTAATGGTTTGGTGGGCCGTTGGCTATAAAGGAGTGACTGAGCCATATTTTTGTGAAAGAAGTATTCAAACATCGGCACAAGTGTATCAAGGTATCATTCTTGAGATGGTAGTTAAGCCCCTTAACAATACCAAGAATGGTACTTACAGCAATACTCGGCGCCGGATCATAAGGCTCGATCCTCCTAATTTTGGTTAGAAACGAAATTTCCCGACTTCATCAGAGCCAAAGACTGGTCGTCATTTAGACCTGATCTTAATCCACTGGATTATGATTTATGATCAGTTTTATAGGCTTAGGCTTGTTCTAAACGTCATGATAATTTGGGGTCCCTAAAAGAATCAATATGGTTGGCAGTGAAGAATTTTCCCAAAGATGGGTGCTGCTTTGATAACTGGCCTCAACGTTTAGAGGACTGGATTGCAGTCAATGGAGACGACTTCGAATAAGCTTTATATATTTTTAATGGTTTTATATTAATGTATTTAAACTATCCCTACAGTATCAAATTAATACACTGTAATAGTAATTAATTTTATATAAAATAAAAAAATGGTTTTTCTTTGTAACAATATTTTTTGCAAGACTAAGTATATAGGCAGTCCGTAAGTATGTAAAATAGGTACCTATGTACTATGCTATATCGTAGTTCTGATGCATGTAAGCACACACATAGTGTATGTGGGTATGCCAACATGCACACAAACAAAGTAATGTTTATACCGACCCAGGCACTGTTGGTGAGTAGTTAGACGATTAAGGAGCAGGTGCGTCCTACATAACATTGTCTGTGTTTAGTTTAGTACATATTTATGTAATTATTTGCCAAATTTGGTCATTTATGGTAATCAACATATTATTTCATCATACAATTTGGTTATTCTTGGTAAAACTGTAGGAACCTACTTAATAAATTAAGTTCGTCTTGTATTATAGGTAACAACCTAAACATTTTTTCAGCTTTTAAAACTTCTAATATTCTTTAGCTTTGTAAGTTTTCTTTGTTTAATACAGGTCAAATTGAATTCTGTCTACAAAGGAGAATGAGTTCTCCTACTACAAGTGGCTTCTAAGCAATAGCGCCTTTGCAAGACTAAAAAATAATTATTATGACTGTTTATATTATCTCATTTGTTAAACAACAAATAGGTAGGTCTTTTTCTGTATGGTTTTCCTGTTTCGTGATGGTCGCAGTCCAACTGCTTACACTTGAACGCGATATTCAAACTCACTTTCACTTTTAAAGTATTAGTTAATAGCAGTAGATAATTGATATTAGTGATTCTTAGAAGTAATTAACATATTACATATGCTAATATTTTTATTGCGTTGTATTTGTACAAGTACACTTTAAAGTCATTAAGTGAAGCAGGTGCACCGGACAGGCATGTAATTGATATTATACATAATATACATGCAGGTAGATATATGATAAGTATATTAAATTTATATTGTTTATTATGAAATTTGTTAATGAAACAAAAGCGAAAATACTTAAAAATACTGTGAGGTTTCCCCTGGCAAAGATTGATGCGAACCTCTCTAGAGTAGGTAGGCACCTCAAGCTGGCCTCCACATACCTACCCCCTAGCTTTTGCGTCCTAAAGAATTCGGAGATATGAAGGGATCCATCCTGATCCCCATCAAAACAAAATAGTAATACATTTCGCTGTTTAAATTTTTCAATTTAGATATTTCATACAGATAGACACAGCTTCTTGACGGTTTAAAGGTCGTGTTAGCCCGCAAAACAAAGTAGGTAGTTGCCACACGCTGGTCGTGCGAGGCCAGTTTTTAAGGAGCGTTCAGTGTCCGAGCGCCAGGAGGTACCTCCTTAGAAATTGTCAGTAGGTACCAACATGGGATATGTCGATCTTTTTTTGCCACATTGGTGAGATTGTAAATTTCTGTAAAATAAATAGTTTCCACATGTTCAAGTTGCACCGAAGTGAGCATTAGTAACTGCCCTTTTTCAGAATTATTGGTGTTTTAACATAACAAAGGTAGGTACATATATACGTAGGAAAGTAATTAAGAATTTAACTTAGTTATTAAACATGTTTAATATTTGATATGAAGGCGCCAGTCATAAATTACGTAACACGTAAAGGGGGCGTCAACCAACAGTGATATTACCTACGTGGCAAAGGGCGGTGGTCACAGGCTTCGTGACGTCACACGAGAAACATTAACAAAAACTTGAAAATCATTTTGTTTCTATTACGGTAAATGCTTCACCAAACATACTTTGAACAGCTATGTGATCGTGGCAAACGATCATTCGGAAGGTGAGTCGATGCTACTGTATTATGTGATCATCTGGGACTCCAGGCGTCATCACGTTTGAACAAGTTACTTATGGCAGCCAAGACCCTAGAGGCTTAACATAGCTACGTATTTAAGCGATTGCTTTTGCTTTGAATAAAGAGGTACAGTTTGAGAGTTAGTGAAGTTGTAGGGGTAATCTATGAACCTACTGAACCGATTTTGCAAATTCTTATATCAATAGACAGTTACACTTTTTGTTAGTGTCAAAGGCAGTGTGGCGACTTCCACGTAAAGCGGTAACATAAATATTCTACAGCGCCATCTACCGAAGATACACTGAACTACGGAGTAACGAAGGAAACTGAGAAACTACCAATCCTACATCGCGCAATAGAAGTTCTCGCGCCGATTAACATATATTCAACGTCCCAACATCAACCGCTGGGCAGTGGCCCGCCAGGCATGATCACCTCGCCTGGTCGGAGGATCCTCCCTTTGTGTTGGAGGAACATGTGGCCCGTTCCTCCACAGCAGTATGTTAACCCGAAAAAGTGTGGCAATTCGTATGATGAATTTTTATTTTTTTCCATTCTTCACTTTTATTAGAATTTAGAAGAAATAATAACGCGACCGAAGCTGTGGGCAATATTATCTAAATAAATAACTACTACTCGTGCGCGATAACTTGAGACCCGCGTGGAATTCGTCACCCCTCCCCTCATACCCGCGCACCTACCCTATGACGCCCGCAGTGTACAGGTGGCACCGCATTTTTTTGTCGTGACGTCACCGCACTCAGGTCTCAACTTATCGCGCACGGGTAGTACAATAGAATTACAAAATAATTAAATAAATTATTATGTTCTTTTCTGTAGGTATCGGATTTCTATGTAAGAACTCGTAGGAATTATAAATCTCTCGAACCCTTTAGGTGGCTAAACGATGGAAATAATATCCAATAGTACTCAATTTATTTCCAATAAAAGACAGGTACAACGGGAATAGGTACTCTGCACTAAAGACCAGACGTCGACAATTGCTGTACAATGAATTAATGTAGACACTGATACTTATGGTAAGAATAAACTTGTGTTATGAGGACCAATGTTCACTTCCACTAATAAAATATTAGATTAAAGTTTATAATTTATATTGATAACTAACATACAACACTTCTGTGTATTACCTATCCGTGTACCTGTACCTCATTTTTTCTTTTGTTTGAACGGACTCAAGGACGAGTGCTCAAGTAATTGAACCAAATATTAGTGGATCCCAAAAATTCTGTGGTTTGTAGGTAGATAAATTGTGTTTTGTGTAGACTTTAGTGAAATCAATTTTAGTATATAGGTAATAAATTCGAAATGTTTGACACACTACCAAAGTACTTCGCATACCTGCCGAAGTTTAGTTTACACGTATAGTTGCAATTAATCGTTACAAACTAATCAACGAACACAGTATTTGTAGCTAATTAATTAGTTACGGTATAATTTAATGTAGGTATATCGCTAAACTAAGTGCGTACGGCACCTGTCTAATCGGACCGTCGAGGTAATCGATCAATTTGATTACCTAACTTCAAATGTGGAATTAATTATTGTGATTTATATTATAGGTACTGCAGTTCAATGCGTATCGACGGTGCAAGGTATCGGTGGATATAGCTGGATGGCCGCTCGTTCCCCAAACTGGTTGTGTGCTGGTAGCTGCTGCTAGTGTACCACCGTGACATTTTTGAAAACAGTTGCATTCTAAAAACAAACATCGCAAGTACCGCGAGTAGAGCGGGCCGCGCCGCGCCGCCCCCGCGCCGAGCGCCAATGAGCGCGGCGCGCGCTCGCCATTGGCCGTCGTTTGCCACCGAAACGTGAAGAAAAAACGCGCCGCATGAAAAACAATGGCACTCACTTGCACGGCCAGTACTCGAGCCCGCTCATTGTATTACGACCGGTGTAACGTGAGCCGCGCGTCTCGCTCTACTACCCTTCCAGCTAGACCAGCGCATTTCGAAAGCGGGAGGGAGGTGGGGTCTAGATACGGTGGTCGTTTTGCTGTCGATCTTGTTCGATGTACGTATACATTGAAAGTTAAGTGATGTCACTTGTGTCACGCTAGTGTGGCGCGGACGGATTGATGCGCGTGCGGCTGTGTGAGTGGAGCGGTGCAACGCATTTGCGGTAGGTGGCGCTGTCACCACTCCGCGCACTGCTCACTAGCACTTGGATGATAGCGTGAAAAAGTCTAGATTTTAGACATTGCCACGGCTTTACCATCACTTACGAAGACTATACATGCTTACTTAGTATAGGGATCGTAAGTACCTTGAGCGCTAAAGGCTAATTACCTAGTCGCTGTGCCTATGTACCTACAGTGTGAACACAATCTGCACAAGTATAATCGATCGATCGAGGGAGTGTCTTAATAACATGGAAGAATATAGAAATAGGTAGGTAATTGTTTGTTGATAGTTAACTTTTGGTAGTGTGACAAAAATTTCGAATTTATTACCTATTTACTAAAATTGGGTTTTGAAATTCATAATTTGACAAATATGATTAGGTAAATGCCAGTAGAGAGATTATTAATTCACGAAGCAAAGGAGAATATTAAGTTAAGTTAAACACCACTGACATAGAGCGTAATCCACGTGGACCTAGTAGGAGTTACGTTCGAGACTAAAGCTGTCGTTGATGGGATGTGCAATGTCTACTTGCCTGTCGGTGGTGAGTTCTGACAGTGCCGGCCACCATTTCGTTATGTAACATGTTGCTCACGTGTACATAAGCACATCTTTGATTACATATAAGTGTATAGTGGGACGCCGTACATCTACTTCAGATATTACTCAACGGCACTATTTGACTGTACGATTGGTCTAGTAGTTTAAGCGGTTTTCCCACTTTCTGCTGCACTAAGTGTTTTGTGGTTCTAATCCCACATGGGACAACACTTTACTGTGATCTAAAAATTGTTGTTCTTAGTCTGGGTGTTTTTTATGTCCGTGTGTTTCATGTGTATATGTAAAGTCGACGGCGACACAGGAGTTGTCTTTAAAAAAAATCGAAACTAAATTTTCAATAAAAGAACGTTAGGTACACATAGCACAAACCCTAAAAAGGGATTACAACTAGTTATAATTGTAGCGAAGTATTATGATGACAAATCAAAAATATAATCATTTTCTAATTTTCTTGGTGAAAGTTATTCCTTATAACTAAAACGATATTTTCACATTTTTTCTGGTACGTAAGCGTCGAATCAATTAAAAGGTAACAAAAGCAACTGAATAATAAGTACCTGTATAGACTATTTTCTTTTCGTATTGTCACAATTTTTACTACTTCCTTGAGTCAACACTTGTTTGTCCACGCAGCCCGACACGCAGCAGCAGGTATGTTTAGCTCTGTCTGTTTTTTAGACAGGACAAGTTATTATTCCTATCCCTTATTTTACTTTGCTATTACAGAAACAACAACTCGCTCAATAACATCAATTCTCAGGTCACTGCCTCTATGAAATAAAAAATCATGACGATGGAAAATGGCGGCGTGACCGCGCATTTTTTAATGACTGTTGTACAACGTTCCAGGAACATACGATTTTCACAATACTACAAATTTTGTTATTCGTTTACAAATGACAATAAATATTGATAGCAGTGCTTTTGTTATCAAAAAAGTAGTTCTACTGATCGTATTTACCTATTGATTATTCCAATCTACGATTTAATCGCGAATAAACAAAAATAATGATCATTAAGACTTCTTCTTTCTCGACCTATACCTTTGCCTGTTAGCTGTTAAATATTTGTTACAAATGGGTAGCTATATACAATGTAGACACAATTATTATACTTATATTAATCACCTGCGTGCCCTGTTAAATCGGAACTGAAAACTTCGTTCGAACATTCGACATTTATTGCCATTGCATTGCTACTTTTGCCATAGAACCACAGTGCCACACAGGAAAACAACATTGCCACAACAAAGTCAAAACAATTTTATTAAAAATCTCTGGCGGGATAAAGGATCTGTACTTAGCTATAAATATTAATTTTACAGCAAGAGTCATTAAGCACAGATTAATTTTCATTTGAAGTTTTATCTAATAGTTAACATGTATAAATAATATCTTTACATATAGAACAAAAACAGTATAGTTTACTTGAATCAAAATCACAATATTGCAGCAAAACAAGAAAAAAACAGATAATATTACAAGTAGCTAGTATCTAATTCTAAAGTAAATGTAAACGCGACGAACTAACAAAAAAAAAAACAATGGAGAACAGTGACGGTAAAATTGTTGAACCGTAAGTTTACAACAGCATTATTATTTACTTTATTACTGCTAGGTTCGCCAAAAGTGACCAAGCAAGAAGTCTCAGAGCAGCTGCAACTAGTATAGAGAAACGATCCTAATACTAAGTGTACCTGAGTACGTCTCAGAACATGTGTTAGTTCGAAAGTATAGCCAGTGACAAATATGCAATCTCAAAAATACTAAAGTTAGGTCCCTTAAAACAAAATAAATGAACAATATTTTACAAAACCAACTATTTTTGTTATCTTACACATTTCATGAGCACAATTTCCTCCAGCTCATAAAAAATTCAAGATAACCGTAATTTGAAAATGCTAAGATCGTTAAAAACTAGCGGTTTTCGAGTATTCCACTGTTAATTAACATTCTTAACAATGGAAATCATAACTTCAAGACTAAAACTTGCGTTGTATTTTGTAACGTTTCAATGTCTGATATTTATTTATACATTTACTTGGGTCACCAACAATTGTCTACACTGATTAACAGTTAAAAATATTTTACCATAATTATGAAGTGGCATTGTGTTACAATTACTTATAGGTAAGCACCACGTGCACAATAAACAACAATATAATCCTAATTTTATGCCAAAAATACAATTCAGTTTTATGAAACAAGTTTTATCAAAAACAGATGTAATTCAAATAAAATACCTCTTATGAGGTATTTAGTATGGTTTTGCGGAATTGGAATTTGGAGGGATGGCGTGGATGCAAGGGGTTAGGAAAATGAGGACACCTTGCTGGTACCTTAAATTTTATTTTGCTTAGAAGTTGTGGACAATCTACTTTGTGTCTCAGAAGCTTGTATAGAAATATGGAATCTATAACATGACCTCGTTTTTCGAGTGTGCCAATCTCGCTTCATACGATTTTAATCTTTTAGATACTCGAGAGGCATATATATAGTAGGCGCCAGTGGAACTCTTCTGTATACGCTTCAGTCTTAATTTGTGTGTCACATAATGTGGTCTCCATACAGGGCTGCAGTACTCCAGTATGTCACGAACGAGGCAGTTATATAAAATAATTTTAGCATTAAAACATTGAAACTTAACCGCAGTTCTTGAAATGAATCTAGCATTCTAGATGATTTTTTTACAATACTTTCTCCGTGTGGTACAAATGTGAGCTTACAGTCGCTCATTTCGTCTACACCAAGTCGCTAATTTCGTTCATGCGTTGTTCGGTGTTTCAGTTTATTATTTATTAATTTATTTAATTCTAGAAAATTTAATATCGTCTGCGTACATGAAAATCTCAGAGTAATTAAAATTGCAAGGCATATCGTTAATGGAAATCTGTTTGTGTCGATCGATGATTTTTATCTGTAGCTCCAATTTAACGTTCATAAATGTCACTTAGTGTCTTAATTGAATAAATGATTTTGAATTTGAATTTGAAATAGTTGAATAGGATCAGACCCAAGTGGGAACCTTGCGGGATACCAGATATAATTTTATGCACATTAGATTAAAAACCATGCACTGCGACGAAGAAAAAGCGACTTTCAAGGTAAAATTTTAGCTAATTCAAGAGACCGGAACAACTTTTCTAACAGTATATATGCGGAACTCGATCATGTGTAAAGGTAAGCTCGCAACAAACAGATGTTTGATAGCCCATATCTAACGGTATCGAGTGGCCCTCTGCATGGCTTAGTTGCAGTGTAAGTTGAACAGTAAAAAGCAAAAGTATCGTAAGGCCACGACAGGCTCGTTCTCCTGCGGCGGCTGCCACTAACTATATTCATATTATGTGCATTAATATCGGCTCACTCTGGCTGCGAACTCTAGCCACGTCCGGCCACGTTATGTAAGTAGTTATGGTATGTCAAATGTTAATACGTGTGTGATTGACATTGACCGTCGGCGCAGACAGAGACCGCGAGCCAGCCAACATTAGGAGTAATTATCGCATTTATATACATGCGGGGTGCGCAGGCGCCGCCGCTCTACTGCCCGCGCGTCATTTGCCCATATTATGTAAATTATACTTATGACAAGTTAATATTATGTCTCGTTACTCTCGTTCAGTAACATTGAGAGAGAGAGAGAGAGAGAGAGAGCGCATGCAGTAATATTGAGGGATTGAACTACCTATGAAAGATTTCTGTGTGCCACACCATGTCATACATTTGAATGTCTTATTAGGGCAGGCCTTCTAAATTCTTTTAGAATTTATCATTTCAGCAGTGTATTAACGCTGGAATAATAATATCTATAAGAATTAATGAAGAAACGCTCTCTCTTACCGTAAAAAGTATGAACTATCTTAACCAAACTAAATAAATTACATGCATTATGAAAATGACAAGAGATACACTAAGCTGTACGTCGTTGTTCATTACAACATTATCAGCGTATCACATTCCACTGCTGGACATAGGCCTCTCCAATTGGACGCCACTTGGTTCTATCCTCGGCTATTACAATTGTTAATTATTCAATGAGATTTTTTTTTAATAGGCGGCAAACGAGCAGACGTATCGCCTGATGGTTAACGATTACCGCCGCCCATGGACACCCGCAACACCAGGGGCCTTGGGGGATGGGAAGGGGGATTAGGGGAAGGGTTGGATTATGGGCCTCCGGTATCCTCACTCACTCAGTGAAACACAGCGCAGGCGCTATTTCACACCGGTTTTCTGTGAGGCCGTGGTATCGCTCCGGTCGAGCCGGCCCATGCAATTCGAAGCGTGGCTCTAAAAAAAAGAATGTAAAACGAAAATCAAAACATTGCGTTGCATCAAAGTCTTAGTTTTGTGGCCCCGAAAGATTCTTAACGCATGCATTGGCACATCTAAGCAATTCAGTTAATCACCAACATTACAATGTTTCATGGGACACACTAAATTTAAAATATGTTCGTTGGACCTTGACTTTAAAGAGATGATTCATTACGGCTTGCATGTTTGCCGCTCATTAATTGGCGAACACGGCTGGCGTGTTGTATAGATATTGGTTTCTAGTATTGAGTAACGCTTGACAGATCGCGACGCTGCAAATAATGCAAGAAATATTACGTACAATCCGTACGGGAAGACTGAGAAATGTAGGTACCCGCTGATGTGCACCTGTGCGTGGTACGGACTTAGCTGGAATAATGTATTGATAGCAACAGCGATATTAGCAAAGAGCAGTGGACGAGTAATGTAATTACGTAGCTGTTCTCTTTAATTTTCACACCAAGAGTACTATATAATCCTAACCCTATCTGAAATATTATTTTCTCTGTGGAGTAACAATATGGCGTAAATAGACTTTTGTGTGATGACAAATGATGATATCAATCGATAGTGTAGACAGTAAGAAGAGTACGTTTATTTCTTAAAGCCATCATCAGCTCAGATCTTGGTTTATATTTATTCAATTAGCAGAATTGAAAATATTTGTACCGCGGCTGTGTATGCCTTGTCAGAGATACAATAACATATGGGTATACCAACTTAGAGATTGTTACGTTCTTACTTTCTTTAAAACTTTGTAAAATATTTTACATTACATTAAGAAGAAGAAATAGTTATTTCTTTAGTTGAGTCCGTGCACTACACATTAAAATACAGTTTTAAGCTTGACAATTGAAGTGAACATTACGAAGATAGGTTGCGCTTTGTCAAGTTACACGTAGCAATCGCACAGTAAACTCAAATGAACCGCCAGCACATGTACAGTGTACAGGTATAGCGGAGAGTGCGTGCTTGCTGAGCAACGACGGGCTCTAAAAAACACGGCTGAGTGACATAAATATTGTATAGACGAGCGCAGAATGAGTAATGAGGGCGTGCATTTTCTTGTGTCGCTTCTTGCGTCGGCGCAGGCGACCAGCCGCGGCGGGCTTCGAGCGAGCCTCAAACTTTCCACCGGCCTGTCATATAATATGTCCAGTTTATTAACAGCATTTGACACAATCAGGCGACACGTATCGCTATTGTCGCCGACCAACTCGCAATTCGTGTGGACGTCTTTAAAAGGAAAATAAAAGTCTGTACCTACTTACTTAATTTATTCACAAGTATCCATACCAAGTGTATTGCTACACAACAGTGGAGAGTTGGTCTCAGGAAAATACCAACATTTGTAACATAAATAAAGTACATAGTTCTGGGTTTGTGTGAAAAACTCTTTGGTGACCGAGGACTGCCTCTTTCAAAACTGTTTATCACTGTAGAACAGTTCCTCAGTTCTGACTATATTATATGTATTAAAAATAATCGTCGAAATTTTTGTATCTCTATGAAACCTTTCATTGTCTGTAATACGTTTCCTTTATACTTTTCTGTATCCTTGAAAATACATTTTCGTTGTAGATTCCAGTAGTTATGATGGACAATTGACATACTTATCTGAACCTTTTAGGTATAAAGCTATTTAGATTATCATTTTTTTACATTTTTATGAACCTTATACTAATCATCACAAATTTAAACGAGAACTAATAGAAAATAATAACAAGAAAAAAAACAATAACAATATTTACAAAGAAGCGTCAAAAAATTCCTACGCATCACCGCCTACTGGTAGCGTTCCCAGAAGGGTGGCAGCAGTGCCACATTGAATGGCAATGCTAGTTCCCTGTACTAGAAAAAGGCTTGCCTTCTGGTCACGAGAGCATCAATTAGTTGCTTAGTAAATGGACCTAGCGTCTCAAAAATGCAATCTTCAAATACGTAATCATATTTCTTTACATTCTATTTCAGGTCAATTTAATAGAATATCTAAATGAAGGGTTTCAAATAGTTTCTACACAAACACAATGCATGTAGATTTTTGTTTCTGTTACATCAAAGTAAAAAGTTTTTATTTATTTATATAACAACTTTATGCACAGAATGTACAATAGCGGACTTAATACCACAGGCATTCCCTACCAGTCTTCGTTGGGCGGTGTGGAAATGAATGAAAAGAGCGGAGCGGAGAGAATGAATTCTTACCGATTTTGGCGTGTTAAGATTACTTGTTCATCAGTATTTGGTGTCATTACATAGTATCAAAGTTTAAGTTACATTTAATGTTACATAAAATTATACAGATATAATAAGCTCTAAACATTTGAGATCCATTAGCTTGTACGTTGTCGGCTGTTGTTGCGCTTTACTGTCGTTCAGTGGCGCTCTCTGTCGAGTACTACTAATGCCTGCGTTTAATAACAACGTAACATATGCTACACTTACAGATAACCTTTGGTATAAAACATATACAACTGCAATAAAAGGCAGCTACGGTTCTATGTATTTGTAATTTACTGACTAGGAGATCTGTTTAATACAGAGTACAGACGTCATAAGATCGGCATGAGGCACACGAATGACGCAGACCAATGAAAAACGTTGCTAACCGACCACCTCTGAGCTATTAGTCAGTCGTTTGAGCCGACTAATCCACGCCTACTATTTTTGCAGGTGGTCATGGAGAACTTGCATGTCAGCAAGCTGCAATCATTAAGATATTTACTTCCTATACCAAAAATAATAAACTTAATAAAAACAATTTAAAATAGTTATGTGGTTAGATTAGGATTAAGAGAGATAGATGGATAGAATAGAAAAGAGATAAAGGAGATGAATCGAGGGTTATGAGATTACTAGTTAAGAAAAAAATATATTCTTCACTTATACCTTGACGTGAATTCTTTTGAACAACTTTGAATTGTTGCTTATATTATAATTACTTTACAATATTAGCAACAGCGGAAATCTTGCAACATTTTTGAGTTAAACTGTAAACTTGACATACGGAATAACCAATCATTGCCCTTAAAACTCCAACTAGATTTAGGATTTAAAAAGTAGATGTTGGCATACTATAACACCTCAGCGCCGCCAGTGCGCTCTCCAGACGGTTAGTAAACGGTTTGTTTTAGTTTTCCTTCTCTTTTGCAATACTGTTGAAATGTATAATTTGCTTCCTACGTCGGTTCTATCGAAATTTCACCAGTAATGAAAACTCCAATGAAATCTAAATTTGTCGAAACAAATATTGATATATTTTAGCCGACTTACTCAAAAATTTAACAAATGATATACGAAACCTTCCTCAAGAATTACTCTACCAATAAGTAAAAACCGCATAAAAATCCATGCTTTATGTTTATCGCAAATAGACAGACAGGCAGAGGACTTTGTTTTATTATATGTAGTGAAATCAGTCAAACGGTGCGCCGGCGCAGCGGCGTGGCGAGCCGCTACATGATGGACATTCTAATCATATCTTAACACAGTTCTAACGGACGCGTTATCCCAAACTGGACAGAGCTTGCACATTAGTAACATAGTTTAGTAGTATGATTCGTGCCAGGTGGGAATCGAACCCACGATCTCTGGCTTAGCAGTCGCGACACTAACCACTGAACCAACACCAAAATGAACATAGCGCAACTGTCCAGCAAGATACATCATAATCATAAATAAAAAAATAATAGTTAAAAAAATATTTAATTTTATATTTTAAATAAAATATCTTTTTTTATTTACACTATTATTAATTTATATTTATTGAAATTTTTAACACTATTCTTAATTTAAATTTATTAAAACTTATTTTCTATTTTTTTAGTTCGGTTTTCTATAAAAAGCGTGTTTCTTAGTTTTTTTTAAACTATTATTTATTTTCTACTTTTTAGTTTGGTTTATTTATAATAGCTTGTTTTTTAATTTTAAACTATTATTTGTTCTAATCGACTATTCATTCCGTGATAAATTAACAAAAATCTTATTTTGCAAATTGAAAAATGGAATAATTTTCATTTTTCATTTTTTTAATCAATTTAGTGTATTGTCATCGGTCCTCGATAAAGCTACAAAGTTTGAACGAAATCTGGCCGTTTAAAGTGGGTCAAAATCGCGCCCAAAGAAGTCGGTTACAAACAAACATACATACATACAAACATACAAGTGAAGCTAATATAAAGCGTGTAATAATGAAAAGTAATATTGCTGAATAAGTTGTTTACTGATGATGATGAAGTAGTTTAGTGAGAATCAAAACCGAAACTACGGTAAGTCTTTATTATTTGTTTTGTTTAGCGCCCTGCCAAAATGACTCTACTCGGCCTGATGGAAAGCATAAGCAGAATCCCAGAGTGGTGCTCACCATACTCAGTGCTCGTGCGGACAATGCAACAGCAGCATGGTGACCCACACCATGGCGGCCAAGTGATGCCTCTGCATCATTGGGCGTCCAAAATATGTATATATAGCAATTTTGGTGCATCAAAATCGATATCAGATGAGCAGAATGGTAATTACATTGGAGTATTTTTGTAAAGTCATGTGCTGAACCGATATTTTACAGGATTGAATAAAACAGTAATCTTTTTAAAGGAAACAATTTAAGTGAAATCATATTTAGACTAGACTGATCGTACTGCATACCTACATGCGCAAAGCTAATTTATGTAGATACATTGCGCTAAGGAGTGCTCGGACGGTGGTTGTTGAACATTGAGGTGTTCCATTAGTCGAGTAATACGTTAATGAAATTAATTAATTGCTTGCAATAAAATCTCCGAGAGAACGCTCATACGTCGTCTGTTAAAATCTTGACAATGAACGTTCGGAGCTAAAGAAATTGATAAAGAAATCAACATTTTAAATTCACTCGGAGCACGATCGCTATCTAAGCAAATCCATGTCCGAAACTCGTACAAAGACTATCAACATTCATGACGAACCACGAGGCTGCCACTCAGTTGTGAGCTCTACGGCAATGACGAGAGAGTTTAAACTCGGGATTAGAAAGATGAGAAGTCGTTTTGAATGTCATTTTTTTCCGAGTCTAAGTCTTAGTTTTGGAAAGTGTGTGCTAAGTGAGTGGAGCGAGGGTTTGGTTGTATCGCAGGCTGGCGGCCATGGCGGCGATGAGCGGTGGCGATGCGAGCGACGTGTGACAGGCGTCCCGCGAATGGCGGCCGCGCATTCCAGCGCGACGGCGCACCTTGTTGGTATTCCGCGGCCGCGTCGCGCGCGCAAACAGACCGTGCAAAAAAGACAATGACTTCGTATTTTATACGTCCCTAAAAGTTCCATCAGTGTATTGATACGATTCGTCTGTCCTGCCCTTAAGTGATGGGTTCGACTGCTTTTGTTTTTGAAGGATTTCATCGCTCCCGCGTCCGCGGACATTTTTTAAATTGGTGCGTCCGCTTTATCACAATAAATGCGTCTTTATGAGATAACATCCAATCTCGTACATAAATAAATGAATCAAAGCGCGTCTAAAAACTTCAAACTTAACGATGCGTATTGACTACTATTGTGGACTAAACATTTCTTTGAAATTGGTTTTAAAAGTCATGTACGAGTAAGATGTTTGAAGTATCAACACGGTGATGTAGTGAGCTACCAGGGGAGCGAGTGGCTACCAGGCGCGAGTCGGTACTGGGAACTGCGATGTTTGCTCGCCTCTTGTTCTAATATTTGGGGGACTTTGTTTCTGAGCGCTGTTTGCCGAGCCAGCGGCACAAAGCGGCCGCGGGTAAACAGCCGACTGTTTTGTTCGTATGTCGGTAACGACTCGGTTTGGAGAAATAGATACGTGGCAAACGAGTAGAGCGACAATTGTGATGTTTGTGTAGAGTGGCCACTGAAGGTGTCACGTAAGTGTTAGACAATGGCGCGTTATTGAAGCATGCGCGTCGGTCGGTACCGGCGCGTCCTCGCCGCGGATTCGTCACGGTCGCGGTTAGTGCGAGTGCAGGTGCCAGCAGACATTGAACCACAATAGGCACTCCGACCACAACATGCTTCACAATAATGGGTTGATCTTGTCATGTTCGTTTGATGAAGCATTTAAACTACTTTCGTTGGTCCCTAATATGCTTATTCAAATATAAATATATGCTGAGCAGCTCGGACCGAGTGAAAAGTATTTAAAAAATTAATGTTTAGCTGTAGTGTATGAGGGAATGTAATGGTTATACGCAAACGAAATGGTAGACTTTAAAGGGGAAGAACAGCGAAAATATTTTCTACCTTTGAGAACGGTAACAGTTATGGTGGTATGGGCCCTCTACTCAACAGAAAACAAAAGATAAATTTGATAGTCGTGTTGTGGCGACTTCATGTCATGTTGACACATGACATGAAGTCGCCACATATGAGGCGCTCATAGCCCAGTTGCACTCGGTGATTAGAAACAATCAGCGAGGGCAAGCAACGACGGCGCGGTCAGTACCTGGATGGGTGACCGCTGGTGGCATGTTACCATGAGCGTCTCCGTGATTCGGAGGTCACGTTAAGCAGTCGGTCCCGGTTGTTATCATAGGATAACAGTCGTGAAGCTTAGTTGAAGGCCTTCGGGCGGCTTAAAAAACATCCAACGGTAAGATTACGTAGCCACAACGTTGTCTTGCCAGTCCCCAACCCGCACTTGGCCAGCGTGGGGACGAGACCCGAGCCCAGCAGTGGGACATTATGGGTTGATGATGATGTGGCGACTTGCACATACAGAGCAACAACATAAAAATATATGACAGCGCCATCTACCGAAGAAACGTTGAACTACGGAGCAACGAAGAAAACTAAGAAATTACCAATCCTAAATCGCGCAATAGAAGTTCTCGCGCTGAATAACATATATACAACTTCCCAACATCAACCGTTGGGCAGTGGCCCGCCAGGCATGATCACCTCGCCTGGTCGGAGGATCCTCCCTTTGTGATGGAGGAACATGTGGCCCGTTCCTCCACAGTGGTGACCCCGACGTGATTGGAAGCAGCCTTCGTAGGGGGCAGTGGCCCGCCAGGCATGATCACCTCGCCTGGTTGGAGGATCCTCAATTTGTGTCGGAGGAACATGTGGCCCGTTCCTCCACAGTGGTGACCCCGACGTGATTGGAAGCAGCCTTCAATAAAGCAGAGTAGCAGCGCCAGCATCACTTTCACTCCCACAGCAAGTCTCAGCCAGCTAGCAACCTCGGCCTCAACAGGGATACACCACATGCAGGAAGCGACCGCTCCAGCCTGGTTTACCCCTACGGCCTCAACAACGTCTAGGCACAGCACACTGCAACTACGGTCCATGTAATTTCTCTCCCGNCAGCTAGCAACCTCGGCCTCAACAGGGATACACCACATGCAGGAAGCGACCGCTCCAGCCTGGTTTACCCCTACGGCCTCAACAACGTCTAGGCACAGCACACTGCAACTACGGTCCATGTAATTTCTCTCCCGTCTATGCAGCAGCCAGTCACTACGCAGCAATCGCCCCGACTCACTGGGGACCCCACCGCAGTACCGCGCACCGCCTGCATTTCCGACTCACTGGGATCAGCGGACTTCAGCCCCGACTCACTGGGACTAGCGGCATTCAGTTCCGACTCACTGGAACTTGCGGCACTCAGTTCCGACTCACTGGAACTACTCAATCCTGGCACTGGCAAGCTCCGCAACAGAGCACAGACAGATGACTAATCCAGATATCAACCTCCGGTCTTGGAGGGGAGTGATGTGGCGACTTCCACATACAGCGCAACAACATAAAAATATATGACAGCGCCATCTACCGAAGAAACGTCGAACTACGGAGCAACGAAGAAAACTAAGAAATTACCAATCCTAAATCGCGCAATAGAAGTTCTCGCGCTGATTAACATATATACAACTTCCCAATATCAACCGTTGGGCAGTGGCCCGCCAGGCATGATCACCTCGCCTGGTCGGAGGATCCTCCCTTTGTGTTGGAGGAATACGGGACCCGTTCCTCCACAGTGTTTCTTAGTTATTTATGAGTATATCTGGCTCTTAGCCTTTTTTCTCTATAGCAAGCCCGTATACCTCTGAACGTAGTTAAGACTCACTGCTGACGACTTACTGATTCGCTTCACCTTCAGTTTAGGTGCTGTTATAGTTTCCAAGTTTTTCTCTGATATTTTTAGGCCAGGATAAGTACTTATAGCATTTTATTTCTTTCAATTCTTTCTTTCTTCATTTTTTTTTTACTTTCTTACATTAATGAAGTAAAGTTAGGCATAATATTGTTATCCTGATTATGTTATATAGAATTATTATTTTGCTCAGGAACGTACCAAGCAGTTCTTAAATTGATGACGAAGTAAGTAATTGAGACATAAGAAGATGGATGTCATTGGTGAATAAAGCAACAGATAGGTAATGTTGTTAAAAACAGTGACCTTTGGTACTACAAGTATAGATAGAGTTGGGTACATGGCAGGTAGGTACATGAGATCATGCGCCAGCGCCGGTGCTCGGTCGTGAACTCGTGACGCATGCGCAGTGCGCGGGGGTCGCTTACACATCACCGTTAGCTTTTATGAGAGGTACGTCGCAGATTTTGGCGCCACACTGCTGAACCACACACACGGGATTTAGTGGGATATTTAATTTCATTTGAGTAAAGTACATTTTATTTATTTATACTTCCTGTACTACAATTGCACGAGGCGGACTTAATACTACATGGTATTATCTACCAGTCAACCTTGAGTTGATTCAGTAAGGGACAAGGCAGGTGCATATGTAATAGAAAAAAAAGAGAAGTGAAAACTTTAATTTATGGGTTTATAAGTAATAATAATAATATTAATGCTATGTAAAATACATACACGAATATACATATTAATACTTAAATATGTTAATTTACAAATAATATTTTAACATAGCAACAATCATCATACATTGTTAGGTATACAAGTCAATCAATCACTTGATGGAGCGTCTCATCGTCGGCACAGTTCACGCGATATTTTTCGTAGCTTCACTAGGTACAGCTCCGCTGGCTACCGTGAGATGTTTCTGAGGTTTTCCACTGATAAATAAAAAACAATTATTGTGTACCCATCATTTATCAGCTACTTAAATTAACTTTGGTGAAGCCAGAGAAAGAAGTTTGATCACATATTATAGTCTTGTGAGATTAGATCCACAAATTGTATTTTCTTCTCCAACAAAAAGTAGTAGTTGACATAGGTTCACACTTTCCAGCACTGAGTAGGCGAGATGTGGACATGCAACATTTCTACTTGAGTGAACTGTCTGTCACGAAAGTGTTTTTGAAAGCGAGTTCATCATTATTCTACAACCAGAGCGGGCGCAGCTAGCGCAGGCTTTCCCTAATTGTCGCCGCCACAGATCCTACAGTGGTGACGTCACCAAGTCTCATGACAATGGCAAACCCGTCAACACCACTTCGGCAATATTGATAGAAACTAATATAAAATGGCAAGTATAAAAGAAGTGAAATACAAAAAACAGTAAAGTACTAAGTTATTCATGGAGTTCTCGCCAGCTGAACATATAGCAAAAAGTCACAAAGTTTTCAATTCAACAGTGATAGGTAATCATCCGAAGCGCTCATAGCCTAATTGCACTCGGTGATTAGAAACAATCACCGACGGTAAGCAACGACGGCGCGGTCAGTACCTGGATGGATGACCGCTGGTGGCATGTTACCATGAGCGTCTCCGTGATTCGGAGTCCACGTTAAGCAGTCGGTCTCCGTTGTTTTCATACGATAACAATCGTGAAGATTAGTTGGAGGCCTTCGGGCGGCTTAAAAACATCCAACGGCAAGATACGTAGCCACAACGTATTCTTGCCAGTCCCCAACCCGCACTTGGCCAGCGCGGGGACGTGTGGCCTTAATCCTCTCCTGAGAGGAGACCCAAGCCCAGCTGTGGGACATTATGGGTTGTTGATGAGGTAATCATCTATGTAGCTCACAAAGGGGAGCGGGAAGGTAAGTTGAACTTTACTTTATACAAACTTGTTTATCTTAATTTTCATCAATACAGCGAGTCATACCGCGGGGCCCAGCTTGTTATTGATAAAATTTTCAAATCAGAATACACTAAGTCGTCGCCCACACGTTATGCTTTAACTGAACCGAACTGTCTTGCTGATACTTTCGTGGTTAGTATGAGCAACTGCTACGAAGTAACCGGACGAGTTACGTTTTATTTTAACATATTGTTGAACAGAGATTAGCACAGCGCACTGCACGAAATGTGTTATCACGGCCGGCTCGCGACGAAGTCACCGCCTCGGAACAGCTCAGAGATGTCTCACAAAAGAATATTAATTAGTGTGGATGATCGCAACGGACTACGCAGCTGTGAATGGAATTGAAATTGTCCAACATTCTTATTCAACGCAGTGACGTTCTCAAATTACGATCTCATGTGTGCTACTAGTCGTTTACACGTTAAATGAAAAATAATAATAGCTCTGTTTATAACCTGCCCCGACGGAGGGAAGTGTTTTGTTTAATACGAGAGAGTTCATTTTTTATCCTGAACTGTATCGTTACCTAAGTATTATGAATATCTTTTTATATTTAACTAGCAGCGCCCGTCTGTGTTACATGGTGACTGCCTTTGCGTATGCGACTGCTATGTTTGAGGTCTTGGGTTCGATTCCCGGGTATGACCAAACATTTGTATGATCTGCAAATATTTATTTCAAAGTTTGGGAGTTTTCCATATATAATGTGTATGCGTTTACAAAACCCATAATACAAGGTCGGCTTAGTTTGGGACTAGATGGCTTCGTATCTTAGACGTCCAAAATATAAAAAATTATAAGAATATATCTGTCAGTTCCTAAATCATCAACTATCTGCCAGTTCCATTAAATATCCCGTTAAAATCGGTGCAGCGGTACCAGAGATTACCCTGAACAAACAGACAGGAATTTTAAATATTGACTTTTTTTCAAATTAAAATTTAAATTCAAATTCATTTATTCAATTAAGACAACAAGTGACATTTATGAACGTTAAATTGAAGCTACAGATAAAAATCATAGATCGACACAAACAGACGCCATATGTACTCTATTGTAAAGGTGAATTAGGTGAAAACACCAAAATTCACTGCCTGCCTGTGTTGATCCATTACTTCTAGATGTAAGTAGGTACCGTTTATTCATATGTGGGTACTTAGTGAAAAAATATTAATTAGAATTTGAGAACAGACACTAATATTATATTTATTTGCATAGATTATAAACTTTACTTTAATCTAAAAGAAAAAATAACAAATTTGTACTACGCTATGGTTTGAATATTGAGTTACTTTTATGAAACATGTGGGATAGCGTCTGTCACTAACAAATATTTTGTCTAATTACAACAAGAGGTTAACAGAGGTATTCTGTGAGGCTGTGGCATCGCCTCGATCGAGCTGGAGCGTGGCACTCCAATAGAGAAACGTTGTACGAGTACCATCCCTGATTATGGTTTACGCATCACTTCAATTATAAAGAACTGGTCAAATATGACATAATGTGAGCACTATGACGGAAAAAATACAGTAAAAGTATCAGGATAACCTTGAATAAAAAAGTAATAATATAGTTTTTATTCAGGACGGTCACGACATTAGCCGACACAAGCGACGTGATCGTAAAGCCGATTGTTAGTCTTTAATTACTACTACTTGTTTAACAACTGAGTAGAGGTTGGTTGTTAGAGTTGTTTCGGACACCAAATTTTTATGAATTTATAGAATCATCTTGTTGCCTAACAGAATCTTATGCATGTATGTATACCTAATAGAACACCTGCTAATATATTGTAATAATGAAACACAATGTATTTATTCATAATAAATTTCATGTTGAATTTTTTTTGGTGTGAATGCATGCGAGTTAGATGCATTCCTAGATCGGCTGAGATCTGACCCCGTCAAGTATAGCTGTTCAAGAAGTTATTCTTTTAGTTTACGAACGCAATTAGAACATGATTGATTCATAGTTTGTGATACATTTATCGGCTTTACAAGAATGATACCGAGGCCTCACAGCTCAGCGGTGTTAAGCAATTGTTTACCAGATTTACAGGAGTTCAGTAAACGATCTTCGTCAGGGGCGGTATTCACTTGTCATTTGATCGTCAGTCACGATATAATCAAGTTTTTTAACATTTTTGCACCTTGTTTAATTAAGAAAAATCGTCTTGTATAGTTGAACAAGATGGATTATAATTCCTAGTTTTGGACTAGTTGTTGTAACTTCTCAACCAAGTACAATGCAAATTTCATGTGGTTATAGTTCTGCTTTAATTTTGGTAATTGACAGTAAGATTTAATCAAGATCTACTAAAAGTATAAGTAAAGTTTATAATAAATTATTGTATTCTAATGAGTATATATTGATATTGCTTCAATTTATAACCTTCTCAACTGACAGAATTGAAAAATATTAATTTGTTCATGTTTAGCTTAAAACTATCATTTTTAAGAACAAAACAACAACAACAACAACCGGAGTGATATGGTATGGAACTATACCGGACGGGGATAACACGGCCTCACAGAAAATTGGTGTTAAACAGCGCTTGCGCAGTGTCACCGAGTGACGATACCGGCGGCACATACCATAACACCTTCCCCATCCCCTAAAGGCCGGCAACGCACTTGTGACGCCCCTGGATTTTGCGGGTGTCCGTGGGTGGCGGTAATCGCTTACCATCAGACCCAAGCATTTATTATTGACAAAGGATAATGTTATTCTAGTGGTCTAGTCTAGTTATACTTTTGTTTCATTAAAACTTTTTTGAAATCTAAGTAAGACCATCTGCTTACAGTGATTTTTGTGGCTCGCTTAATGATTAATTGCCTCACATATTGGCTTACCTTAATGCAAAAGGGTGGTGCTTTTAACACCAATGAAGAATAAAACAATAGTCATAAGTTTTAGTGGTTAGGTGGGCAGGTGTGTTCACGATGATGGTAGGAAGACGAGCTTCGCACGAGTAGAGTGTTGTTGCGGCGCGTCCCGGCGGTTCCCAGGCGAGCGTGCTCTATCGCAGCCCCATCGCGCCCGCGTCGCGACCGACGATTATTATCCATCATGTGTCCTTCCACTTCTGCTATTTATACTACTGCACTGATGTGTATGTCATTGGAGGTAGACTAATAACTGTGTGTCATAATGAATCTGTATTCATTTATGAAGACCGTCTGAATATAACGCGTTCCCTATCGCTGTGATCAAACTGTACCACAGTATGGGTATTCACTATAAGCCAGGCTACGACTTGACAATATGTGTAACTAAATGATCGCAAGGATGCTTCCCACAATAGTAGTGTTCTAACAACAGTTTTATAATCACGAAATTCTATGAGTTGGTTCAATGCAAAATTTTGGCATTCGTCAAGTCTATCTAGAAGAAAGAAAACTCTAAAACTAAATACATGACTAGGTTTGTCTTTGGACACAAGTAAGCTATGAGTTTCTTGTAATGCAATATGTAAGAAACTAATTAGTTTCTTTCTTCCAAACTTATAAGATAATGATATTCGCTAAAGTAAGCAATTTTCGTCAAGATATCTGTTTACCTACACATGACCTTTTTTGGCTACCAGACATGGTTCCCATGGCCTCAGCCCTAAAGATGTCAATAATCGTGTCAAACCTGTGACGCCACTGTAGTTTGTGAGATATAGCTATATGGTACGAAGTTGGAGTTTGCTAACTGTTGTAGTTTGTTAGTACTAGTATAGATAAACCGTTGGTTTCAGTGACCGACATCGACGTCCACTGGTGCAAGATACCAATGAACCACAAAATCTTTCAACGATTTTTGATGTTGCGTATAATAACCTACGACAACTATTAGTACTAACACCGCATTCTACTTATTAGGTATGTGTAGTAATCAATTTAACACGTTGAACTAGCACTGTCAATACTAGGGTCCTTCGGGCGCAGGGCAGTTTTCTTGCAATTTTGTCACGCGGCTGCGACACGGGCCGAATGTGGCATGCGCATATTAGCGCTACATTCTCACGTCGAGTCGTGGCGAGCGACGCCGCCAGTAGCGCGAACCGCACCGTTAATCAATCGCGACCGTGGGAGCTGGCCACGTGCGGACCTGCTCGCGCTGCCGCCCCACCAGCTCACGACCCGTGGACGTGGTGAGCACTCGTCATCACTGTCAACTTTACATCCCAGTTATACAGCCCAGAGTCAACGTTACTATTTATAGAACATCACATCCCTCTGAGTGATGCTTGGGCTGGTGTAAAACGATGCGAGAGGTGCAGCGCATGCGCATCGTTGCATTCTACGCGCAGGCGCGAAATACGAAACAATGGAGGTTTAAAATACAATGAGTGCGACCTGAAATACATTACATCAGCGACATTCCCGTCACGACCGCGCCCGAACCTTTTTCGACTATTTGTTCTCGTAGCGGCGGCTGCGGGTGTAGGAGACCGCACTGGCGAGATCACGAGCGGTCAACTTCTCCTTATTAAGGACGTGGTTTGCAGTGGAGTTTCGGCAAATACAATGTTATGAGCGGCCGGCTTCTGCCACGTCTCGTACTTGCGACAGACTGCGACTTCCCATCGCTGAAGTCCCACGTCTCTCCTTTTCCTTCGCCTGTTAGCATTCGCGGCGGTGCGTCGCGTGGTCTACGTACACTCGTAACGTATGCGCTCGTGATTAAACAAACGCGCCTCGGATGCAGCGATGAGCCACTAATTGCTGATCACAATGCAGCGTGACGGCGCGGCGACACGACCGCGGCCGTGGTGCGCACATCCTAGCCTAATTGTCGCGGTCACACCCGTTTTGCATACATTACAATTGGAATCAGTAATTCCGACGATGTCTTAGTTCCTGCTGCCATAAACAGTTGAGCTATCGTTGCGATTATCTGCCCTAAAGCGGGTGCGATTGATATCTTTTCGGAACAGCGATCTATTCGGTAGTTAAGACGTCGTGCGAGGCCTGAATGTGGTCTTCAGACGTTTGTGGATTGAAACGCAAATTGGCTAATTAGTGTGGCGGTCAGATGGTAAGGAGTAGCTGCAATAAGAATGTGATGCAAATGAATCGGC
This sequence comes from Hyphantria cunea, assembly GCA_003709505.1. Classification (NCBI taxonomy): domain Eukaryota; kingdom Metazoa; phylum Arthropoda; class Insecta; order Lepidoptera; family Erebidae; genus Hyphantria; species Hyphantria cunea. The sequence goes on along the minus strand of PKRV01001636.1, from coordinate 1,321,055 downwards.
AGCTCTTAGCGTGAACGTGCGATGGGAGCTGCACGTTTTTGTGACGTGTCTCCAAATAACATGAATATAGTTTTCGTGATCGCTGAAAGACTGTTTTATAAAGTTTGCATTGTGAAAAAGTACACTATTTTTGCATGTTTATTGATGTTAAAAAATTTTGTTTGTAATTCCGTTTGTGTATTCGTTTTTTGATGATAACAGTATCTAAATAAATGCATAGCTGCTTCACAAGTCTTTACTGAGTATCCTTTAGATTTTGTCTTTATTATATATATTATATATATTTCTTTTTGTACGTTTTAGTTGGTAACAGGTTCTACTTTCGTATTAATAGATTGATTATTCGTATATTATCTCGCCTGATATTCATGGACGAGCAATTCGTAGCGGCAAACATCCACTCTTCATCTTGATAATGTGTGCGAGAGTGGTAATAAGTTGTGAATTACCACACGGTGTGAAAACAAATTGAAGACTTCATAAGATTATACAGAGCTCTGATGCTCGTTTAACAGTATGTTTTTGTAAAAATTTTGCTCAGAACCAGTGTGATAATCTATATATGAAATGTTAAAGAAAAATCACAGAATGGTTGACTATGACGAAACAGAGGCCCTACTTCAAATTGTTTCTTAATCTTTACGTGTCCTTTGCTGACGATCAAAACATACATAGTCATACCCTAAACAAACAAACTCATAACATACACGCATAGATCCACACACACATCCACACAAACGTACACACACACAAACACACAAACACGCGCACAATACGTTTACTCAGTTTCTTGTTTTACTGCCATTAATTTTCATTTGTTTTATTTTTTATTTCTTTCACAAATAATGACAAAAAATTAAAAGGAGAAATTATGTGATTCCGTGAGGGGGAGCCAGGAATCCATAGCACAGGGTTTATCCTAGTTTCGCTGCCTGACGTCCACTTCCACAAAAATGTAAATCATAAATATGTCAGTGTAACATATATTTTCTGCTAGAAAATAAAAACGTAATTATTATTAGTTTATGTATAAAAGAAAGTCGTGTTAATTACGCTATTTATAACTCAAGACCGGCTGAACCGATGTGGCTGAAAATTGGTGAGGAGGTAGCTTAGAATCAGGAGACGGACATAGGATACTTTTACCTTTTAACCGCATTTGTTGTCGTCCCGCGGTTAACGCCGTGGGCTCAGCTAGTTTATAATAATTCACACTATATGCGATATGGACTGTCAGGTTCTAAATAGAGTAATAGATCACAGAATACACTTGATTATATTAGGATTACTGTTTATGAACTGTCTATTTGCGATGCTCGTCATGTTGACTCTAAATTTCACAGTTGAAGAAATATTAATTAAGTAATTCAGATGAGCAAACGTTTTTTTAATGAAGGTTCGTTTAATTTCGTGTAGTTTTCACAAACATTCCAACATTCTTAAACATTGTTAAAGCGCAAATCTCGAATCTCGAGTGATTTTCTTTTGTGATGCAGACTTTTTGGTTTGAAAGGAAAGAAACTTTTGTGTATTGACATCCAATCGGTGTATATCCTAAATAGGAATAAACACGGAAATTGGCTTTTATGTTTTTGTTTACAGGTACAAGATTTATATCGCTTAGGTACTATGTATGTTTTTATTATAACTTTTCTCGAAAATAAAAACTTTTATCTTAATGGAAACTAATTGTGGTTTTCATCCAGTAAAGACATAAAACAACATCATACCTTGACACACAGCACACACAAAGTTGGGTATAGTTACAAGAAGCGGGTAAAAACCAAGAACTATTTTTCTAATTAAAGTTAGTTCTCAAAGTACTTCTTGACAGATTAAAATCCTATCAGAGCTTTTTGTTTTGAAAGCAACGTAAATATCAACAAATTATTTTACAATAGCAAATTTTTTTAATTTAATAATATGTGTCAAAATGTTAATGTAGTATATTATATACATATATTTAATCCTTACTAATGTTATAAATGATAAAGTAACTGTCTGTCTGTCGCGCTTTCACGCCAACACCACTGATCCGATTTAAATGAAATTTGGTACACAGATAATCTAGAGTCTAAGAAAGGACATAGACTTCTACTATTTTTAATGCGAAAAAATAGTAGTAAGGGGATGAAAAGTTGTACAAATGCTACCCAAAGTCACTATACCACGCGGACGAAGTCGCGGGCACAGCTAGTAAAAATATATTTCTTTGTCGTGTAGTGTTTTTGTAACTGCACCAATTTGTGTATACATATGTAAGTATAGTTCCATTAGGTATATTTATTTAATAATGCAAATGTTGTAATTTATATTGCATTTTGTTGTAGTAGGCACATACTTAGTTGTATATTTCTGTAGTTTTACGAACACACGATTTTTCTTGTTGTTTATCAGGACCTTTCTTCACTCCTATACACTGTGGTTTGTGCGTGCCGACATCGTTATGAATTTTTTGTAAATGTTTATATGGAATATGTTTAAATTGAGATTATTTAATTTTAAACTTTGAAAGAAGTACTGAATCTGCCTGAAATAAATTAAAACAAACAGATGATGCATAAGGTGCACGAGGTGTTGCTGGTGCTTTGTTATACCAAGGTAGTCTTGTTTATTATGTTTATTCCTTTAACATTATAAATTCAGGAGTGACTCTGTCTGTATGTTACGCTTTCACGTCCTGTTATGTCCTTCATCTCGTCCTCTCCTCTTCACCACAATAATCGACAAACACTGTCTCTACCCGTGGACAGTGATAGTCGCATACACCTAATCAGAAAAATACTGATGAATTAAACTGAAACGCCATATCGCATGTTCTGCCATACAATATTTGTGCTGTTCAAAAGAGTTCGAAATGAGCGAGAATAGGATCTAGGATCACTGTCATCCTCGTTAACAGTAGACAGTACATATAAATAAAAGCAATTTTATTGAGATGATATAAAAAGCTACAGAGGTTAAGTTCAAACAGTACTTCGAAACATTAAAAAAAAGAATGATGTATATTTAAGAAAAAGCTCTCTCTCGAAGCCAAGAATGTTCATTAGTTTCGTTGTGCTTCTTCGACCGTTAAGCTGCACTAGTAATATGTTAACCAAATAAAATTGTGTAGTTACACCTAAGAAGGCTTCAAATTCTTTGTTTTCTAATCTCAGGAACAGGAGGACGTACCAATGAACGGCTGTATAACATCATCTGCGACCAATGGGAGCCTGGTATTAATTTAAGGAGTTTGCAGAGCTGGAAAAAAAGCTGATCTAAGATAGTAAGTTAAACAGTATGTGTCTGAAAATCTGATTAACAGTCGGGCGGAGTGCAGCACTACTCCTCTGACAGATGACCGTACCGCCGGAAATCAACAACCGGGTTACGTGTTGCCGGTACCAAACGTGCGCTCACACACCTTGCCTTACCGTAAACGCGACTAAATGAATACAGTAATCTTATGACCTGGGCTCATATTAAGACAATTATTCTCAATTAAAGCGAATGAAATAACAACTGAAAGCATCGAATGTTATTATGTATATTAAAATGAGTATGAAACAAAAGGTTTTGGAAACATAACATAGTGTAAGTAAAATAGCTATGTTATTAGTGAATTGGAAGAGTTATCTTGAATTTTTATTGACTTTGGAAAATCTATCCTTCACGCTGAGGGCAACAGAATGTTTGTCATCTGTTGACTGTAGGAAATTCGTTATACGTTCTCGTTTCGACGGTACAACACTTAGTACACACTGAAGGGCAGTTGAAAAAGCTTTTAATAGTGTTAACGTAACTTTTATGAATCTAATTGTTTGTGCTTCGTTTGTCGTTAAGTCTTGCTTGTTGATCCATGTATCCCGGCTTTTTGACGTGTTTAAATACTTCCTTCCTGCATGTGCGTCGCTCCGAACCAGCGCGGCTGTCGGGAGAGGACGCGGCACGTAGCGCAGACGTGGCTTCCTGCGCCAGAGGTACAACCCGTGTCTCCGACAAACGCAGGATTAGTTGTGACCCTTACTTATTTCACAATAGGATATGTCCTGAAACTGCATGTAAAAATTCCAATGTAATTTTTGTCCTGGATAATCCACAAATAGGTATTGCTTGTCCCTGTATAGATATATTCATCTGAATGACTTCCATCTTAAACAAACTCATAAAAATATACTCTAGAGAACTAATCGAAAATCGAAATCTCTTCGCGAGATCACAGTTATAGTATATAGTACAAGTACCAGTTGGCGGTCTAACAGGCTTGTGCCTGTCCCTAGAGGTAATCGAGTCATTTAAATCCGAGAAGCGTCGGATGCGTGGTCACCTGAAGCGCGCGCTGTTATCGCGGCTCTCTCCACCAAATGTAACAAAAGGAAACATAAAGATATGTTTTTGTTACAAAACAGTTTGCTCCCACGGCAGGGACAAGTCGGAAATAGAGCCTCCGCGGTGCATATTAATAGTGTCATCCAGTCCCACTCACTAGGAAACTGTACCCCAATAACAGCAACATGGAAAAACAACATATACTATAGCAAAAATATTCAGTGGTAGTATCAGTATCTACGAGTTATATCTTAGGATGCCCTGATCTGACAAACAAACTTACTTTAGAATTATATAAATGCTTAACAATACATAATAATACTAATATTGATTCAATGCGTTATGGAACTCAAAATTAAGTGTACTTTTACCATTATTTGTACCATTTTAAAGAATTGTGATTATAACGAGATATCACTTTTTAGATCCGCACTAAGCGTGTGTTGTACAGTGCTCTACAGCACCAATGTAGACAAAACAACTTCTACAATACACATGTACATACACACCTCTTGTAAGTACCTAATATAACCATATAATATACGTTGCTAGTAGCAATGTCTATTATGTGGGTAGCATTTACATTGGTAGCAATATTTGCAAGCAGCGGAAAACAATTTGCAACACTTCTAGCAGTTGAATTGCACTAACCTCATCGTCCGTCATATTTTCAGTCCATTTAAAAGTATAACATAACAGATACTGTGAGAACACTCTAAATCCATACATGAAACTTTATGTGGAGTGCGATTAACATGAAATAATATTAATATATTACGTTACATTTAGGGACTGGGTCAATAGGGAATATGCATGTCATCATCATCATCATGCAAAGAAAAAATATTAATAGCCTTGAAAATATTCCAACTAATTTTTAAAGTGAAAGCTAGACTCTACTAAATTATGCTATTCAAATGCCGCCATTATGGACACGCCTTTGAAACAGCTAATGATGTCAATGTCGTTTCGTGTTTGTTTACTATTTAGTGTTTCAGTTACTTTACACTTATTTACAGTTTTAATTGCTATAAAAACGCGGAAGAAGGTAATTTTTCCCACAAACACTACTGAAACTGCTTGAACTTCGACTCCAATAATTTCCATGAAGTGGCTATCTAGAAGAGAAGAGAAGAATCGTCAATTGATCGCTGATGACTCGAATGGAAATTCTTCATCTATTATGTAAAAAACTGAAACGCTGAATACATAAAAAATGTTAGTGTTTGTTATGACTAGTTATCAGGGTTGGCTCTGGCAGGAGATATTAATAAAGGTACTTTTTACATACAAACACAAAAACAGACTGACAAAGACAAATTAATGAATTATTTAGTATACATATGCGCGTGCGCACAATCATATCGAACGAAACGGCGCGATGTTCAACAAACCCGTGTACACAATGACAATAATTTTTTTCACTTACCTACTCTACGCACTTATACAAGAGCCTGCAGATTTATTAAAGTAAAATTATCGTTTCATCCACTTAGAATAGTGTTTTTCCAGGATGAAACCGGTTTATTTCGGACACCCTTTGGTTTTTTCCGTATGTTTGAAATCATGTGTGCAAAATATCTTTGATAGTGTTTGAATAGTTAAACGTTTACCCTATCTTTTAGTGTTCAGTGTCGATGTAGCTAGAAAGCGGTGGAATACTTCAGCTCGTCGCGGTGCGACCTCAAACTGACATTATTAATGCCGGACTATTCTATTACCGTATAGTTCACGACTTGGTACCCACCCTAGCAAAGAAACCAGTCCTTTATTTCTACTTTATCTTATTGTACTCTGAGTTCTTCTGATTCAACAGCATAGTACACACAATCTTACTTTTATACCAATTCTCATAAATTTAAATAAATACATGCAATTTCCTTGGTCACAGCTGCCTCATTACTATGGACCTATTAAATATTACCTTTTTACGCCGAATTACTGCAAGACAATAAATATGTGTCTTGGGCGATGTAATTATGGTCGATAATAGCGTGGCCGGGCCGCGGCAATGATGGACCCCAGGTCCGAGGCTCGGAGGTGAAGAGTGATTGACGGGTTCGATCGCATCTGAATAATGTTGATCGTCGCCTAACGTTTCCATGAATCACATGAATATCAATAATGTTTGTGCGAGCTGTTTATTTTTTGTCGAAGTGTGACGCGACGCCATTATAATTGTCATTAGTTTGGTGTCAACTCGGGAACGTGATGTACGTGTTGATGTCAAAACATTTACATTATACTTTTACTTAACAATCGTGTTACCTGGCACTTTTGTATAATTTTACAAAACAATAACGAAACCTTCTGTGGAACAAGATCGAATGCTTTTGATAATACAGTTTTGAATGTATGTACAGAGACAGTTGAGCAAAACAGAATAATTGAACCGTTGTATATGCCTAAATCGTAAGGATTAGTTACCTGAATTATGTAACTTGTAACCTTCTACCACTAGGTTTATGCCTATAAGGCAGTGTTTATTTTAGGTAAATTTGAACTTTGGAAGAAAGTTTGGAGATTTTAAAAGGATCTGCTTTCTCTTTATTTTATTTAATACATAATATTTATATTCTAAAATTACTTTTAATTATAGAATTAAATAAAATACTAGTAAATAATAATAAAAAAAAACAATAACAATATTAACATAAATTGCTAGAAAAAGTCTAGCTTTCTGCTCACTAGAAGCGACAATCAGTTGCTTAGTTAGTTGTTTAAACATAGCGCCAGCACTCGGACCCCATAAACCTAGCGTGTCGACCTCAAACGGTTCGAAAATGAAGATGAGATGGCGCGAGGGTGTCGACAACGGATAATGTCGTTAATATTGCTATATCGAGATATATGACCAGCGCTTCTGGTACAAGAAAGGCCAGGATGTCTGTGACTGTCAACAGCTTCTCCGCAGTGACAAAAATGGGGAGAAACACAAGTGGCTCTCAAATGGAGGCAAGTGGCAAAGAAAACTGTAGTATCGTATCCCTTTAATAAGGAGAGCCACGCTTCGGCATAAATAAGGCGGCTTGACCAGAGCGATACCACGGCCTCACAGAAAATCGGTGTGAAACAGGGCCTGCGCTGTGTTTCACCGAATGAGTGAGGATACCGGAGGCACATACACCAACCCCTCCCCCTTCCCCCTCCCCTTCCTGCAAATGCCGGCAACGCATTTGTGACACCTCTGGTGTTTTGGGGGTGTCCATGGGCGGCGGTAATCGCTTACCGTCAGGCGATACGTCTACTCTTTTGCTCCCTATTCCATAAAAAAAGTATTAGTTATTGTTGTATGTATTGTTGTATTATTGTATGTATTGTTATTGAAAGGGATTCAATGAAATTTCTCTATTGAAAAATTACAAACGGTTTAATAATAAATATGTAGGTACTTCGATATTATTGTCGATTGTCCGTAGGTGATGTTAATAATAATCTAGGTTGTTTCGATGAGCAGAAGGTTTCAAATACCGCAAACCCTAATATGAATATTTTTTCACTCAAAAACCAGTTATGGCATGCTGTAAAAATTAATACATTGATCTCACTTGATTAATAGACACAATTCAGTATCTCAGCAGCAGTCAGTCGTCTATCCTCGTTACTATTATTTATCTGCTAAAAGCCGAGTCGAGTCAACTAGACCCGTCTTGGGCACTCCGCATAAATAAATAGGAATCCCATAAATAGGTGAATACCATTGGAAGGCGATATTTATTTAAATAAATAATTAAACGTAAATACAGTCGAAAAAATTTATGCAATTAGTTAAAAACAACACGCTACATACAGGTCCGTCATCTACGTACACACTAAGAAATAATGTTGTATTCGTTAATTCCACCTTTCTCTGTTAAATTCCACTTTGTGTACTGCCAGTAAGGTTCAGTCTTTATTAGTCACAATACAGAATTAAAGTCCCTAGTGTATATATATCGCGTTAATTAGGGACTGTGCATATATGTACTATTGGTAAAACGCACTGAAGTACCTACAGTAAGTACTTCAGTGCGTTTAGGTATTTCTAGATTTAGTATAAACGTGTAAGTTTAGAGTGACCTTCTCTGCTAAGGTCCTGTTGGGCAGACAATGAGGTGTTATGTTGAGAACGAGTACCTAGTCTTTGCGTGTGCGGTGCGTTGGCTATTTGTTGATTCCGGCGCGCGACCGTTCGACGAGTTATTACCGCGAGCGTCGATTGTGATTCCGCGGAGCTCTGCGCGCGCGCCGCATACGAAGCAGCGAGCTTTAGTGCCTCCGTGAGCCTTCACAATGTTAGAAACTGAAGTACGTGCGCGCTCCTGTACATACGTGCGCGTATGTCCACCACCACCAGTCACCGCCTGGCAACACCGCTGTCACCGACTCCTCACTCAGCTCAATAAATGAATAAACATGCAAGTGGTACTTGCATGTTTACTCGTTCCGCGAAGCCTGCAAAAGCGTCAAAAGTAAAGATCTGTTATTTTTGCTGCTTTGACGAACCCAACTTTCTTTTAAAGAGGAATAACCCACTACTAAGTACTGTTATGTGCTGTGCTACTGCTAATACTACTGCTGTTATTACGAGGGGAATAGGTCACTGTCTCATAAGCATTTATCAGCAACTTTTATGTGATAAATAGTGTTAATAATAATAATCTGAAAGTTTATCAGGAACTAGTGTAACTGGCCCTTAATTTAACATTTAAATAATAAGCATATTTTAAATACATATGTGTATGTTGTAGATAAATTACACTCAGGCACAGATTGAATGCTTAGGACACTATTATTTGTCCTGGGTTGGAACCAAACCAACAACCCCCGGCTTAGTATCCAGGATCACTGACCACTACTCGTTGTATGAACGATTGTGTGTAACCACATGGTGAGATGATCGAAACTGGAGTCGACTCTTCTTCCAGCCTCACTTAGCACCGTGTATCCGTTAATTTTTAGCTACTCAAAGAGCGGCCTCGTGTAGGAGACTCATGTTTTAATAGGTTTATATAGGCTAGGCAAGACCGAACCCAAGAAAAAGATATTCAGTCAAAATCTGATTATATTCAGTGCTCTGCGTTCAAAGGATTCTAAATTCTTCAACCTTATACTGGTTCCTTTTTAATTTCTTTACATCTGGATCTCTTACTTTTAATCCGAAAGATCTTCAAACATGCTTAACTCCGCTATAAATCGTTCAGCTTTTGACTTTCTAGTCTTCTTCTTCTTGATAAAGTTCAGGTCATTCATTTATCAGCTTCAAGTTTTGTGCTAAGTTGGATTAGATCGTGGTTTGTAACTAAGTAGTTTATTTTGTGTCATTAAAACCATAAGGTGGTAAGTCATCTCGACTAATGTAGTAGTTCTAGTCTGGGGTTCTAGTCTCAGAGGGAATCGATCGATTTCTAATAATAAAAGAACAGTGAATTAAAACAGTAAATTTTAAATTGTAATTCTATTTATGTCCAGGTTAGTCACAGTGAAATTGTACTGAGTAATTGAGGATTCTTATACTGTCTCTGGCATCATAGGTCTCAGTGAGTTCGCTAGGCAGCTAGTGTGCGTGTGTGTGCGCTAGTCACGTCTGCGGCGGCAGTCCTGTGCCGCGGGTTATCGCTGCACATCTCGGAGCCGCCTCCTCGTCGTGGCGCCGCCGTCTCGCGTCGGTGCCGCCACTCGTCACATGCAAATATAGTTTTATATGTTTGTGTACAGCACGTAATTGAGCCGTACGTGAATGTTGCGAGTCCACCGCCTGTGATGGGCCGCTCACTTGTTTACCACAAAATAATAGCTTCGTCACAAATGACAATTGCTCAGTCACCAGCCGTCAGGATTTACTCAGGAAACTGCTATGTCCAGATCACTCCTAAATTATATTCACTTCGTTAAACTCCAGTTACAGTTCTTATACTTTTGTATAAGAACTTCTCATGTTTCATGTTCAAAGAATTTGATAACATGTTCTACCGTAATGGATAATTGAAATACTTAACGTAATCTAAAGTTCTAATTTGAAGTTACCCAGCTTGTTTATTTTCGAATAGACGATAATCGTAATCCCATCATAAGTATGTGTCTTGTAATACATGAGACTGATAAATGAAGCTGACACACATAATGCATAAGATTGATATTTTGATCTGGTCGATCTCCGGCCAAATAACGGGTAGTAGAGAGTGTATTTTGTCTGGATCTGGGTGTAGCTTAGTCATAACATATATGTTTTAGTAATCTAAAGACCATAAGTATTTGTACTAGCTTTTGCTTTATTTGCGTTGTGTGAACAAATTATTATTATAATCATAAATAAACATTATATGATAGCAACTAAGTTGCTAGTAATTAAAGGTAAACTGTTAGAAGTTGTAATTAAGATAATGGTTCCCGAGGGAGCCCTGCCACATCCTAAACGTCCATCGTATAGATAATACGATAAGAACTGTCTGTGAACACCGAGGTGACCTTTAAAAAAATAATTCATGTGGATATTGCAAGTTAAATTAGCAATATTTGTAGAGTCACCATTCATATTACATCATCAGCCTATCGTAGTCCAGTGTTCATGTGGATATTGCAAGTTAAATTAGCAATATTTGTAGAGTCACCATTCATATTACATCATCAGCCTATCGTAGTCCAGTGCTGGCCATAGGCCTCTCGATCGCACGTCGCCTGGTTCGATTCTCTGTTTCATTCACATATGTAAGACTCTTGTTATAACTAAACAGTGTAGCTAACAAAGTTAGCAAATTATTTCACATCACGGTTACCCTACATGTGCTTCGCGAAGTATTTATGTGATGCGCATACGCCGCGCGGTCACACACACTTATCTAAGATGACAACAATTAATCATTGTACTTTATATGCGCTTTACATAATTTGAATAAAATTTGAAACAAGTAGAGTCCAACCGCAGACAGATAAGAGATAAAAAGCTCATGCACACTCGACACTAAGTACTCGTGTAAGTAAACATCGACAATAAACGTACTTCTTTAGGAGTTTTGCACCACGATGTGAAGGTTTTGGACCATTTAGGAAATTTCGAATTGAAAACATTTTTAGCGGCGTTGTGTACTTTTCTGTGATGGGTATAAAATGCTAAACTCGCGTCAGGACACGTGACCTGATCAAAAATTCGTAAGATGGAGGGAGAGTAGACCATAAATTGTCATGTTTGTGTACGATAGCGCAATAAATGAATATTGTATTTTATCACATAAATGATAGTACTTTTATACTGATAATTAAAGCAATTCGTGAAAAATTATTCCCTAACCATTCCAAAATATGAAAAATGCACAACGTTAATATTCAAGTTTTCACTTCTGCCGGCACTCCCAGAGTGCAACCCGTTTTTATGTGTTTGAGGTGCCCATAAGTGGTTGTACTTTTAACACTTCTATGCAAACGAGATAGGCACAGCGACTTATTTTATCCAACCATCATGGTCTACAAACGTTATTTATTAGGCCTAGGCTATTGTCTGTCATGCTGAAAGTAATTTTCTGGTCTTATAAATTATATCATTATTTCCATATTGAGTCATATAATGTTTAAAGAGTTATAAAAAATATCCCATAGTACTGCAATTTATAATAGCGAGCAGTGCACCGGAGTTGTCTCTGTTGAGCGTCGTCTATACTATACCTATTTTGGAATCAGTGTATGTATAGAATAAATCAATTTCTCCTAAGGGAGGGCAATTGGGAAGCCTTAAAAAAGCATCAGATTGATTAACAATTTAAAAACAATTGTACAAACAGATAATGTAGGCCATCATATTAAATTTTAAGACTGTTCTCTTATCTAGTCCTATTGAAAAATCTTAACATAGCTTCAAATAAACTAGATCCCAACTTAAATTTATATCTTTACTACATTAAACCTAGCACTTTTTATATAAAGCTGAAGAATTATAAAACTTTTTTAATTCAGCGTCAGACTGGACCAAGTTTACTGGAGCCATTATCTGTCACTCCTTTTTTATTGGTGTGCAGTTTACACATGAAACTCTGAGAGTTAATAGAATATCATTTTCAAATAATTAATTACTGCTTTCATTATGTATTTGTCTGTAGGATAAATTTGATGTTCAGAAGATTTACTCGCAATACGAGTATGAGGACACAACGAGGCATGAAACCGCTTTAATCTGGCACATGCAAAAACAATTTCATAAACAATAAATTCGTGTGCGGTGAGCGCCAGCGCATTTCTCCGCGATCTCGCCAGATTAGCCGCCGCCGCTCGAAATAAATTACATGTTTGCATAATCGACAAAACGTCCTATGTGTACTGGGGGATGTTAGATCAAGCTACATTTTGTAAATTTTGAGATGTTGGTCGCCGGTAGCATTCACTCGATATGTATCGTACCCGTATAATTTTGCTCGCTCATTGCGCTCGCCGCGCGTAACACACAACTGGTGTCCCAATTGCGTTCGCCGAGATTATAGCCGGCTAATTTGATTGTTCTCGGTAATCGGCTGTGTTCAGACTTTACCGGGTCGACCTTGTTCAAGCTCTGTCAAATTATTGTAATGGGGAGTTAGAAGTTGCATCATTAATTCAATCGTGATATTGTACGATCGAAACAATTATCATCGTTGCCGACTTGTTCTTAGAAGTGGATATTATTAGCAAGTGCGAGTTTTAAATGTCTCATAAATAAGGTGTATTGTGTGGTTTACGGTCAAGTATTAATTAAGTTTATAAATAGTATTAAAGAAACGAGTATGGAGTGGTAGTACGGGCTGCATGAAACAAAAAAGTTTATTTTTAATAACGTAATGACCGTTGCGGGCGGCTGGAGCCGCCGGACGATCAAACAGTGCCGCAGGCGGTGCGGGCTCGCAAGGACCCGCATCCGCCACGCGAACACAACAGCTTACAGCAAGAAGAGGATTTTGAACATATGCCTTTGTCAATATGTACTTACTTTCTTAATTTAGGAACAGTTACGTCTTTACCTCGGTTCAGTGCTTTTATTTCCAGGATATCTTCAGTATTGACATCTTTACCTCGGTTCAGTGCTTTTATTTCCAGGATATCTTCAGTATTGACAGTATTGTTTTATCAATGTTTTCGCTCATTCTTTATTCGTTATACGAAATATCTTAACAAGTTTTCACCTTTCTCGCAACAAAATAATACTGTAAACATGCTTGAATATTCATTTAGTGTTTGTTTTCTTATGTTAAGATTTGTAGTACCTATTTGTTTCCTACCGTTTATTTTCTTTTGATATATACTATTGCTGAAATCCACGGCTAGAACAACAGATACTATAGTATTCTTTTTCAAAGTAGACTTTGGCACCGACAGATGTATTCAACAGAACTTGTTAGCCGGGTTTTCATGCCGCAAGTTCACAGCCAGTGATCACAACGAAACTTTTCCCAGGTTGGTAGTATATAAAAAGTAAATATCTACCTACCTCAGTATCTTGGATGGATTTTACTGTTTCCCAATCACCTACAACACAGCAGTAGTTATATTTAAGCACTCGCGGTTTGTGTACTTATAGGTACGTTAAATACCTATTGATAATTCATCACAAGCTTTTGTATTTGTCTCTAATCAAATCTTGTAAGTTAAATTAGATCACCTTCCGATTTCCGATAAAGCTGAAATTTGAAATATACCTTCAGTTCTGATGACAATAGAATTATTTTTCATCAGTATGACGGTGTACATATTTCTGAACAACCCACTCAATATGGGTATCAAATGAAAGGGCTTAAAGGTATTGTTCTTATTAACAAGTAACAAAAGCGTTTATTAAAAAATAACTTTTTTAATCGCTTGTTCTTATTTGATTTTTGTTAATTGTGACTGCACGATTGGCCTCGTGCTAAGCGGTCGCCCCTCCGCTTTCTACTGCGCCAAATGTTATGGGTTCCAACACTGCGGAACAACACTTTGTGTGATCTACATATTATTGATCTGAGTCTGGGTGTTCTTTGTGTCATTTTCCTACGCTTGTGAAGTCCCCCGCGACATAGTATGTATAGTCATAAAGAAGGAGTTGCCTTTACAAAAAATTGTTGTTATATTGATAAAGTTCTGACACATTGGCGAGTAACTAGCCACTTACTATTAAACGTTCCTCAGATCGCTGCCGACAAGAGTAATGAATATAAAATGTGGATAGTTATTGGAAATTTAACTTGATAAAAACGTTAGTAAAACAAAAACTGATATTTATAAAGACAATTTATACGATAATAGAAATGATTGCAACCTAGTCCTCTCACTCCGCACCGTTGGTTACCTTCAACTTTTACACTACCTACAAATAACTGTTACTTTAGATTAAAAAGGATTTTCTTTTTCTTTTTCTATTATATGGATATCATTTAAGAAATGCAACATGAAGAAGGTTACTAAAATATTCATATTTTTATATATGGTCCAATTTAATTTGGCCAGTTGCCTTTTGTTCCACAAAGTATATATTACAACTGTTTACGGCAATATTTATGTGAAAAAACCATGATAAAAGCTTTTAAATTTAAATACCGGCTAGTTCATACGAAGGCAGTAAACCAAAATGGGAGCATAAACGCACCGATTAGATGAAAATGATTGCGATGCGCACATGTTATGCTAAACTTAGTAATGCATGTCTAACAGGCGATTATTGGCTATTACGTTGTTACAAAGCCGTGATGTGGTGCAAAGTGCGGCGGACGCGGAGGCGGCCGCGCCGGCGGAGGCGGCCGAGGCGGTCAAGGCGCGGCAGGTGTGTTTGCGCGCAGCGTTTCGGTGCGTTGCTAATCGTGGCTGAATTCTTTCACTGCCATTTTTATAATTCCTATCATTTTCTGACGTAAATTTATCGCGTAATACGAGCCGATTGAGAATGAATTTTGCATACAATTTTGCAATATAATTCGTCCATACTTAGAATGCGCAAAACCGGCTTTGTCTTCTATTTAAACTCACTTAAGTAACTTTTGATTTTGCAAATTAATTCTGTTAGCAGTTAACTCAATAGTTAAGATAAATTTCGTGTTTAATAACAAATTTCTATCCATCATACGTTACACGATATTGGATATGACCGGAAACTAAATAATGCCAAAGTATCTCAATAGGTCCCCATAGCGTGGGTCACCACGCTGCACTGTTGCATTGACTGCACGAGCAATGAGCATGGTGACCGCCACTTTTGTATTCTTTCCGTCAGGCAGAGCAAAGACATTTTTTAAGGCTCAAATAAAAAAAATATGATAGATAGATAGGTAGAAAACTCTTTATTTGTACACCGTTTTTACAATATTAAGTGAATGATGTGTACATTTATTGTGCTGCAAAACACTCATAGAGAGTTTTGCACTAATAGATGTGTAAAACACTACGTTCATGGAATGTTTTACTTCCGCAAGAAGCTATCGTAAATATTAGGTAATAAGGGAAGATAAGTTGTCCATTCTTCTTGCATTACCTGTGATTTTCGTTTTTACGAAATTTGAAATCATTTATTATATGTTATATAATTACAGACATAACTAGATTCAAAACTACTATTGGTATAACAGATGTTGTAAATTTTATGATTATATTTGACGCAACTTAAACTAATCACATCAACACCTAAGTATGATACATATTTTTAATTGCTGGTGTGGGTTGTTTAAGGTATAAAACATCCGTCGGTCACTACGAATATTTTAAGTGCAAAAGGTTCTGTGGATATATGGAATTTGTTTTTGCTGTCGGGAAGTTTCTCTTTTACGCAAAAGTTATTGAACGTCATCATCATCAAATGGCAAAAGGCATCAAAAAATCGTTAGCAGTCGTAATTCTTAGTTAGAGGCCTTTGGGCGGCTTGAAAATAGACACCGGCGAGATTACGTAGCCACAACTTTGTCTTACCAATCCCAAACCCGCAATCGGCCAGCGTGGGGACGTATGGCATTAACCCTCTCCTGGGGGAGACCCGAGCCCAACAGTGAGACATGGATTCTTGATGAACATACCTTAGGTTATATTTTTTGATGAGTAGTTCAGTAGTTGTGAGGTCCCGCTTTGGTGTACGGGTCAGCACCCGATCAGTCGTGTTAAGGAACGTGGTTACCCGTCGTGTCGCGACTCCTCGTAAGAAGTAACTATAGCTTGGATTCTGCTTTTGCTTTCCATCAGGAAGAGTAGAGTCATTTTGGCAGGTCCATACATAAAAAAAGCCATACCTAAGTTTAGTTTCTATTTACTTGTAATGGTTTTCTTGCAATATGTGTATGCTATCACATGCTTGATGATTTTATCTTATCTTAGGATCAACTGTTAGTACTTTAGTTTAATGTTAAGATAGTTTGTTTAGATTTATTGCAAAAATAAACAAAAGCGATTAGGTATGTTATTATAATTTATTTTTGTAATTATTTTTTTCACTGTCAAAATGAATTCATGAGTTTATACTTAGCTCCCAGGGTCAACGATTGGGACACTTCTAGTACCTCTTGGATTTCTGCATGAAATCCAAAAACAATTTAAACCATGCACATTTTGCTGCTTGTTTTGTAACTCTTTTGTATTTAAAAATTAAAGGGTTTTGATTTTCAAAAAGGTTGCAGTCAGCCAAAAATAATAACAATGTTGATTATTCTTCCAGAAAACACCAATCTAAGCATTTTTATTAAAAGTTGTCAACTAACGATAATGCAACAACAGGTCGAAGGATAAAAAAACGATGAAAACGCTAAACTAGACGTAATTTATCAGAGATACTATACACTATAGAAACCGGTCCATTGCCAAATTTTATTAGATTCTAGTTCTATTTAACTCGCACAGGAGTCAAAAACTGTTAACTATAATATAGGCCGTAACGCGCTAGAGTGCAGTAATGTCTTCATTAGCAATCATAGATAAATGGTTCTCAATGGGAGCGCACATCGGTAGGATCTAAACTGCTCAATCGTGTATAGAAGTAAAATGTCGTCGTCGTCAGGCGGTCGTGTCGTCGTAATTATGCGTGCGTGGGATGGGCTTTAATATTCCTAAATCATAGTGCGGGTAAGACGGGTAGCGGACCAATTTAGCACGACATGGCCGCGACCGGGGCCATAATGAACCGCCGATTACCTCCTGTCGTATTCCCTCTGCCTCTTCGTCCCTCCGTCCCTGGAGCTGCCACAGGATTACGGGAGCGATTTTAATTTATTATCGAAGTAGTAGAACTCGAGTTTCCAGTCACTAGTTGGTGTATTGCGGAAAGCTTCTAAGTAAATGCAGAGCGCGTACGGACGGCATTGAACGGAAATACTTGAAACTTGTTGCAACTAGAGTTATATAACATTTTTTAATCATAAAGAGTTGCATCAGTTTAAAAACTACATAGTAACTTAACAAAGCTTAAAAATAATGTAATTAAAAACTGTTTCAAGAGGAAGACTGAGCGTAGTCATCAAATTCCTAAGGTGGGTATCACGGACCCAGTACCGTCGGAGGTGGTCGATTTATGTTGCTGCGCGCTCGCGCGCGAGCAACCGCTGCAACAACTATTCGATTGAACTCCACCCACTAATTATATTCTTATGAAATAAACTGTTCATTTAACAAGAGCCACCTTTGCATCAGAAACAACGAATCTGCCCAGGTATACTTTTAATCAAAAAGCAGTCCTAAATGTTTGTTGTTAAAGTTGTGTTTGAATGTTAACTGTTGTAGGTATAAAAGTACCATAATTTTAGAGGGATGATACAGAAGCCGTTGAACTAAAAACGCGTACGGAGTCTGTAGAAATATTTTAAGTGAATCTGGTCATCCATAACATTCAGTCTGTTTTGCTCTACTCTGTGCAATAGTTGTTTATAGTACACACGAATTTAAAATGTTTATTAAATGGTGGATGTGGAAATGTTTTCAGTTCTTACTCTCTGTGATTAGAAACAATCACAGAGAGTATGCAACGACGATGCGGTCAGTACCTGAATGGGGGACCGCTGGTGGCATGATATCATGAGCGTCTCCGTGATTCGGAGGTCACGTTAAGCAGATGGTACTGGATGTTGTATAGGATAACAGTCTTGAAGCTTAGTTGGATTACTTTGGGCGGCTTGAAAATATCCAACGCCAAGATTGCGTAACTACAACGTGTCTTGACAATTTTCCGCACTCGGTCAGCGTGGGGACGTATGGCCTTAACCCTATCCTGCCATCATTGAGACATTATGGGTTGTTGATGATGTGATCTGAGGATATCGGAAGCCCATATCCCCAATACCTCCCCCATCTCCAAAGGGCCGGCAACGCACTTGTGATGCCTCTGGTGTTGCGGGTGTCCGTGGGTGGCTCGCCCGTGGACACTCGCATAACCATCGCTAATCGCCCACCATCAAGAGATACGTCTGCTCGTTTGTCCACTATTCCAGAAAAAAAAGAAATAATAAACTTTCAATTATCCAGAAATGACGACACTAATCATGATCAGGAAGGTCACTCCAAAGGAATTTCAATTAAGTTTTCATTGCGGCCTTTTCTGTGTACAGCCTTCCTTCGCTTTATTTTGCTGTGAGGCGTAGATTATAATTTTGCTCTGCTCATGAAAGTCTCAATTTAATAAATGTGCAGCCTTTTACAAGACTCAAGTGTTACTCTTGAACCATTGACACTGCTTAATGGCTGAAAGTAATTACATCGCGCCTTTGCTGCAATATGTACTACATTAGCCAGCCATCATTCTGATATCGAAATCATTTTTCATCCAACACCACTAGTTGGTGAAAACTGTGATAATATAAGAGATATGAATTGCAGGATATATCGACACAGTGTTGCTTGTTGGAAAGCGTATGAGATCGCTCTGTCATATCGAAACGCTCCGCCTTCTAACACGTTGACAATTACAAGACGGACAGCGCAAGTAATCGCCATCGATTCACATAATTTATCGACAACATCTCGCCAAGTATTTATAAACATAAGCCATTAACATAAGCTTCTACAGCGACTTATTCTAGGGTAAAACTAACACCAAAAATGATTTACTCTACTTTATTTTCACGTAAAGTATGTTTTTCTTGTATCGTTTTACGATAGATATAATTTTTAGTGAGCCCTTGATAAGTCGCAAGCGGCGCTGGTTATTACTTTAAGTGGCCAAGTAATTCGACGTTGCTGTAGTTATATATTTTAAGTCAAAAATGTTATAAACGTCGATGCCTCGTTGGTCTAGCTGTGTATAAGCGATTATGCTAGTGTATGCAACTGTCGATAAAGAGGTCAAAGGGTCGATTCCGAAGGCCAAAGCCCAGAAGAGTTGTTGGGTTTTTCGTACAAGAACTTCTTCATAATAGCCCGGAGTATGAAAGTTTGGCGTTTTCACGCACGTACCTAGGCAAGCACGTTAAGCCGTTGGTCGTGTTTGTCATGAACATCTATGGCTATCGTTATTGTGAAGGCGGAGCCACAAATAGATTAATTGACAACTAGTTCAATTCAGTTTGCCCTCAGAGTGGTCTAGGTCTGATGCCAGCCGCTCTGTTGAAACGTTGATATTCAGGTAAAACCGGTTGAACTAGAAGCCCATCCCAAAGAATCTTGAAAATAGTAAGGGCTAAGAACATGTTATGGTGTTATAAACATTCTATACAACCCTCATCATCAGTGGTTGTAATGGTGTGAGACTTGTGACTTCTACAGATTGGGTCGCAGATAAACCGCCCCCCTGACCTATCACACTTCGTGTGATCCTCATATTTATGTAAAAATTACATCACAATCAATAACAATAACATTCACATTAGAATAGTATTTTTTAGTATTAGAATAGTATGTACCTACACTATATGCTTCTTCGATACGAACAATCAATATTAGTGATTGATTTGTTTATTACCATTAGTTGAATCATTTATTTCTATGTCAAGTGACCATTTACATATTAAGTAGGATTATTTTCACTTGTGTCTTTACGATACCTATTTTTTATTACGTAATGCGTGCCTTACACAATGAATTCTAAATTATAACCCGAAATGAGTTAAATTAGTAATTATTGACACAAATCACTATCGGTTACACAATCTCTCACACGTTGTTTAAGTGGATAATAAAAGCGCCCTTTTGAGTAGCACGGCCACGAAATGAAGTATAATTCGTCAATAAATTGACAAACGTATAAAAACTAATGTGAAATTATATTGGACGTTTGTTAGTAGAAGGTCGATGTGGCAATAAGTCGCTTCAATTTCACATTTATATGAAACCTTGTGCCTAGACGGCAATAAGTCACACGAGATCGTCTTCAGAAAGAATTATTAATTACTAGTTGTATGTGTGACTCGTTTTATAATATATTTATTTACTGAGTTTTCTAATGAATTCAAAGTTAAACAATGATACTTTGCAACGTGATTTGTCCTTAACACTAAAACAAAGAACAATTTTAAGAAATAGGTAAATGGTCCGCTGAAGTATTAAGTTTCGCTTGGAGTACTTATCTACTTAGTATTTGTCTAAGTTTGCAATTTATAAGACTCTAGGTCGATGTTGGGAATGAAACTAATATATACAGTTGACTTGAAAGAGTTCCTAAGCAGTATGTCCATTTGTAATAAATCAATAGCAATGTTGAATCTGTATTACGTTCATTAGTTATATAGACATGATGTATTTGTGACTTTGTTCAATCTAATTCATTTTGTATATTGTGTTTATTTTGCACGATGCTATGATAGTAGAATATGATAAGACTGATATAATTGCTAGCCTTGTACACTATATATTTATAATCTGATTGATTTAAAAAGCTGAAAACGTAAAGGAATCTGTAGAAGACTGTACACCTGAGATCAACAATGTTTTTGGATCTATTCTGTAATTTGTACACTTGTACTTAATTACGTGCTTCTGATGTAATATCGAATTCTGTTATTTAACTGTTTAATATGGAAATCACTTTTGGAGGTAAATTTGGCCAAGAATGGTACTTTTATACAGAAAGTTTTTCTTTCCTTCTATAATTTTGTTCCACTAGCATATATCCACTTTATTCCACTTCTCACCTTAGATATGATGCTATATTATTAGTAGGTTCATAATCATGTATGTGGTAGTCGAATAAACACAGCAAGTGATGCGAGCAGTTGTGCAGTTTTTACTGAGTAACGTAAACAGTGGCGTATTGTCGGTGTTCACAGCACTCACCACTCGGCCCCGGTTTGCAGCAATTACCCGCCATCTACGTCTTATATGATCGGCCGCGGAGGCTCGTTATGATATAGATCTAATCGTTCTCGCCAACTCCTACGTGCTTCCTCTAGCATTGTCTTTGTATTGCCGTTAATTGTAGCTACGTCCTTGTTTGCACACACATCTGTCATCGTCTCGGACGTTTTTGTTACTAACAAATGTCATTGAAACTTTGTATGCAATATCATGTAGAAAAAATATAACGCATATAACGTAACATACGTATAACGCAATGATCCTATTAATATTATTATATAAACGCGAAAGTTGGTAAGTTTGGATTAATGTTTGTTACTCCTTCACGTAAAAACTACACAATGGATTTTAATGAAAGTTTACAATAGTAGATTTTAGCTTATACATCAGAATACCACGTAGGCTACAATTTTTTGTTGTGAGGTTGGTATTATATACAAAAGCAGATATATTATCAGCACACGAAAAGTGAAGACTCGATTACAACCCAATTGACCTATCGCGCAAATACAGCGTTACGGATGCGTGGACTGCGAACGTCACTGGCGAACATGGATTAATTTAACAGAAGCGAATTTTGACAGTGACTTTAATGCCTGCCACTTAATTCTGTTTCATTGAATTCTTAGTTAGAATATATTAAAACTATTTTATTTGAGTGATTTTATTAAAGCTGTAAAATGTCTTCTTTAGCTTCGAGTGTTTATGGTTTTTATTTTAGTTTATAAATCTTTCTATTATTCCAAAAATAAATATGCATACATTTAAAAATGAGAAATGGTACAGAGACTCAAGAGTTTTACCTACTCACTTTCCTTCGTTATTGAAGATTAAGTTTTAGTATTAACAAATTGTTATTTACACGTCTGTCTATCACACGGTTGAGAATAAACCGAGTTGGAGCCAACATATGAATGGGCCTTCTTATCATTTAGGTTTGAACATGCTAATCATTCAATCTAATTTTATATTTGCGAGTAATTAACGTATTGCGTTTTATTTGTATTCCACTAACAATATGTCCTTAAGTTAGAATAGGAGCATCTATTTCATAAGCAGTTTTTTCTTATCTGGGAAAATAAAGGAGTTATTTATTTACCGCCATGCTAAACGTCAGAGTATTTCTCTGCGACACTCATTACTGTGATATAAATTATTATTCAGGCGTCGATCGTGCGACTGCGCAGTGATCGGTCGCCTGCGCATGTAAATAGATCGATTTACTTGTCGCCGATACCGATCTATACTTAGCAGCGGATGTTTTTATCATGTAATTCTATTCCATATTATAGTTACACATATACGTACGGACAATAAACTAGTACGTTTTTCAGTTTAACAAAGAGATAGATGGATTACACTAATAATCACTTAGCAAGAAGCTTAAGAGGCATAAGAAATATGCTTTTTTTTAAATAGGTATGCTTTTATTAGGTTCATTTGAACTAACGTTGGTAAAAAGTTCTGGTATTAATTATAACTTTTTTTATAATGATGCGTAGAAATAAAACTTATGAAGTTTTGGAAGACAGACACACATAATTAGGCATCTTTTAGCTCATCTGAACGAGCCAGGAAGTGTGTAATAAATAAATAAATAAAATATATAAATATTTCCGACATCTAACACACAACGCCATCAAGTCCCAAACTAAGCAGGGCTTGTATTATGGGTACTAGACAAATGATGTAATACTTAGATACTTTTTATTTTGTAAATACATACATATCATACATAGAAAACACCCAAACTCCGAAACAAATATTTGCAGGTCATACAAACATTTGATCCGACCCGGGAATCGAACCCGAGACCTCAGGAACAGCAGTCGCATACGCTACCGCTGGGCCACCGAGGCAGTCAAACTCTTCCATGTAATCAGTAATGAAACTGTTCCATATAAATTTAATGAAACCCTGAATTATAACCACCAACGGTCTATAATAGTCCTCAGGTTAGACATAAAGGCCTCCCCCTAGGAAGGAAGGTTTTGGCCGACTACAACTCTGGTCAGACGTTTCAACGGTGGTTGTTTTTTCATCATCAACCCATAATGTCCCACTGCTGGGCTCGGGTCTCCTCTCAGGAGAGGGTTAAGGCCATACGTCCCCACGCTGGCCAAGTGCGGGTTGGGGACTGGCAAGACAACGTTGTGGCTACGTAATCTTACCGTTGGATGTTTTTAAGCCGCCCGAAGGCCTCCAACTAAGCTTCACGACTGTTATCCTATGATAACAACCGGGACCGAATGCTTAACGTGACCTCCGAATCACGGAGACGCTCATGGTAACATGCCACCAGCGGTCACCCATCCAGGTACTGACCGCGCCGTCGTTGCTTGCCCTCGCTGATTGTTTCTAATCACCGAGTGCAACTGGGCTATGAGCGTCTCTGAGATTGTTTTTTATTTGGGTTAATATAAATCGATTTATGTCTAATAAATTGGAATTAACTTGATCAATTTTCAAATTTAAAGTATCAGTACATTCGTCGTAATTGCGAGGGTGACACTAGGTTATCGTAATATGAATATTGTAAAAACTAAAGTCGGTGGTTTGTAAATTTTGTTTATAAAATAAGCAGGGTTTCTCATTTCTTTTTTTATTGTTAGCTTTTGGAAATTATAATACATTATTTATAAGTTGTAATGAAAATAACATTCTGAACTTGTCAAGTTATAGTTTTTTTCTGGTTTTGCACGATTAGTACTTAAGTCAAGCGCAAGAAATTATAGATTTTGAATATTATTGCTATAAGCTCCAATTCAAAAGTTCCTATGTTTTTCGCCTGTCAAGTGACTTGGTTTTGTGATCTGTAATGTCGGCCAGATTGTCCAGTTAGCTTTTTTGTTATTTACCAAACTAGTGTCCCTAGGGCCGCTCAAGTAATTGGAATATCATTTCATATAGTCCTGGACCGTGTTATGGATTGTGTAATGGTTCTCTATGAGATATTGCATGTTTTAGACCGGCCAGGTTCGGTATGTGACAGATATTTGCTACAATATGACACGTGGAAACAATGACAAGATGGAGCTCGCCAGGGCGTCGCCGGCCCCGCCCCACGCCGACCACGTGCGGTACTTAGCCGTCTGCGCATCACGCACACCTACCGTCCTATATGACAATTGACGTCGTCGCCTCCGAGTACTCACTTATAATTATCGAATACCTTGACTACTTCTGCTTGCAGTTATTATGGCTTCATAAGAACATAATGTAAGGATTAACATCTGTAATACATATTTACTAACAGGATTGTTGTTGCCGATTTTTGTTTTAGTATCTTGTTGTAAGTAGGTACCTGTCAGACACCATAATTATCGAATGACATGTTGTTTGATGGCTGATTGGCGAGCACACGTTTAGTGTGACTGCTTGACGCACCTGCATGCCATGTTACCTATGTATATACCTAACTATACCTATGATTTAGGATTTATCAAACTGATAATATCTGCCTGCCAATATCTGGATCTTATCTTTCTTTGATGTTGACATTTATTATATTATTAAATAATTTGTTCCATTACACAAGCTACAATACATCGGTTTACGAGATATAAATCTTTACGTATCACTTCTAAGCTGTTGAAAGCTATTTATTTCAACGGTGCCTTATACTTTATACATTAAATACCTTAAAGTCTCCAACCAAGCGATAATACTGGACATATTGAATAATTTTAAAAATAAATATCAAAGAGATGTAAGTGATAACCCTATTGTTGCTAACGACGACTGATTTCACTTATTACTTTTTTCCAAACCCTTTATTGTCAATATAGGTGGTAAAAAAACTATTCACGTACTATCGTTGAACGATTGTCGAAGAATAAAATGTACTTTAGAATTTACTCAATGTCTTATACATAGAACGTAGGGAAAGAAAAGTACAACTGCTCTTTTATATCGCTTGATGTACTTACCTAAGAATATTAACTAACTTTATTTTTCCTTTATCAATTTTAAGTAAAATGTTGTTCGTTGATAACCTTCGCAAACAGGCTAGTGAAATAAGTAAACTGCGAGTGTTCATAACAGCGGACATTGCGACGGCTCGTGTGGGGTCAGCCCGCCTCGGGCGTGTTACGGCGTGACCCTCCCCAATTGATTCCCGCACCTTTTGGGCCTCAGCCGTGCTAACGTCAAGACCTTAGACCCTGTCTTAACACATGCCATCAATATCTGCTTCATCGTCATCCACCTACAAAACCAATAATACATAGTAATTATGACAGATACAGTAATTCGACGTGAACGTGTTTCTATAGGTAAACTTCACATAAGCAGTGTTATGCATCAGTCTGCCTATGCTAATGTAGAGTTTAGTTCGGTTTGAATTCTTAAAATTTGACCTTTACTTCTTGTTATACAATATCTGTCCATGTATTTAACTATATTGCATCGCATGTACTGCAACTGTATTGCAATTTACGTATTATATGGCCAACAAACAGTTTCCCTAAGTTTCGCCGTTATTAAAACAACACACACCACACAGTATTAAATATATAGGTTCGTTCTCTCTTCCTATAATCTACATAAATAAGAATTCTTTCTAGTTTACTGATATAATAATCGTAATACCAGCGCTGTAGTCACACTGGCTACAGCAGTATGCTGAGATAGGAGCCTTTCCTGGCAGGGCGCGGGGCAAAACAACACCTTGTTATTTTCTATTTTACGTCTGCTTAAAACCGTTTATTGTCCAGTGTATGTCAAGAATAAATAATTTTCTTTCTTTCTTTCTTTCATATACCTAACGGTTGCAAATAAAAATTCATTAGAATGTAATACATTATATACACCTAGAAGAACATAATTTCTTCATATACCTATGCCACAGAAGTACATACTATGGCCATGAGTTCTACACCTTGCCATTCGCACCTGGAGTTTTTTCAACTTGTACGTCAAATACTATGTATATCTATATAAATGTAATAAATATATGTAGTTATTAATAGGGTATTGAATGACAGTAGTATATTAGAGATTAGGCCACTCAACCCAGCTGCGATAATCACCCCGGGAACGAACAAAAACAGTGTCCGATATACGAGTACATAAATAAAGTAAACGTTCTGTGGAATGCTCACAATATTATACAAGACACTCAGCCGAGCCGTGGTGCCTCGCATGCCCATGTTTGGTGTGCTCGACTCGGCTACACCAAATTGATTCGCAAGGCGCTTGCGGCGATCGTCCTCGCCACAATCGGCCAATTCTAATATCTACCTATGTGTAAATGATAATTAATATCGCTATACCTCTAATATTAATAAAGCATTTTTACAAGTAACAACTTATCGATGTTTTCCATTACTGTGATAGATGGTAAAGCAGTTACGATAGCTGATCTCCCTGTAGCCTCTCCAGCACTGACACACTTGAACGCGGATGGAATGTTAAGGTGGCGTAGGAATTATTGTTTGTGCATAAGAGCCTAGTTCATAATAAAAATCACAAAGAATAAGATACATTGGGGTACATTCTAAATAGGATAAAATCCTATGTAGGTACTACTACTACAGTAGTTATTTAAAAATTCGTAGTTCGTCACCTCATCCGCATTGTTGTGTGATCTTCAGCAACTCCAGAGTCTCATACGACTCATTCAAAACTAGACACTTAAAATACATAGGTACTACCTATGCAATTAAAGTTACGCCTATACATACTTTCTTACGGGATTTGAAATTCGAGGATGAAACTCTACGTAGAAAAAAAGTTTTAGCTTACTAGACAGTGCTTCCCAAACGGGTTGATATAGTTTCTTTCAAGTTTCCTTTCCCTTTGTAGTGTTGTTGTCCTGCGCCTCGTTGGTGTAGTGGTTAGCGTAAGCGACTGCAGATAAAAGGTCTCGGGTTCGATTCCCGGGTCGGACTGCTTTTGGGTTTTTCTTCCAATAACTTCTTAACAGCCGCCCGGAGTATGGCATACGGTGGCGTTTCGAGCCCGTCTCTCGGAGAGCCCTGGTATATAGTATACATAGTGGTACATAGTACCTTGGTACTATGTACCACTATACCCAATAAATATAATTGTATATCATAACAGCGACAACATCCTTGATCTATCTTATAAGTTAAGTACTAAATATACACAGACACAACAATTCAATAACGGTTAGTAGATTTACAGAAAATAATTATAAATCAACATAATATCTGAGTTTATATAACAGATTATACAATATATATCATGAACCAATGCCACAATGTACCTGGCATAAGAACTATGAGGCAGAAACAAACTTTAGGTGTACATTTTTAGCTATATCTTTATTTGACATGTTTTACACACGGAGAAGTAAGGTAACGAGATAAACATACTCAGATAACAATCACAGAAACGCTGCTGATACGAACAACTACTGCTCCCGATGAACAAATGAATTTGAATTTTAATTTGACAGATACACGTTCACTTATATGAATTCTCTGACAAAGGGTTGTTTCTTTATAAAACAAGCTACGAGATATGCTCATAATATATACCTAATGGACGCAACACCGATAGACAGTTAATGTTTAAGTGGCGCTCATAGCCCAGTACACTCGGTGATTAGAAACAATCATCGAGGGTAAGCAACGATGGCGCGGTCAGTACCTGGATGGGTGACCGCTGGTGGCATGTTACCATGAGCGTCTCCGTGATTCGGAGGTCACGTTAAGCAGTCGGTCCCGGTTGTTATCATACGATAACAGTCGTGAAGCTTAGTTGGAGGCCTTCGGGCGGCTTAAAAAACATCCAACGGCAAGATTTACGTAGCCACAACGTATTCTTGCCAGTCCCCAACCCGCACTTGGCCAGCGTGGGGACGTATGGCCTTAACCCTCTCCTGAGAGGAGACCCGAGCCCAGCAGTGGGACATTATGGGTTGCTGTTTGTTTGTTTGTTTCAAGTTTATTGTCAATTAGGCAGACATCGCAAATGACGATTAATACATGTTCCCATTGCAGTGCATTTGATATTGTTTAAATAATGTATAGACATAGTACTTATTGTTTCATAGAATAAACAAAAGAAATTTCACGTCACAGATAAAAGTTCATAAAAAGGTAAATAGAAATTAAAACAAGTGATTGCTAAACCTATTTTCCATTCCAAAGAGTGCATTGTGTATGCAAAACAGGGGTTTTATTGCCTTCTTGTCAAACATCATTTATTTTATTAGAGATACAAACGGTGGTTAGAGCATTTATAAACTAATGTACCTTCATGCATTCACGACTATATTCCTTCCCCCTTAGGCAAGGGCTTAGGCGAGTGTTTCGCGTCGAATCTATTCCTATAATCGCTAACACCTCTATTTTCTTGTATTATTGGCTCATATTTGTTTCACCACCTGACTTAGCGTTGAGAGACGTCAATCCTATAAATTTACTAGTTTTCTATTAACTTGCTTAGGGATTGACAAGACCAGAAGGAATATAAATTTACATTTTTTTAGACTAAGATGATTTGCACTTCCGTTATTTGTAGGATTACCTTTATGCGAAAATTATTGGTATAGTTGAGAAATAGCAAAAATAGGGGAAAATTGCGGGTCTGATACGCGCAGGAATGGTTTCGTAACATTATCAATACATTTCAAGCGTCTATCTGTCGTCGTTATCAATATCGAGCAAAATCGAGTAAAAAATCCCGTTTGTTGTATAAGAGCCTCCTTAATATTAATTTTATTCTATTTTTAAATATTTTTAGTTAAGTATAACGACAATATAAATACATTATCTCTTAAAATTTCAACTGTCTAACTATTACGGTTCATGAAATGCAGCCTGGTGACAGACGGACAGCGAAATCTTAGTAATAAGGTCCCCTTTTACCCTTTGGATATGGAACCCTAAAAAGAAGACTTAATTATATAAACATAAAATAAAAATAATATCAAGAAATAGTTGAATAATATTAGGAATATGTGACACGAATGTCTACAACTCGCAAGCATCGGAAAGTACCAGCTCTCTAACCGACACGCATGACCACAAAAGTTTGTAACTACAGCAGGATAAATGCTTTAATGGGATTTTTACTGACAGAGATTATCTGCTAGATCTAATAATATAGCTGTAGTATTACAATACTGCTATAACAGTAATCATTTGAAAATTTCTAAGGCAATTTTTTTAAATGTGTATTGTCCACAATTTTCATTAGTTTCGTAATTTATCCTCTCGATTGTCGGCACTTGACGTAAGTTGTTGCTATACTTTCTGGAATTTAACTTGCACTTATTCCACTATTTTATCATCAAAGGTTAATTGGCCTTTGATGATGCCATAAGGCGTAACCGGCCAGGTGTAATAATCTATACTTATGAAATAACATGTCCTGACTGACTGACTGCCTGTCTGATTCATCATCGCCGAGCGTAAACTATTAAAGTTAGGGCTATGAAATTTGGTGAGTAGGATCGTTTTACTGAGCAGACACTCACTAAAGAAAGGTAGAAATTTTAGAATTTCTACCCCTAAGGGGATGAATAGGGGTTGAAAGTTTATATGGAAGTCCTTCATTTTTTAAGTCAGAAACATGAAACTTTATTTTTGATTTGATTTTGATTAAAAATAAGTAGATACTTATTTAAGCGTTTTTGGATATTCAACTCCTAAGGGGGTGAAATAGGAGCTGAAAGTTTGTATGGGAATCCGTTATTTTTTAAGTTAGAATCATGAAACTTTATTTTTGGACTACTGATTAAAAATGAGTAGAGACCAATTTAAACATCTTTGGATATTCTACCCCTAAGGGTGTGAAACAGGGGTTGGAAATTTGTACAAATGACGGACCTCTGTCATTTTTTAAATTAGAAACATGTAACTTTATTTTTGGGCTACTGATTAAAGTAATTAGATATGTGTTTAGATGTTTCTGGATATTCTGCCCCTAAGAAGGTGAAATAGGGGTTGAAAGATTGGATTTAGAATAGTCTGGAAGTACGTCATTTTTTAAATTAGTTGCCTGAAACGTTGTGTTCAGGCTTTTGTTTGCAAATAAATAAATACTTTTATTAAAATTTATGGGAATTCTATTCCTAAAGGGGTTACAATAAGGTCGAAAGTTTGCATTAAAGTTCTTATTAATGAGCTATTGATTAAAAATATATGTATACGTTTAAAAACTTGAAGAAATTATTCTTAAATACTTAAATAGTTTTTAATTAAATACATATATTCAACTTCCACGCGAGCAAAGCCGCGGGCAATAGCTGGTAAATAAATAAAATAGTGGAATAAGTACAAGTGATTTTAATTCTAGAATGTATTCATTTGTTTCGTTTCTTTGTGTTACTTATTTGATTTAAGATTATTTAAATTGCTGTTTTCTGGTGTAGCTAATAACAACTGTGCTGTAATGTTCAAATAATTTGAAACATTAGAAACATAAATACCGATGGATATAGGTCTACAAACTGCAACGTAAAGTACCTCTAAGAAAAATGATTAATTTCTATTAAAAATGTTGCTTGGTTGGTTGTGAGATGGTATCGGCGCGGACGCAGGCGTCGGAACTGATCGATCGGACACACACACCCCGCAAATTGGAAATATCGCAACGCGACCTACATGCCAGGCTTTTACTCACACATATACATTTAGCTGTATATTATAAAATATGTATACGATGATTTATTGTGTGTTATTAGGCCATCTGAAAACACGACTTAAAAAATATACATTGAAATGTTTGCTTGTAGGTTTTTTTTCGAAATTAAATTAGTCTGTGTGATTTAAGAGAACGGAGTGTTACCACATCTCTTTATCCCATAAGTATCGTAAGAGGTTACTAAGGGAGCAAGTGAACATTACAGCAAAGAGAAGAACAACTTGAACCAAACTCTATACCAACCAGTCTGGCCAGGGTCGTATAGTAGGAGTAGGTATTACTGGACACATGCTTTTTTCTAAGAAAAACAGATTGCTGAATATATTTATTTATTTATAAATATATTATATCGTAGGATCCTCTATGCCTCAAATCAAATGGGGCAGGTCGACCGGCGTCAGGTTTCACAGAAAACCTATGTTAAGTAATTATTTTTTTACTCACTACCCAGTGAGTGAAGTTATTGGACCTTAAAACCCTCTGATTATGAGACCTTAGGGCGGTAACGCACTTGTGACTACCGAGTTGAAGCTGTAAGAGAGCGGCATAGACACGTAACTTGACTGCACAACACCCAAGTGTGTGGGTTCAAATCCTACATGGCACAGCACTTTGTGTAGTCCATAAATGGTTGTTCTGAGCCTGGGTGTTCTTTGTGTCATGTATGCTTGTAAGGTCACCCGCGACACAGGATCTATATTCCTAATGCGGGACTTGTCTTTATAAAAAAACTACACCTATTTGCTCGCTTGCTCTCTATGCCACAAAAACTGCCCAAAACTGTGAAGGTGTTGATCCATCCTCTCATGACAACAGTTCAAAAATGTCATCATCGCTAGATTTAATCTCACTTATCAAAGTCCATATAAAAAGTTAATTTGCTAATATATAAAATAACATTTCTCCGAAACTGCGCCGTGTTGCCGCCGGCTGTGTAAAACAGAGACCTTAGTTAATGACAGGAAGGCTGCTGGGATCTGTCTTCAAAAAATAAATGTTAAATTTACCACTTCTCAGAAATTATATTTGGTAATAACTGCACCTAGAATACCCACATATACACATTCTCGGTCTTAAATTGTTATGAAATGGTCACCCATCCATCAGTCTTGACTGAGCTGGCTAGGATTGATTAACTTTGCAATGTCACATATAATGTAACATTTGATATCTAGCAGCACTAGCGCTCCTTGCTCTCATGATAAAGCACGCACTTTCCAGACTTTGCTATACATGTTCGTCCGTTCTCACTGAAGCACTCTCACAGAAGGTGGAAGGATGTTACACGTGAACCCCAATTGAATAGTTAATCGAAGATCATCACCAATATTGTTTGTTCTAGCTCAGCGTGAACTAGTTGGCTGTCTTGCTCAACTGTGTGTTACCCTCGAAATAAATAAGGGAGGTAACACTCTGTTCTCTTAATCACCTCAGGATCATCCGTTATGAGACGGGCCATTATGAGTGAATATTAGCTATATAACTAAGTTTCTACATATCAAATTGGTCCATGTAATGTTTTGTACAGGATAACAGACGCAAAATAACGTCCATCAATGTCGAACAAGAATCAATGTATGAACGGTTATTTGAATACCGCTTAAATTACCGTTTCAGGAGCAGGTAGGCACCCACACGAGCGGGAAAACATCCGGTCACACTGTCAACACTTCCAAAAACATTTGAAATTCAAGTGTCCAAAATACGTGTACATTACCAAGTTAAATTAAACTAAATTGTCTTATTTATGTAAAATTATTGTTGGTGGCACAACGTGAGCTTGTCCTGTGCGGTCGGCCGAGATTTTTTATAGGAGGTGCTCTTTATTTATGTACATTTTCATATATCGATGTAAAATTGCTGGAGAATTCAAAGGAATTCCAAAAAACGATAGGTGTGGAACAAATAATGTTAAATACAAGGGCAGTTTCTGCGTCTGAATATATTTGTGTAGTTGGTGGCCGAGAATTTATTTGTGAAGCTTTTGGTAATATATTAAGTGCTAGAAGTACGTGTATTTTTGCTCGGAATGAAAGAAGTTCTAAAATCATAAATTTACAAATAAATTAAAAAAGCCTTTTCTTTCTTACAGCAAATACTAGTTTAGAGCGTTACTTACTTCAGGTAGTTAGTAGTATTTTAATAGTTAGTAGTAACAGCTTTATCCAACAATTTCAGATACATTAATATTTTAGCATAATTATTTTGTGGGAACCGCTTTACAGGTAAAGGACTCCTCCAAATGGAGCTAGTTTCCCCTGGATTGCGCTGTTTGCATCCAATTTGGACCCATTGTGCGTTTATGTTCTTCCTGCCATCTGTTGCGAGGTCTCCCTTTCTTTCTTTTGCCCAGGGGCCTCCTCCATTCTATCACAAACTTTGTCCACATTATTTATTTAATTTCTTTGAGAACTTTGTTTATCTCTAACGAAAGTTCGTACGATGTTAGTGTTTTAACGTTGAACATATGTCATAATGTATAGCGTTTTTTTTGGGGTTGTTTCATTTTTTGGAGAGTTGTTTGGAGGGTTGGTCATGATCTTCCACGGTGACCAGCCGGCTAGAAAGATGAGTTTGGTGTTCTGATAATGGTTGTTGTATATTGATATTTTTGAAAAAAAAACCTATCCAAAGGTCTTTTTAAGCCGGGCATGCTGAATTACCTAATATCATATCGACACTTTCATCCGTTCGAGCACATAACTTCTTAGTGACTGCCTCGGTGGCACGGCAGCGGTAGCGTAGCCACTACTGTGCTTGAGGTCTATTTGTCTCCGAGTTTGGGTATTTTATATTTATAACATGTATGTACTTAAAAGAAGTTTATGTATGTATTTATACCAGTTGTCAAGCACCCATGATACATGCTCTGCTTGGTGTGGGACTAGATGGCGTTGTGTGTTAGATTTTCGAAATATTAAATAATTTAGTTCAAGAATTATTCTTATTCTATTTACTCTACATAGCGTAGACCAAG
The DNA here is from genome assembly GCA_003709505.1 of Hyphantria cunea. Lineage (NCBI taxonomy): Eukaryota > Metazoa > Arthropoda > Insecta > Lepidoptera > Erebidae > Hyphantria > Hyphantria cunea. The sequence goes on along the minus strand of PKRV01001636.1, from coordinate 1,286,983 downwards.
AATTACGCATTTTTAGCGGTTTTTTGTCCTTCATAGCAGTTTTTTAAGTGAATTGGGCTTAAAATATTTTGTTGTAGATGATTTATAAAATCAACTTGAAATCAACATTAAAGTAAGTATAGTGCACATTTAGTATACCTAGTATATCATATTACTAAGACGCCTTAGTTGTTAGATGTCACTTCTGATATTTCAAAGTAATCTATCGCTCAAAAGTTTTATCAAAAGGACAAATCTATACAAATATTAGAAAATTAAAGTGTCTGTTTCTTATTTCAAATACGGTTTAAGAACGTTTATTTCTCAAAAGAATACTACATTATTCGCTCATATGAGAACTTAAAATTATTACTAGTCATTTACTATGTCACTCTTCAAATACAGCTTTTCACTACACTGTCAAATTAATAGCTTTTCACTAAGTACAAGTAAAGTAAATAGCACACATCAAAAGATCAATTTTTAATTTTTTTTGTTTGTTTATCTGTTTTTGCCGGCTAATCTCTGGAACGGCTGGACCGATTTTGACAGGACTTTCATTGGTAGGTACCCGATGATAATATCTGTTTTAGACTAGCTTCGCCCCGCGGTGTTACCCGCGGTTATTACTGTTCCATGGCTAACATCGCAGCGCTCAGCTAGTTAACAATAAATTTACTATCAAATGAATAGATCGATCCCAGCGATGTATGCGCACTGCGCACTTATCGGAATATCGCAAACACAGAATATTACAAATGTCTATTCTGTTGCTGTCGTGGTTAGTGCTAAGTCAGGGGTCGTCCGAACTCACATTATCATAAAGAGATCCTGAACACTCAAGACACTGCAATTAAAACTAGTTCACAGCAAAATCAGTTCAAATCGGTATATATGAGGGCACTGACTTCCCAATAACGATTGCCATAGATGTTCATGACAACCGGGACCGACGGCTTAAGGTGCTCTCCGAGGCACTGGCAATAAACACTGCCAGCTCCCGGGCTGCTATAACCAATTTCTTGTAAAAAAAATCCATCAGAAGATAGGAATCGAACCCGAGACCTCTTGATCTGCAGTCGCTTACGCTAACCACTAGACCAACAAGGCATGCCTACAAATCATGTATAAATCAAAATTCTCTTAAAATAATTTGCACATCTTGCTCCCATTTATTTTAAACATAATTTTATATCAATACCTAAACATCAAAATATACACACATGATTAAACACAGCGATGTGCATTAAAAATGATTGTGGTGCAATTTAAAAATAATATTGGAGCATACTTATATAGTTCTAGTACCTCTTATTGGAATGGTTCAAAGCGCCCCACTATAATTTCTTATTGGACGATTTGATACGAGAACTATTCTACTTTGTCTTAATTCGATTTATTATTAAACTGTTGGTTAAATACTTTACTTTTCAAGTACTTCATTTATTTAAAATAAATGATACATTAAATTCTTATCAAATTTATTTATTTATAAACGGTATGCATTAAATTTGTACATTGGTGGATTTGATGCCCAGGGCATTCACTTCCAGTAATACACAAATTACATTCTTACTGAGACATGAAAATAATTCTAACCGAAATAACTTCTTAAATGAAATGGATTTTAACCAATTAGACCGAGGAACAAGTTTTGGACGCAAGTTATTAGAGCGTGTTTCGTTTTATACTGTCTGCCGTGGCAATGGCTTTTGTGGCCAACACGCCGTTTTCTACTGAGTTGAGTGTTGTGGATTCAAGCCTCACATGAAGCAACACTTTGTGTGATCAGCAAATTGTGATTCTGAGTCTGGGTGTTCCTTGTGTTCGTTTTATATATGTTTGTAAAGTCCCCGCGACACAGGATATGTTCCTAATGCGGGAGATGCCTTTTTGAAGAAAGAAAACTATCAGCGGTTACAATTACTTATTGTTTGTGTAACCGACACGTCGTTGGTCATCACCACACTAACCGAACCTACATTTGCATCTTTTCTCTATATCTCTCAAACGGTGCATCTAGTAAAGTGACGTTTATTATGTCGCCCCTGTCACTCCAAAATATCCCCATCACCGTTAATGAATAAAAAACGACTTCAAGAACTGGACCAAATAAAAATACGGACCGACGGACAATACGGAAAGCACCAGTTTTCAAACGAATTATTTAAAATGAAAAAGCTCGGTGCGTCACTCTCTGCCATCATTCACCATTAAATTAATTGAAGAACTAAAAAGATAGAAGGAACTGAAAAGAATAGTTCTTTTAAATGTTCATGACTAAGATAAATCTATTGACACTTACATAAAAATATGACAAAACGTTTCGTCTCTAGAGCGTGCCAAAAAAATATACATACACTGGAAAAACATAACCGTCCTTCTTTCACAATCGGGTAACAAACATTAAAAAAATACAGTTGAATTGACAACCTTTTTTATTTTTGAAGTCGATTCATACTGTATAAAATACCTATAAATATAGATGTCTTTAGGTAGTGGATATGTTTTTTGTAACTTTCATTTACAGGACAAATTGATCAGGCCTATCTTCTGATAATAGATCTAACTATATCAGGTCATAGTAAAGGTGCTTAAACATGATGATTCATATTTAGAGATCGTTTTAACTTATTTAATGAATAAACTATTTCATAACTAGCTGAGCCCCGCGGATTAACCTGCGGTACAACAACAATTGCGGTTAATGGTGGGTGCCTTGAATTCGTTATTACCGGAATATTTTGGTAATAGCGAAAATCTTAGTGATACACATTCTCTTTTATACTGTGCGGCTATTGCAGTTTGTCGAGTAGCTGGTGTTAAATTTATTGAACAAATCACTACTCGACCCAAAAATACTGTGCCAGCTTGGCAGTATAGAATAGAACGTCACATTGCTGAGACTAGGATATTCATCAGCAAATGAATTGCTTTCAAATTTTGTGATACGCGGCCAAGGGTCATGCGCTTTGTAAAACAGGCATTCTTAGGGACTACCATCAGTCCTCAAGAGTACATGTCGTTTGTCACGGAGCGCATTGATTTCTTGAAACAAAAAGTTTATGCATGGGCAAATAGGATAAGACGGTATAAAAAACAAGGAGACCGATTCAATTAGAATCGTATGTTCCAAATAAATGAGAAGTGGGTGTACCGAAAATGGGAGGCCCCGAATCCATGTGAATGTGATGGGCACTTACCAGATGAAAATGCCACAAATACATTTTGGCGTAACATTTGGTCAGTGCCTGTCACTCATACAGATGGTGATTGGATGCGGGACGTCAGACACTCATGTGAGTCAATAACACCCATGGAACCAGTCATCATCGATAAAGAGGATGTAAGTTGTGCGGTCCGTTCATTACCGAATTCGAAAGCACCTGGTCCGGACGGACTGCATAACTTTTGGCTTAAATGGTCCCGAAGCTCACATGCGTGTCTGGCATCTCAATTCCAGGCAGTGTTAGATTCGGGTTCAATACCAGAATTTTTAACTAACTGGTATAACCCACTTACTCTATAAATCTGGTAGTGCCAAGGATCCCAAAAATTTTAGGCCTATTACTTGTTTACCAACATTACTTCTATAAACTTCTAACATCTATTCTGAGACTCAAAATTACTAATCAAATTAATAATAATTCGATACTTTCCCTATTTCTGCCTGTGTTTCTGAGTCCATTGTGGTTCTGTCTGGCTTTGAACCCTCTAAGTACTCTATTAGGTGGTTCAGAGTTAGGCTATAGGTTGCAGAAAGATGATCAAGTTATATCGCACCTCCTGTATATGAATGATTTAAAACTACTTGCCCCCACTAAATTACAATTGACAGCGTTAATAAAGGTTACTGAAAACTTTAGTAATTCTATCAAGATGGAATTTAGTATAGACAAGTATGCAATCATGTATGTAAAGAAGGGCGTGATTGAGGAATCTGAAGGAGTAGAGCTTTTAGATTCCACAAAACTTCGATCTCTGTCTGTCACTAAAACCTACAAGTATTTAAGTTTTTCACAGTCCTTAGGAATAACAGAATCTAACATGAAGCAAATATTGCAGGAGCGCTTCTTTGGCCGCCTGAAAAAAGTACTCAAAAGTCTTTTATCAGGGGGTAATAAGGTGCGAGCCTACAATGGTTGGGTCATGCCGGTTCCGATGTATTCCTTTGGAGTACTTAGATTGACTCAGACCGAATTAGATGCCCTTGATAGGAGGGTCCGTACACTGCTGACTGCATTTCGAATGTACCACCCACGTTCATCAGTTATGAGATTGTATATCCCGCGAAAGTGTGAGGGTCGTGGACCATTGAATATCAAGACCGCAGACAGTCAGACAATCGCGAGATATTCAATCTCAGAGATTATTTTCTACGTACTGATATGGAAGTGCATCGCAGTGTGGTTGCAGTGGATACTGGGTTCACTCCACTCGCTCTGACTAAGGAGAATTGGCGCAAACCTGTAGTACTTAGTACTAATGACCGCAGGGAGGTATGGATGGGCAAGGAACTCCATGACCGGTTTTATCAGGCCCTTAATGAGTGACTTCAAATCATCGACCTCCTGGCTACGGTATGGTGATCTCTTCGGAGAAACAAAAGGTTTTGTTTGTACAATTATGGACGAAGTTATCATGACGAATAATTATCGGAAGTATATCCTAAAGGATGGTACGGTTGATATATGTCGGGCATATAACTGTCCCGGAGAATCTATTAGGCATATTATTTCTGGTTGTTCTCATCTTGCTACCGGCGAATATTTGCACAGGCACAACCAAGTAGCCAGGATAGTACATCAACAGCTTGCCTTTAAATACAAACTTGTGAATTCAGTCAGAGGTGCCGTACTACAGGTATGTGACCGACCCAGTTCTCGAAAATGGTCGTGCTACGTTATATTGGGATCGATCTGTTATCACAGACTGGACTATTGTTGCCAATAAGCCTGATATTGTGGTGATAGATCGCTTAGAGCGCCGCGCAATGATTGTCGACATCGCCGTTCCTCATGACGAGAATCTCGTGAAAGTTGAAAAAGAAAAACAATTGAAATATTTGGATTTATCTCACGAAATTGTCTATTTGTGTGTAGTTGTGTCTGTTCACGGATTGATAGCCAAGAGCTTCGATCAACACCTCAAGAGGCTCACGTTAGATGGCTGGATCACAAGTCTGATGCAGAAGGCAGTCCTTCTTGACACCGCTTGTATTGTCAGGAGGTTCTTTTCTTTGGAGCCCTAACCACCGGTTTCTTGATCCCTGTACCCGAAGTCGGTGGTCTACTATTTTTTATATTTTTAAATGAATTTGTTTTATATGTATATTTAAAAATGTAAATAATATGTATATGTGATTTTAATAAAGGAAATAATAATAATGATGAGTTATTGATCAAAAATAAACAACAACAACAGTAAAACATAATAAGCCCAATGATATTTTACAATATTGTAGGTTAAAGTTTTGTTGGTTTTACGAAACTGCAATTTCAAAAATTTGAACCTTGTCTGTTAAACTAGGCAATGCCTGTATCTTAAGAGGCAATTTTCAGCTATTAGTTTTCCTAGTAGTGATTTTCGTTGGGCCTTGAGACAATATAGGCACCGAGTTGATTATAATATATGATTACCATATGTACAAAATATGCAAATATTAGTTATATATTGTATGTGTGTGTGTATTTGTGTGAATGTGTATGTTTATGATGCTGCTTTTAATAATTGTAGAAGTATTGCTTTTAATAATTGTAAAATCGGGTAGGTATTACAATTTCGTGTCAAAATTAAACTTTAATGTTAGTGACAAAGTTGCAGTCTTTGGTATACGTGTTAAGGTGAAATATTTGTTGTAGATCTGTTAGCGCTGGGCATGGGCACAGCGCCACAACACTATGTGGGCGAGTTCGCTGTCGCGTGGAGCGCCCCACACTTATTCCAACCCTCTTTAGGTAACGAGGGTAGCAAATAGTATTGCTATCCACCGCGCGATCGCTCTGATTATATCTACATTCAATTTATTATATTTTTATTTTGCTTTTAATATTTAATTATGAAATGCAAAAAAGTGTCTAATAAATAAAAAGTCATAATAAAATTAACATTTAAAACAAGTTAATGGCTTTTAAACGCACGCCTGATGTTTTTTTGTGTTTATTGAACATTGACATTCTGGGAATAACTGGAACGATATTTGTAATATATTCCTTTAAGACGTAACGTTATTAAACGTCAGTATAAATTTATTAATAAATAGTCTTATATTATTCTAAACATTTTAATTTTTGAATACATTTCTGAATTAGTGCTACTATTCGATAACAGGTGGCGCTAGCAGTATCAATTCGAGTATTTGTGTGGTTGGATTAAACGAGTATTAGAGCGAGCGACGTCAGGTCTGTGAGATTTTGATGCTTTCCATTTCCGCTAAGAGAACGTAACAAATTATAAATAAAGTTAGTTTTCAAAGAATATATTATATAAATACCTTCAGTGACTATTAGTATTAGGCTTAGTGTAATGGTTAAAATTATTCACATAGATTCCTTACGCACTACATATAAACGGTAATAATAAGTCATTTTTATATTACTATTAAAAAATATGTGGTAACCCATCTTGGAACGTCACATAGGTCTCTGTCGACTTTAGCATTTACAGGTATGTAGAATAAATATAGCTACATATTTTCGTGTAGGTACGCATTTACTGCGAATTAAACAGGTAGGTGTCACGAATGCAGAGATGATCAAGTGGTCTGACTGTGGGCGTCTCTCACGGCGCTGTGCGGCTTCGACCCTGTTCGATGCATTTCTTTCTATCAATTGAAAATTGTTTAATTTGGTGATAGAATATAGTGTTGTAAATGTCTAAACTTCAGAGTTGAGGGTAGAGAAACCATATTCGATTAATATCTAATAGTAGAACTTATAATGTGTAGAACCACATCAACAGAGTAATAGTTAATAGCGAGCAGTAAATATGGAAATACCTGTTTTCTGTGATAGTTTTTAGATGACATTTGTTCAAAGTGTTTATTAAATATTTGCGCATACTTTTCGTTTCATAGTAGCCATATAGTAACAGATGACGTTCAGTGTTATTTTCAGTTAGCTGTTGGCCGCACCACTTGTGTTTGTAACCGTTTGTTATCAAGCGAAAGGACAGCTCATGCGACAGCTTAATTAAATAAAAAAGTAAGTCTTTATTTTATTTGATTCAATTCTTTTGTCAGGTTTAAGTTGTTTTTAGGTCCCAGGTCCACACGGCGTCATTAAAATATAAATAAATATAAATATTTTTTTCCTTATAACACCAGTAAGTACTAACCAATAAAATCAATAGCTTTTATAAAGTGAGGTGTCTCAGGAGTAACTGCTAGGTACCTACGCTTACAAAGTAGCCAGGTTTTTATCCGATCGTCAGTATTTTAGTTTTGTTGAGTGACGCGGTGTCTATTAGGACAGGTGGTACTTAACTACAAGGTACACGGAGATAGTATTCTAATATAAAGAGGTTTGATACCGTTCCAAATATTGACAAACAAATAATAAACTGATAGTGTCCTATAAGTCAACGTAATAATATATTGGTTCCAGTGTGTTAATCAGTAGAAATCAGAATAAACTTAAAACTAAGCAAGGGACTGAAACCACGGCTAAGAATTTATTACATACACACGCATCTTGAACAGTGTACCTACCTACCTACCAGTTATTTTAAAAGCTAGAATATAGTAGTATAACGCATGAAGTTAAATTTAAAGAAAAAATATACCTACTTGATAAACAAACAGTTAATAAATAAAGGAACGTTTCTAAACAAATTATTCTTGGTGTAAAAATGTAAAGAAATAAAAAGAAAATGAACTCTTCCAAATTACACTACCAAGAGTGAAGTACGAAGTGCAAGAAGAGCGGTGGCATGTCGCTGGTACTCATCACCGGAGTGGAGCCAGAGAAGCCTCGCGCCGTCGGCGCTGTGGCCGGAGCGACGCGACGCACAATTTTCCTCGGTTGGCGAGGCGAGGGTCGGCGCGCGGGGCGAGAGGCCAGGGGTGGGGCGAGGGGAGCGGGAGCGGGCAGGCGGGGCGCAGTAATTACACCGTCATTAGCGGGCGGCGCTGGGCGGGGCCGCCCCTCTCTACACGGCGGGCGCGCGCAGCGGTGCGGCGGGCCTCAGTCCGCTCCGTGCTGCCGTCGCGCACGCACGCGCATGTCGCTCGCTGTTGTATTCGGTGATGTGAGGTGGCCCCCGCCGCTGCCGCAGCGCCGCGCGATACACGCGCTTTTTTCGCGAACAAGTAAGCCAGTTGAAGGCTCGAGAGCCTTCGAGCCGGCAAGACGCCGTCCACAGTGGATTTGAGGTACGGCGCCATGGCGGCGACCACGTACATGCCCGCCGAGATGGATCTAAACACCCTCGGCGGGTACCACGCAGCGTCGCCGCGGAGCGCCGAGCCCGCTGATATGAAGTATCAGCATCACTTGCACGCGGGGGGCTCGCCGTCGCCGGGAGCTCCCGTGCTCGGAAACCCCTGGACATCCCTACCACCGGCGGATCCGTGGGCCATGCACCACAGTCACGCGCACGCGCATCAACCTGATGTGAAACCTCCACCGGCACCCCACGAGCACCGACACCTGCAGCACAGCCACGGCTGGCATGCACCTGTCGTCAGCCCGCACTATGGTGCCGGCTCGCCGGTCGGTCTTCACGGAGGCTATCCCATGCCCATGCATGCACAGCATCATATGCTCAGGGATATTCAGCCCTCGCCGCATCCTCTGCATCATCATGCAATGGAAAGAGATCAGCCCGAGGAGGACACGCCCACGAGCGACGACCTCGAGGCTTTCGCCAAACAGTTCAAGCAGCGCCGCATCAAGCTCGGCTTCACGCAGGCCGATGTGGGCCTGGCGCTTGGTACTCTCTACGGTAATGTGTTCTCGCAGACGACGATCTGCAGATTCGAGGCCCTTCAGCTCAGCTTCAAGAACATGTGCAAACTTAAGCCGTTGCTCCAGAAGTGGCTCGAGGAGGCGGATTCCACGACAGGGAGTCCGACGAGCATCGACAAAATAGCAGCACAAGGCAGGAAAAGAAAGAAGCGCACCTCAATAGAGGTGTCCGTGAAAGGTGCGTTAGAGCAGCATTTTCACAAGCAGCCGAAGCCGTCAGCGCAGGAGATCACATCGTTGGCGGACAGCTTGCAGCTGGAGAAGGAGGTGGTGCGCGTGTGGTTCTGCAACAGGCGACAGAAGGAAAAGCGTATGACGCCGCCGAACACGCTCGGAAACGAGATGATGGAGGGCATGGGCCATGCGCACTACGGGCATAGCGACGTGCACGGCTCGCCGCTGCAGCACTCGCACTCTCCGCCCGGCCTGTCGCCGCAGCACGGGCTGCCGCAGGGCGCGCACACGCTGGCGGCGCACTAACAGTTCGCCCCGTGGGCGCCGCCGCGGCCCTACTACGCAGAGCCGCACTAGCCGCCGGCGCCCGCCCGCGGGACCTGTACATAGCGCAGTGTACATACGCGCCGCGCGCCCGGACGTGCCGCGGCGCACAGTGAGACGTGGGCGACCACCCTGTAAATAAGTTCGCGTGTGACGCCCCGTCCGAAGGACCGAACGCTAACGTTTAAGTTGTTCTTTATAATTTCAGTGAAGTCATGATTAATTATGTGAGTAATGTTAAGATCGAAGCCAGTAATCGTTTATACTTTATCGAAGCGCCGAGGTTCGGAGTGATCGCCGATGAGTTTAGCTAGATAGTCTAATTGGTAAATAAGAGCTTAAATCGGAGTTGGATCCCGGCGTCGCTCACGCACCCTCGCCGCGCGGCCGTGCAGCACTCAGCTCGTCGTGCGGTAAGTACGACGACATTACACACTCACAGCGTATGTGTAGCCTCTGTGTTGTACGGCGCCTAACGCCCGCGCGTTCACGCGACCGAAGCGTCGCGGCCGCACCGGCGAGGAGTGCGTAGCGCTTACAGTTTTGTAAAGGACGATTTCATCGAATTTATTTATAGATATTACAAATTAACGATGTTCATACATGCCTACCTGTCAGTAGGGAGTCATTATGGTGTGGAATAAATTTAAATTGTTGCTATTACTGTAAATTTATGATTAGTGACGAGGACGAGAGTAAAAAATATGAATCGGGTCGATGCTTCGTTTTGTAAGGGAATACGAGTGAGTCAATAGGTGCAATTTTTTTGTTTTAAGTGTTGTAATGTAACGTCCGAGTGTGAGAGGCACACTCGCGTGTAGTTTTACGGCGTGGTGGCGCGGCCGGCTCGCCTGTTGGTGTTAGCGGCCAGCCGCGCCGCCCCGCCGCGCGTTTGCGGCCACTCGACGCACACCTAGCTCCCCACATCATAATTTATTGAAAATATTATTAAAAGGATGCAGACACGATGCCAAAATGGTTTTATTCCTGTTTTTTACTTGTTTTGTTGTTTTTTTTCGTTTGTATGTATTTGTGGCCAACCTTGGTACTTAATACTTGTAAAAATAGGTATTTTTTCTATATAAAATAATGTACCTACGACGTATATGATGATATATATTAAAAAAGTTCTTTATAGAAATTGAAATATGGAAATGACTTTTATTGAAAATGTCCTGACAATCTCTGCGTCGCCAGAAAGACATGTAACTGTCGGACGGACCAGTGCGGTATGTCAGCGCTGCGTCTGCTCATTGTACACATATACCTAATTGTTTGCCTATTTTTGCGATTTACAACAAGCTCAGATATTGGTAAAATGTTTTACTAAAGTTGAATTAGTTGAATAATGTAAATATAACGCATTCGATGGAGTTAGGTACGCAAGTCTATAGCAGTAAATATTACTTAGTGATATGATATTTTATATTATATATTATCGTCTAAGTATTTAATAAAACAGAGTAAATATTTTAATACAGACTATTATTGAGTGAATCCCGGTCACTAGGTCATAATGTTATAAGAATCCAAGGTTGAGTGTTGTTTGTTTGTTTTATTTATGAGGGTTGAGCGAGGGCCAGGTACGGCCAGGTAGGGCCGGGCCGGTGTCACCGCGAGCGCAGACCGGCACCGTCGGCCTGCGCCCCAGCCTCTCGCACACACGAACAACACACTTGGCACCATATACATTGATCCTATCACATTCGATTACACATTTGATCTTTTTCTGATAATGGCTTTGTGCAACGTTTTCACAATACTGTTCTATGGCATTTTATCGTTACTTTACCTCGTTACACAACTAATGCTCTCGCTTAGTCCATTGTAGTGTTAATATACAGCGACATCAGTTGTACAAAATTTACCATCAATATCTTTCACAATTAAATGCCATTTTCATGCAGTGTTTACAAATACATTTAGTATCTTATTCTAATTGATAAAAAACTATTCAAAGTTACCGTTACTAGAAACGCACTCTTTTTTGTGTGAGGACCTGTTAACAGATTTATTTAAATTTTTCTCTCGATTGATTGATGAAATTGATCTCCCATTTGTGTAACTTTTAACACAGACTGGAGACACCTCGTCAGGTGTTATATTATTGTTAAATAGTGAATTCTATGAAACTATTAATTTCCTCGATTACCAATTTTCGACTAGTCTGAAAGAGAATTAAACAAACCATAGTTCGATCGAATGTATCGATAGCTTTCTCCTGTCAATAGTGAGCTGTCATAAAAACTGTTAAGGAGTGTATGTCGCCGCGACCGCCGCAAAAACATCACGTGTGCGCCTCGCGCCATGGACCAAATGACATTCCGCCTGCCTACTGGAGCGTCCCCCAGTGAAACCTCCGCCAATACCACGCACTCTACTAAACATGAACCAGCACACGAGTTATTTTTCAGGAAACGCCAGCTAATTGTTGTGTTCCAACCGAGTTTATCGTCACAAGTAAACACACAAGCACAATTCTTATTTAACATGTGATGAATGAAAATGTAAACAAATAAGGTTGTTATAAATAACATTCCCAGTAAGCTATGTTTATACACAAACCGATTGTACGCCGGAGCAATTATTTCATAATTGTTATGCATATAATGCAATTATTACTTACATACATTGAATTTATCTACATTTATTAAAAATGTGTGCCGCAATTGGAAACAAGTTTGTTTTTAGATGTGGATGTCTCTTTGTGCTGTCTGTAACGCTTTTTATCTAAAAATGTTTTAGTAACTAAAGCATATTTGGCGATACACCGAGTTTGCTTAAGTATTGCCAGTATTTTCTACCTTTACTATCTATGTATTACCACAGTGCCTTGTAATCAGGTTTAGACTTAGAATATAAATTAACGAATTAAAAAGGTACCTACCAATATTAATTTGATGGTTGATTGTATAATCTACGGAACAATACTAAACTTTTTTTTAGAAACATAATGGCTTATTATCTAATTTATAACTATTTAATTAAAATATATTACACTTAACTAAAACGATACTTTTAAAATACTTAACAAAGATATACAGTACGCTTCAGTATTTTTATTTACTTTAAATTTTGATATAATTTCAAGAATTAAAGCTATCAAACGCTCATTTCCGCCTGTTAACCCCAAGCTTTTTGTCTCAACATCGAATAAGAATGTTTGCCGCAAAAAATACCCGACCGCTATCTACTAGTATCTAACCATTGTCAAATATTTTCAATTGTTAGGAGGAGCGCGGAGTCACTTCACTATACACATTGGGTTTCTTTTACAGTCTTATTGATCATAATAATTTATAAGATTAATTTTAGTTCTATCTAATTAATCTATAATTATATTCACAGCTTTTGTGTGCATAATGGCTAGCAATTACAAAAATATGCGAATTGTAGTCACAATGGAATCAGTGCCTATGATTTTAGACCTAGAGTATCAAGTTAGGTGTTAATTGGCATCCAACAATATGTTTATGTACAGATACTGTACACAAGTGAACGTGTTTGTGTGAATAGTCTTTTTAGCCAGTGTTTAGTTTGACAAACGCTTGGAAGATGTGTTTTTGTGTCTAGAACAATGGCTGGTAGTGCAGGATGTATAACAGCAAGACGTTCTGGCTGTTAGCCGCGCTCAAGGTTCGACACGTTACTGCGACATACATACCTACGTACGGCACGGCCTTCGCACCAACACACACACGTACCGGTGTAGCTGAAACATGGAACATAGACATACCGATCTAACAACTACATTAACCCACTTCATTTCAACTGACGAGAAACTACTTCAACTTGACAGAAATTTCCGCGCAAAGGCATCTATATATCTTCAGTATTTTTTGTAGAAACATTTTAAAATAATTTTAATGAACAGGAATTGTTTCTTGAAGTAACAAGCCTCCATTAGCCAGTAACTACGCAATTACTGTTCAAAATAAGTAGCTCCAAGTACAGGTGTTGATATGTTTTATCTATTTGATTAATTTCGTTTTTAGTTGCCTTGGCGTAGACAATGGCGTGTGTCGTTGACTTCAGAGCTCGGCATGGCGTAGATAGGAACGCGGCAACTACGATACTTGTAAACATAAAATAAAAAATAATAGAAGACCATGTAAACCGAGCGAACTCAAAAGTTTCATACCCAATATTTGAATAAATGATTTTTTAGTCGGGATGATTAGAAACTCAGATAAATAGTTCATGTTCACAACACATAATTTCATAATTGTGTTGTTAAAAAAAACTCTTATGATTAATATAATGGGAAGTTTAGTAGTCGGAGTGCGATATGGGAGTTGGTATTTCTATTAGAGAGGTGATAGAACGCCGCGCGACAAAACTGCGGGAACGTTGTCGCACAAACGAACAGCCGTAGCGAGGTACCTGTCACTTTTTCTGCGTTATGCGGTAAAATTTGTATTTAAAAAACGTCGGGTCGGGGCAGGTGCAGCGGCGAGGCCACCTTTATCAGCGGCCATGTTCCACTGAATTTATAGTCTTTACGGTTTTGGTAGCGCCGCGAGCGGTCCGCGACCCGCGCACATCGCTGTTCCAGCTCGAGCCCTTCGCGGAGCGCGCGTAGGCGTAACGCACCCGACGGCCACCGCGACACCTAGCCACTTGTCGCTCCAGCTCAACTATACTATCAATTAGCTGTTGCGCGATGCGAAAATCAAAAAAATAAACCTATGGGGTCGAGACAACCAAATCTGTTCTCGTGATCAAACACATAACTAGACGCCTATGATTTTAATAAGATAGCTATAATAAGAGAAGGTTTGAAATTGTGTTAGCCAGTCGTAAATTTGTAGTCAATATGGTATATTACTCTTCTTAATTAAACAGATACTCGAATAATAAAAAGATTTGAATCTAAATTGATGTTGTCGGTTTTACAGTTAAACTCGTAAATGTGCATTTGAGCGAATTTGTTCTAACTCGATGGGCGGGACGCGTTTGAGGAAAAGTCATTAGGTAATCGTATTAAAGGCGCATTAAAGTTTATTTATTAATGATTCTATCGCTTATAGAGTCGATGGTGATAACACGAGTGGTGGTCGCGACGCGCGGCGGGAACTCTTTGTTAAGCAACAGATAGCCGAAGAACGGTCTGCTGTAAACCGTGTCCTCGGTTCCGACACGTGAGCCTTTCTTGTCGGCTCTCGAACTGGTTTCTAATACCTGCAGGTTGTTGCGTAACAACACGCGGTAGACAAGTGGTGAAAACTATCACGACTTTACATCAATAGTCCGTTTTCTTACAGAAAATTGTTTGTGTAGTTTTTTTTAGAGAATACCAACTGATTTTCTAGTTTATAGACAAGAACATTTAATTTACTATTACATTACTACATAATTTAATTCTAACAATCCCTGATAAAAGTAAAAGCTTCGGTATGCATGGGCCGGCTCGACCGGTGTAATACCACGGCCTCACAGAAAACCGGTGTGAAACAGCGCCTGCGAGTGAGTGAGGATACCGGAAGCCCTTCTCCTCATCCCCCTCCCCATCCCCCAAGGCCGGCAAGGCACTTGTGATGCTTCTGGTGTTACGGGTGTCGTACGTCTGCTCGTTTGCGCTCTATTTCATAAAAAGGACTTTTTCAAAATTACTCCCGACCTAATATTTACGAGTTTCAAATTAAACGCCTTCGAATATAAAAACGTCATCAGTTTCAAAGTGACTAATTAGGACCAATTTTCAGAACCTGTTTTCTACATTCCTTAATTACAGACTGAGAGTTGAAATATTTTCTTTAACTTGAATAATAATATAATAAATAATAAATATTTCGGACGTTATAACACACTACGCCATCTAGCCGCAACCTAAGCAGAGCTTGTACTATGGGTACTAAACAACTGACATTAATACACATATATACTTTTTTTTCGTAAATACATACATATTATACATAGAAAACACCCAAACTCCGAAACCAATATTTGCAGATACTACTAAAATTGGTCCGGCTCAGGAATCGAACCCGAGACCTCTAGCACAGCAGTCGCATACGCTACCACTGCGCCAGCGAGGCAGTCAAGTTATCAGAATAAGATCAACTCTGATTAGCTATTCAATAAAAAAAACGAGTCATAAATGTCGAAAGTATTTGTTATTTAATTTCCTTATCTTTATTGCACTCAAAATAAATACCAACAGAAAACACAAAGTGAATCATAACAATGTATAAGTGTAACACACACAAAAATGTATAAATGACACAATATTTAAGAAGAATGATCAATTAAACATTCATTCACATAACACACCTTTGGTAATAACGCATATACAAGTACAAATACTTAAATAATATATAAAAATATCTTTAAATAAATTTGGCTAGTCAGATTGTAGCAGGACTTGCCTGGTACAATCTGATTAGCCAAATTTATTTTAGTCCCAAAGCCTTACAACTTGCACGGTGCAAGGCTTGTTTGCAAACTGAGTAGAGTGTTTTGGTATTGTTAATATTTAATTCTCAGTATCGTAACATACTCAAAAAAGTATTCTTTCAAACCTCTTTCTTTTAAAAGTCAGTTTATATCAGTAATGCGACTGATACCTGTAACCTGTAAGTAAATACGCATGTTAATTATCATCATCGTCATTATACATCTCCGCGACATTTGACCACAACTCAAACCACAAGATCATGATTTGTGTGTTTTTTACTAAAAGAACGTTGATTCGAGATTTCACACGGGTTTTTATATGATTTCATAGCTATTGTTATGCTGTCACACTATTAGTATTGAAACTATTATTACGTCACGAATATACTCGTCGATAGGACAATAAATAGGCACAATATTCAATTCTCACTGCAGTGAAATTAATCGTTATTATATCTCTAGTAAATATTGTAACACATAGCTCTAACCAATATGCCTGACTTTAAAGTAGTATCTTATTCCTACTAATACCTAGTTTTCAACCGAAGTGGTTGTCAGTAACAGATTATAGAATAGTACTTTAGAATAATAAAATCCTGTCTATTAGAAAATAAGTTGATTTTCGAGGGACACCCGGAGTGATCAACAATTTCTTAATCACCGCGCGAAGTCGAGGGTAAAAGCTTGTATTTTATATACATAGTAAATGTCCTTAAGGTGAAATTTAAGAGTTATAATGTTTTTAAAATTTTTTTTTACACTTTTGCCAATTTTCTGCACATTTTCAATGTCAATGTCCTCTTATGTCCGTATTAACTCAGGGAAAATGATGGTTTGGTCTGCCAAACCATTATTTCCAAAGGTTACGAAATGATAAAACCATTACAATTAATTATATGGAATTATGCTTTAAAAATCGTCATCATGAAAAACTCGAATAGTTCTCTGTTTGGAAGGGTGATTGGGATTTGGTGAATTAGTTCTGTAGGTGCTCAGTATCGTCTCATTTTTAGCATATATAAGTTTAGTTAGATAGAGATGGACTTAAACTATCAACGAATTAATGGTGGAGGTCCACTTGCTTCACAAGCCACAGTGTCTCACAATATCGTTGAGTAATACACGGTTACGACATGAATTTAAATTTAGACAAAATTTCGATTTAGAAACGAACATTATCTCGAACGAAAATAAATATATCCGTCGAAACATTTGAGATATCCTCATACTGGTTTCTAAACGGCTCTGTTAAATTAAGTTATTAATTAAAGTATATGCCTTGTTGAGAAGAAAGTTTTTATAATATGTATGGCCGTGCCGTTTGTTGAATCTATAGCTTTCTATAAATAAAAATATAGCCAATTTTTATATTTATATACATTCTGCCTTTGATTTATTGCACTTTCGTTCGGGTTCTAATAAAACGGTACAATATTAATAGTGCTTTTTTGGCAGACATTTTTATTACACTATTTAAATATGTTTTGATGCGAACAATATTAAAAGAGTCTCTTATTTAAAATTGATTTGTTTTTAATAATTATTATTATTTAGGAGCTGTTGGTACTTTGTCGATGTACCTATGTAAATCAAAACGTTAGGTTAGTTTATATATGCTTTAAAATCTTGAAGCAGCAGCATCAAAGGTTAATAGGATGCATTCAGTTATATACAAAGCATAATAACTTCATTTATTATTATTTGCAGCTATAGCTCTACAGCGAGTGAAGTGTTACTGCCCAATCATCTCAACCTAAGAGTTTGTTTGTTTAAATTTTATAAAAACTTCAAGCGTGAGTACCAGCACTCCTGATATCACTGTTATAACTTACAGGATTAGATAGATAGATAGAAAACTCTTCATTTGCACACTATAATATTACAGTTAGAAGAGAGTACATAAAATGTGAGACGGAGTGTGCACAGGGCGGCCTTATTGCCTAAAGCAATCTCTTCCAGGCAACCTTATTATTATAATGTTTTTAAACAAAGCATCTTCTAAGATAATTATTTTATGTATAACATGTCATAAGAAGCTGTCTTCATTTTCAAAAGGCGTATTAATTACAATATTTTATCGACTATTACTTTAGTTCTACTTATACTTGACTGCCTCGGTGGCGCAATGGTAGCATATGCGACGGCTGTGCTTTAGGTCTCGGGTTCGATTGCCGGGTCTGACCAAATGTTTGTATAATCTGGAAATATTTATTTCGGAGTTTGGGTGTTTTCTATGTATAATTTGTATGTATATACAAAAAAGCATATGTGATATAAATACACATATGCTTTAATGTTATGTATATATCTACTTCGCCATCCAGTCCCCAACCCACACTTGGCCAGCGTGGGGACGTATGGCCTTAACCCTCTCCTGAGAGGAGACTCGAGCCCAGCAGTGGGACATTATGGGTTGTTAATTGAAAAAAAAATCTACTTTAATAGCTCTACTACATTTCTACATACATTTGCACTCCAGGTATATTCAATGTAACCGAGTCTAACATAATTATTTAAAGTATTTATAGTTTTCCAACCATTTCCTCTCGTAAGGTTGTCGATAGCGGAGTGCGGCACGCGAACCCGCATTTGTTAACTGTGCGTATGTACGTACACATCAGTGGCGCTGTTAACAGTTATCTATCTACCTGAAGCTAAAAGTTTGTTGATTGTGTTAAGTTAATCGTGACAATTCATTGAAAAATATTATAAGCCAAGTACGCCACTTAGGCCCTTTCCAGCAGAGCAGTAACTATAAAAACTTGGCCAATAAATATTCTTCAAACCAATACACCAATACACACATTATTTTAGTTTTAAAGAATTGTTTTGTTTTATAATTTTTTTTCATCGCTAAATAGATTTAAAGTTAACATAAATAAATAAAATTATGTACTGGCACTTTATAAACTGTAGTTAATGTACATGACCGACAGGTAGAGGCGCCGTATGCTGAAGCACAGGTTCCCAACCTAGTTCAGCTGCGGAGGCTAATAAGACACAATTGGTACATTGTAATCATGTTTTTTTAAGATTTTATAAAAATGACAATTTGTTAACATTTTGTATGGATCAATAAATATTATTATTATTATAAACAACACTATACTACGAGACTACACTAAAATAATAAAAAGGGTTAATAAATTATACTCTTTCCTACAAAAAAATACCCATATTTTAAATTAATGTGTCTTGTAATTACCAAACCGTTTTGTTAAATATCTAACAGAAAGTGACAAATACATATAAAAGATATGTCAATCTGATAACTGTCACTATCACATTG
The DNA here is from genome assembly GCA_003709505.1 of Hyphantria cunea. Taxonomy (NCBI): domain Eukaryota; kingdom Metazoa; phylum Arthropoda; class Insecta; order Lepidoptera; family Erebidae; genus Hyphantria; species Hyphantria cunea. Next base: position 1,267,855 of record PKRV01001636.1, on the reverse strand, counting down.
GAGCGTTGATTGTGCGCGGCGGTCAAGTGTGGTGTCAATTGATGGGTAATTAGACGCACCAGGTCACTGAGGCTCACCGCGGTCCCCGGGCCTCGGGCTGTTCATGGACAAGTGCATTATGAGTGAGTGAATGTGAGTAGATATGTCGTAATAGTAAGAACATAAGCCATTGCAAAAGGTTGTTTTGATTTTGAATTTTAATAGATAATGATAACAGAATAAAAATAAATTAACTATAATTTATTGTTTATTGAATCAAAGAAATTCCTAAGTGCCGATACATTGAACTTATTAAATAACATTAAGTATATCTATGTTACGTAGAATTTTGAGAGTCAAAGTTAAATTCATGATGTAGTTTGAACAGTAAGTTTCTACAGATATACCAACATTTCTATCAATATAGGAGTAATAAGCTTGTTCTTTTAGCATACTCTGTAATTTAACGTATAATATACTAGATAATATAAGGAACAATAATTGACAAATGGCTTCAGAACTACATCAGCGTCATCATGTCCGTTTGGAGTTTACTTCACATCTTAAACCTGTCAGATTTTACAGCTATAACTCAACGTAATGGTGTATTGTGTTGTTCATGGTGAACTCTTGTTGCATCATCTCAGCTAGTTTTTATTAAACTCACTTTAATACTTGAATGATAGAAGTTGCAAGTACTTTCATAGGCAACTGCTAACTGCAAACGTTCGGCCTGTTTGTGTCTTGAACGCTGGGAAACCTAACCTACAGAACACACTCTTAGAAACGCTTTTATTCCTAGGTTCTTTACAAATATACAGAATAAACATATCACCTGGCTATTATGAAAAAACACTACAATTGTAATCTATATATAAAAGTGAAAGGTGACTGTCTGACTAAGATACCCAGATATCAACGCACAGTCAATACCGATGAACCTAGAATCCTGAAATTTTGCATGTAGTTTCTTGTATAACGTAAGTGAGCACTAAGAAAATGAGTTTGGAAATGCCATCCCTACGAGGGTAAAATAGGGGATAAAAATAACTACCTCCAGGCGAGCGAAGCCGTTGGCAATAGCTAGTCAACCGTATGGTAATATTGCTTCTTTTTAACGAACAGTTTATTTATAGAAATTCTGGCCGTTTGTAAATTGCTTCATTAAGGGTTTCTGATCGCTTCCAAGAAAAATATTTTTTGATCGATTAAAATAATTTTGTACATTTGTTCACGACTTCTAGCGGACCACTTGTGAAGATAAATAGACGCGACGTAGTTGTGACAACTTTCTCGTTAAAGCAAATGATTGAAAATAAATTGTACCACAATTAACAACATTATAGAAATTGTATTTGAAACGATTAAATCAGGCTTCCACTACCGCCATAAAACTGCCACACCTCGGATTAGCACTTACACATGAATGATTGAAACGAGTCCAACAAATTCAAACAGGAGTAGAAATCATTATATCTAGTTTTACATTAGATCATTGAGAATTATTGCAATGACTTTTATTTAAGAGATAGTTCGTTAAGTGCTCGCTGGGTGGCGCTCCACGGCTGTAGGTCGCTGAGCTACATATTCTTATTGGTATTCAAATACACTAAGGCTCATTACGGTCTTATCACACATACTTTCTTTTGATATTGACACTTTAAAATACATTTTGACAGGTGATGAAGAAGATTAACAAAACAGCAAATTTGGATTAAACTTATGTAGTACTGCTCAAAATAGGCATAAGGTTTTGCAGTAAATATTACGAGGAAAGTTTAATCAAATATAGTATTATTCAAAGTACTACGAACTATGCACATGACATGTTGGGGAAATCAGATAATGTTAAATTTCTATGAAATGCCCGTACGTAGGTATGGGGGTATATAAACGACTCGACCGGAGTGATACCACGGCCTCACAGAAAACCGGTGTGAAACAGTACTTACGCTGTGTTTCATCGAGTGAGTGAGGATACCGGAGGCCCATACCCCAATCCAACGCCCCCTATCCCCCTCACCATCCCCCTTCCCCCCAGGCCGCCATAGTGTGGGTCACCATACTGCATTGTTCTTTTTCGCATTGAGGATGGTGACCACCACTCTTGGATTCTGCTCATGCTTTCCATCAGGCAGGGCAGAG
>PKRV01001636.1:1235684-1265716 GCA_003709505.1 Hyphantria cunea | reverse complement strand
AAAAAAAAAAAAAAAAAACAATCATTTTACGAACCCACATGTTGATGCATTTTTAGATGTTCTAACTTAGTCTGCAGTATTCGATCAATGGTCATCTCAAGGGAGAGTAATTTTATCTCAGTCTGTGATACTAGTAATCACTGTTCGCAATTATGAGACGAGTAAATTTTTTTCTTCCCCGTAGAAGTTCTGACGTTTACGTGTAGTCTTAACAGCCACTTGGGTCCGAAGAAAAAGTTAATTAGGAATATCTGAAGTCAGTGAAGCGTAGCTGACAAGTGGCCAACTAATGGTGTTTGTTTGTCTGTTCGTACTTTGTATGAATTACCTGTACGTTATCATACCTCTAATGAGCTTATTGCGTGCATGTGTTTCGGTAAAGTAAAATAACCGTGAGGTTAGTTTTAGACACCTTCATATGCTTCTCTATATTATGCACCTCCATAATGATTGATTCATCGTGTATATGAATTGATTTCTTGTTTAATTTCTGGACTGATAAAATTTCTAATGATTAACACTAGGTGGTTTAGGTTCACTATCAAGCCAGGCAGGTGTGTTTGCATCTGGGTTTTAGAAATTATATTTCTCGAAGCGTTAGGTACCTACACTTTAAAAACACTTTGTTCAGTGCTTCCGGAACGAAAATTTAACTTAGGAATAAAACAATGTTAATCAAAATAAAAACAATAATTGATTACTGTTACTTATTGCTGATTGATTATTATTGAGATTGCTGTCACTACATATTAAAATTACGTTCTCTCGAGTCTAATTAGTCTATCGCTGAGTGCTTGGTCTAAAAAATCGACCAAGTGAGTTGGACTTGCGCAGGAAAGGCTAAGGGGACTATTAGGTATGTATTCCTTTCAAGGATCTACCTGTTGCTGATGTTGGTATCGAGTAAAAAAACAGTAAAAAATCGCGTTTATTGTATGGGAGCCACCTGAAACATTTATTTTATTATGTTTTTAGTATTTTTTGTTATGGCGACAACAGAAATACATCGGCTGTGATAATTTCAACAGTCTAGCTATCACGGCTCTTGAGATACAGCCTGACGGAACCGAATCTTAGTAATAGGGGCATTTTTACTTTTGGGGTACGCTACCTTAAAATTTTATTTTGGTATTGTACCTTCCTGTATGTATTTATATATGTAATCGTTAATCCTTGACCGGCATGGCATTGTCACTCCTAACCTGATCAATAACGTTTATCACCAAACATTGCCATTAGGCATGTACAGTGGCACGTCACATTGTCGCAGGCCTTGGCAGGCAGGCAGGCGCACCTACCCATACTTAAGGTGCTATCTAAAGTTCCTTGCTACGCGGTATCATATGATAAGTAGCAAATTTTACATACTTACCTAGCTATATTTAAATATACTGTTTTGTAATTGATAACAGATTTAATAGAACCTAAAGCATTTGTAGTTCAAAATATTCAAGCAAAATTTATTAATTTTACATATTAAACGAATTCTTGTAAACTTACATGGAACTAGTAAAATTACTTGTAAAATTTGCCTGCGGCGGTAATTCTTTGCACTGACATAACTTTTTGTTTATGAACCGATTGAAATGAAATAAACAATAAATGTTAAGTGGATGTTTTTGAGATTAGCATGCGTAAAAGGTACAGACAGATAATAATATATAGTTATAAATAATATTTTTTTGGAGTGTCGGAGTGAAATATACGCCTCTGTTCATCACTCTTTGGGGACAGAGGCTCAAGCCTCTACCTAGTCACTACGTACATACATACCTATATACAATCAAATGTATATAGGTATGTATGTTTGTAGTGACAGTGCACCTTGTATTGTATTATGTTAACCTTCACTTCTCGGGTTAAAGTATTTTTCTAAATGATGTATTGTTTTCACTTATAATAAATTTAACTGTACACTAACACGTTACTTCTGAATATTCAGAATTATGAAGTGGCCTTAGTACCTTATTTACATACTTACCTACGCATGTAAGTATACATTTTGTCTTATTAAAGAATTCACTGAATAACTATAAAGTGCCTAGTGCGTACTCACTTAGTGTTCCTAGGGATATAAGCGGATGAACAAATGTGATATGACAGTTTCACCAGAGTACGAGTGTAGACATTATTGCAGTAGACGTCGTTTCCCTCCGCGAGCGCCAGATGGCAGTGTACGCCCGCTCTGGCTCGCCGCCGACCAATCACCGCTGAAATACATATCTCATACAATATCGCAAACTACGTACCATATGTAGGTACGTACTTGTGTACACCACACGGATTCTAACTCACTATAAATACCAGAGTGATTTCAATTTCCGACGTTCATATTTTAGTTGACTTCGTCAAATTGGAAATGTAATTTGATTTGCCTCTAAAACACCACACACATATCAAAGTTCTGTTAGTATATTGCAAATTTGACACATTAACAGTACACACCTAAAAAATCATGTTGTGTGTCGTGAGTAATTTTGTGGTAGTCATGAGAACTATGTGAGTTATTAATGATTCTCCATTTATTCGAATCAAAGTTATCTAACATTTTGAGCAATATAATTTAAAGTTTTGGATCCTAGAAACCATGTAGGTATAAGTTAATATGTAATTAACGCGAAATTTATATTTAGGCAATACCAAACTTGAATATTCAGGTCGATTGATGCAGGCAATAAAAATTAATAGTCTATTTCCTATTAAATATCATACGATTTGAATTGCTCTCTCTCTCTTTATTTCATTTTTAATGTCTAACAGTTGGTTGTAGCTTTTTAAACTTTATAACATATAATAGGCAATATATTCTCAGAAGAATAATGAATAGCTTTGTCAAAAACAAACACTGCATTGGGATGCAAACAGATACTGCCTAGTTCATCCACAGAGGTCTGTTTTTAATTGAGCCGTTAAATGTATTTTAACAAAAAAAGGACACAAATTTTCATTTATTTAAATCACCAAATACTAGTGGAGGTGCCTTCCTATTCCTACATCAGCAATTGTTGTAATGTATACACAATTCTTATAAGTGTGGAGGAACGGGTGTCATGTCCCTCCAACACAAAGGGAGGATCTTCCGACCAGGCGAGGTGATCATGCCTGGCGGGCCACTGCCCAACGGTTGATGTTGGGAAGTTGTGTATATGTTAATCAGCGCAAGAACTTCTATTGCGCGATTCAGGATTGGTAGTTTCTTAGTTTTCTTCTTTGCTCCGTAGTTCGATGTTTATTCGGTAGGTGGCGCTGTTATATATTTTATGTTGTTGCGCTGTATGTGGAAGTCGCCACATAAGTATGTAGGTACGTATGTGGCTATATGCATTTTGCGTGTTCGTGATATACTCGTAAAGAACCTGATATGCTGACATATTGGAACAAAATGTAAATTTAACTATCATGACGCACTTTTACAACGTTACTATAATTTATTACATCCCACACGTAATGAGGTGTATTACCGACGACGTAGTATTTGTGTACTAGTCTTGGCAAAAGTACTTTTTCAGTACTAAATAAAAATAGTTGTTTGGATGTACAAAAATATAGTGGGTATCGATAATGTTCGTAAATGCAAGACATTCATTGTGCTTACGATTTTCCTCATAGAGTAACGGGATGATAAAATAAAATAAACTAAAACTTCAACGTTAGCTCCGTGCAACATTTATCTTGAAGCGTCCCTCACTTATGAATATTTCTTCGGATATGCAAAATAGGGAGTAGTAATGCCATAATGCATCTATAGATGATTATTGTTTTATGACTAATATGATTTTGACGGGAACAGATCAGTAAACATCTGTCAGTATTCCACACGTCAATATTTATTAACCCACAATCAATAACTTCTTCCAATATAAGGTGCCCTATCATTTTTTATAACTTCTGCTTTTTATACGACAACGATACCATATTTGTAATTAATGCTCTGATTTCTACTTTTTGCCATCAATAAAATATAATTCGCAATTCAATTAGACTGCAGACATTTGATCTGGCGTTTTATAGAGTCGTCCCAACAACTATTTTGGTTAATTAACGGACGCTAATAAATTATGTCTGTCTACTCTTTGCATTTATATCTATAACTAAGCAAAAACAAACAGAGAGCAGTTATACTGCGACTTAGGTAATTACACTTCATGTAACGAGTGGCACTCGCAGTCGTTTCACTGTTTACGATACTATTAGAAGCAGCAATGTATTGTTTGTGTTCAGATTCGGTATTTCCTTAATTTAATTACGTTTTCGTTAATCGCACTCATTAAGTTATTTAATGCGCTTGTTATTTCATACTCGATGCATTTACAGTAACGCAGTTATTATCTAGACTATCAATAGGTATGTAGTGAGTGAGTTATATCTACGTGATTACACCTATTTTGTTTAGATAATAAGTTGCAAGGACGCTTTGATAGCGATTTAGTTTTTTATGTGCAGAAATACTCCACCGATCCATCACTTTAAAACTAAAAGTTAACACTGTGAGTTGGTGACTCGGACTCGAACCTATGAAAGCCACTTAAGGTTCCTGCGTGCCTTACGGTATTAAACTGTTGACAGAACTGCTATTATTATTAACTTTTAAGCTTTCGCGTTTCATGACATAATAATCATTATCACGGGAATCATCACTTATTTAAAGATATTACATACCTCTGATTTGCCTGACGTTTCGACCAGGTTGCACTGACCGTGGTCACAGGCTGACCGCTATTATTATTGTTTGTAATTAAATTAAACAAAATGTAACAAAAATTAAAGCGGCATTTGTTTCAATACAGTTCAACTCGGGGAATTATCCCTTACTGAATGACTACAAACATATATAAAAGTCACCAAAGTATATGCTTTCTGAGCAACGTGGTAGGTAACTGCTGTTACCTACCACGTTGCTAACCTACCTCAAAAGAGACGACCTCTTAAAACGACTGTGAGACAACGACTTACCTACGGAGTCGCGTAGTCATTCCAACACCGAATAAGAGCGGCGAGCAATCTCGCACGCGTTGCGTATGCAGCACGGTTATCAATTAATTGAAATATTGTTTGTGTTATTGTGATTGATAGGTCGTTAGTGAGGCGAATATAACTACATCCTGCAATTGAGTGTCTAGACGACACGGCCTGGACCGCCCTAGGTCATACAGCGCTAGACTTCTTCAATCATTTGTTTCCGAGCCTGCCAAATAGGTACACATTTTTTATCATACTAGTCCCCGGAGTTTATCTACGCCCGCGATCAATGCTACGTATCTATAAGTCTCAGTGTCATGTTTGGTAATCTATAGTACTGCTCTATTCAGTAGGTACTGTATCTACCTTAAAAAGAACATTTAATCTAAATTATAGAGGCAGAGAACAGGCCAAAGCAAAGGAAGAAATTAAAATAGAAGCATTAGTTCATTAGTAGGATTTGATTGTTATTTTTTGGACTACCTACTAAATAATCTATATTATACTGATAGTTACCTATATATTATGACACATTATACATCTATCTACACCTACACTAAACCTTCCTTGTAATACGGGTGTGTATTGTAACATTACAAGGCTGAATAAAAAATATAGAATGTATTTGAACAGAGTGGTAGAAATTTGCGCGCATTACAATTGAGCAAAAAGTTTCATTAATATTATTGTATGGTACAATAATATTGATGAATTCATCCAAATGATCCGAGGTATGCCCTAATAATATTATTTAGGAATAATATTATGAGGGAATATCTCGGATCATTTTGATGAAACATAATTATCATATAATAATGATAATAATTGGGAAACTGGAAGTTGTAGATCGACACAAGTGGGCCGTAGATTTTGGTGTTTTTATCTAATTTACCTTGACAATCCAGTAATGCTGTGGCGTCTATTTGTGTTGATCTATAATTTTTAAATATAGCTTCAATTTAACGTTCATAAATGTCTGTGGCTTAATTTAATAAATGATTTTGAATTTGAATTTCAATAGTTACATACAATGTAAGCATTGGTATTAAATTGTTAATGCGCTTAGTGTCGGTAGGTACTACTGCGTGTGCAATGTGCATATAATTGTTACATCAATCACTATGATTGGCGCGAACACGCTCGCTTACAGAACCTACCCACGCCTGTGCATACATGCACTTATTATAAATATACAATATATATTAAAGTTAAAGTTTAAATACGCTAGTTAAAGTTAATACTAATTTACGCTAATGATACCAGTTTAGCTTTCTGCGCTGCCACACTCCTTGGTTCGCACAATTTTAGTAAAAAAGGGTACAAAGTTTCCAGAGTTGTACTAAACACACATATTTCGTCAAATGTCATTTTAGTCCCACTTAATTCTAATTTTTAAACGTAGCCCATAGGTCTTTATCTATTTACATAACATGTAGAGTAAGACAAAATACCAGTGGTAGTCTAAAATAACCTCCGAACGACGTGTAGGCGATTCCATTAAATAAATAAGCAGATTTAAACAGGAGCAGGCTCTATTAGCTCTAAACCAATAGATCTACGATACACCGAGCACGTGGAACATTCAGTAGCATTAACAACCAGCTACCGGTCAATTAATACATCATCATTATTTTAATATTCAAACTAAATCGATTACCGATCGGAAACAAAATCGAATAGTAATTAACCGATCGTATGTCGATCTCGATTCACTCTCGATCTTTTGATTGAGTCGAGATTATTAACATAATGATATTGTTAGTGGATGCAAATAAACGAGTTATGAGCTATTATGGGAGGGAGTGGAGGTCGGACGGAGTTCTTGTTGTACGGCTAACGGGACTTGGTACATCCTAATTGGCCCTATGTCGGTTCGCCAGCCATTGTCATTGTATCTAGGTACCATCAATTATTATAATCTTAAGGGTTATTAGGAAATTCAGTTACATTTTCGGCAATAACTAGTTGAAATACAAAAAGTGACAGTGATTTCAAATAGGGAATATGTTTTTTATACAAAAAAGCTGAAGAGAATTGATGCAACATTTTTTATAAACGCATTAAAAACTGCGGTTATTAAACCTCTTTACGTTTGAGCTGTTTTATGTTAGCACACGGTTTCAATTAATAGACACAAATTGGTTTTCCTTTTATCATACTTCATGGTTTATAATGGTATAATCGCATGGTTGTATTACTTAGTAGTGAAAATAAATCGAACACAACCTGTTGGTTCAATCATCAACATGAATATTTGGGTTCAGTACGATCAATCCAAAACAAAATAGTGATGTGATGTAACACACCGATTACAGATTTAATCTATCTGTAGTAAGTGTATAGTAATATATAAATATGTTTCTGTGCAGCCAGGTCACCGAGCACAGACTTTGTCTAGTTTTTGATCAGGCCTTGCGTGAAGTGTCACATGTTATAATCGTTATAGAAGACTGCTGTTACAGCGACAATATAGTCTGAGACATTTAAATCCCCTGCCATCTAAATAAAAAGATACTGTACAACTATTTGTAAGAGTATTTTAAGATATGTGCTCAACAAAAGAAATGAATTAATCACCAATACATTACTATAAGTAGAGATTTGATTAAGCAGGCGCGAACGCGAACATTATCACTAATAATGGTTGTTATACTGTTCATTATTTTATTGTTACATTGTAACGCGATTATGTAAACACCATCCAACCTATTTACATAATTAACTTAATACATTCAGTTCTTATGAATTATGACATATTGTGAACAATGATTCAATCGATTAATTTATTAAGTGATCGATTTACCCGCCTAAAGCCAGTGACGTGCTTAGGCCTGATCGCTTTGACCTTGAGTTATTGTGGTTTTTACACTACAGTTTATCTAACATTATGTCCTATGAGTACACGAAACTTTATTAAAAATTAAATGTCTTTGAGCTCTTTGTTTTTTATAATTGTAGGTAAATAGAGCTAAGATGTACCTAAGTCTTTCGGAGGTGGCTTATATAACTCAATGGTATAAGTAACAAACACATTAGAATTGTTAACTAACTTTAAAATGGAAGGTACTCAATTTGACTACATTTTAAGTAAAGAATAATTGCATGGATATAAATATCACAACTGTTCACGTTGGCTATAAATTATAAATATACCCACTTTAATAACATCAATATGAATACTTAACCGATCTGTAAAATAGACATACTGACTGATCTCGCTTTTTTTTTTTGACGTAGTGGAATGCCTGGTGGCAGGCGGGACTCAATTCCCTCCTGGCGACCGAGTGCAGGTACTTCCCGAAGCAACCGTGCCCGGAAAGCACCTGCGTCAGTCGGAAGTAAAGGGTCCCGTGCTACCGCCCTGCCCACTTGAGGATGACGGGCTGGAGCGCCTCCACGGTGGCGAAGCCAGCACGTGGAGCCTCCAGCCGCGACGACCACCGGAAGAAGAACCATAGTGGCTCGACAGGCGGCTTCACGCCACTCGCGTACCTCTTCGGGCGGAGGGCGCATGCCACTCTCCGCCCGGAATTCAGCCACCCGTCGATAAACTTCGGTGAGCACTTCCGCCCCCAAATCCCACGGGGGTGTTCTGGCCAAGGCGCACGCCGCCTCGGTCGACACCGTGCGGTATTTGCGTATGGCTCTGACCGCCAATACCCTCTGAGGGCGCCAGAGGCGCGCCTTATTCTGGGCGGTCAGAGCCGACACCCACACCGGTGCGCCGTACAGCGCCATCCACCGGACGACTCCCTTGAAGAGGCCTCGCGTTGCGACACTGGCTCCACCCAGATTGGGCAAAAGTCGCCCTAGGGTGGAGGCAGTATCGACCAGCTTGGGAGCAAGCTGTCGGAAGTGCTCGTCGAAGAGCCACCTACCGTCGAGGATCAGGCCCAGATACTTCATCTGGGCCCGAACCGGTACGAGGGCCGAGTTGACCACAGTGGAGGCGCCGGGGGGCGGCCCGCGACGGTGCCCGTGGAAGAGCAGGGCCTCCGTCTTGTCCAGGGCCACCCGCAAGCCCAGCGCCTCGATGCGCCCGACCACCAGAGACACTCCCCTGGTGGCGAGGCACGCCGCCTCCTGAAAGTTCGCCCCCCGGGCTGTGACTAATGTGTCATCCGCGTAACAAATTACGCCCAGCCCGGAGGGGAGACGCTCGCGAAGGACCCAGTCGTACCCCACTTTCCACAGGAGTGGTCCTAGGACAGACCCCTGCGGAACGCCGCACGACATGGGTCGCCGTCTCAAGGCGCCATCTCGATCCTCGTACACGACGGTACGCTCCTCCAAATAGTCTGCCACCAGCCGCTTCAGGTACTCTGGCACCCCGTGGTAGCGGAGTGCTTTCCTGATGCAGCTGAATGGCAGACTATTAAAGGCGTTGGCGATGTCCAGAGACACCGCCAACACTACGCCGCCACAGCTCACCGCCTCTTCGGTCACGGTCCTCAGGCGCATCATGGCATCGACCGTCGAACGCCCCTCTCGGAACCCGAATTGGGCGTCCGACAGGTCTGGGCCCACCTCGCTAAGATGCCGGACGATGCGGGCAGAGAGCATCCTCTCAAACAACTTGCCCGCCTCGCCCAGCAACACGATGGGCCTGTAGGCCGCGATCGAATCGGCAGGCCGTCCCGGCTTCTGCAGCAGGACCAGCTTCCCGCTCTTCATACTGACTGATCTCGCTGCACCAACCTTACTAGATCTCTACACCGAAGGTTCGCTGGTAGAGAATACCATGGACATAATGGGCATTAAGTCCACCGATGTACACAAGTGCATGAAGTTGTAAAATAAAATAAAATAAAAGTAACTAATATATACATACATATTTACATGATGAGAGTTATAACGTCGTATTTTTTTAAAAATTATGATGTATTTACTAAACTAATTGTGTATTTTGCAAATAATACAAACTGTATACTAAATGGCCACTTAGTTGTCACATACAACCTTAAAAAATTGGATCCCCATCACTGTAAAATTTGTCGCGAACAACAAATCTCTGGAACAAATTGTCGCCTGTTGTATTGCCGAACCGATCCAACCAACAAACCTTTAACAAAACAGCTTACTTCTAAATACCTGTAGCACATGAAAGTCTTGGACTGTTAGTATCTATAAGTGGCATAAGCAGGGGTAGGCACTCACCATTAGGAAACCCGTTTATTATTTTAGTTATAAATTATATTAAAAAAACACGACGTAGACAGTATTTTTCCTAAATACTCTAACAGCACTAACTTAGTATTTGCTCAAACGCTGGCACGAAGGCCATCTTTTATTTGAGGAAATTTCGCTTACGAGGGCGGCGGGTCGGTCGCCGCCCAACGCCCAACATACTACACCAATATTATATATGTGTAGTGTAACGTATATAGGTCATACGACATATTAGTAGTGCAAATGTAACTCGTATGAGAAATGTGTGGCGCTCAGGCGAAGGTGAATTAGTTGGCGCCGCTGTAATGTTATAGTGAGCCTTATTAATTGCTTGGCGTTTTGACGACACGATTTAGAGGCAACGGAACGAGGGCGACACGACATGATCTGCAATATTTTGAAGCAGTGACCTGTACGAAGTTAGTAAGTATGTTTGTAAGTATATAAAATGATATGGATACTGGAGGCAGACCAACGATTTATTGGAAACGGTTTCGAACTCCAGTTGTGACCAATTAATTGTGTTTATTCAAAAATATAACTCTCAGGAAACCTTCTCTAAGGTTGTTATAAAAATCTGGGTTCAACTCCTGGATAAAGAAATGTTATTTTTAAGTCTATCAATAGCAAAAAGCCTTCAGTTTCATGATGCTCTTTAGTACAACGCCAGTTTATTGCGAGATATTATAACACATGGACTCGGTCAGCATCCAACCCGAAATATATTTATAGGTCTATAAGGTCTTTACAAAAACATTTTAGAGATAATTAAAAGTTTGTCTTAAAATATTTTAGTTTGATAGAGTTAATAATATCAGAAACTGTCGTTGAGCTTACTGTGTTGGATGCAATTTCCACATCTACCAACGGTATAATACACCTATTAAATATCTGTTTCTGAACTAGTTGTTTTTTACACCTTGGAATGGATAATTGGAGGTTTCGATTCCTAATTGGTGCATATCTATTTTTACGCATAAATATTTGTATTGTACTGACTAACTTGTTTGAGGATACATAGAGATAATATAGATTTATTTAAATAAATCCCAATTAATGAAAATCAATAATAATGGACCACCGACGTGGGGCACAAGAATCGACACTCTGACCATGAGGGCTTTAAAGACTAGAATATCTATAATGTGTAATTTGCTCAGTGTGGTGATGGATGAAAAAAACAGAGTACCACCAGCCCTGTTCACCCCGAGGTGTCGTAAGAGGTAACTACGGGAGCTAACTACGAAGGAAAAAAACACTACAAAGAGAAGGAAAACTCGAGAAAAGCCCTGTACGTGGGGGCTTAAACCTCCTTTATAAGGAGAGGCTGATTTGATGTTCATACGATCTGTTATAATTATAATTAACTGTCCATTATCTCAGAAGGAGATATTAGAAGAAAGGTTTCTATCCCGTTAGTGATCCTAACTTGGTATAATATCAAAACAACTTCGCTAACCAGCCGAAGATAAACAAACTTATTTTCTAATAAATCTATGGATAGACACGAAATACACAATGCACATAGTAACATGTCACTGTATGTCACCCACACTACGAAAGCAGATAACATGTCTACACAGACACACATAGAGATACAGGTAGTGGTAGCGACTGTGACAGTGTTTCCGTTTCCGCGTGTGGCAGCCTTCGGTCACGTTTCACATTGTCGCAAGTAGGTGGCGCAGACTTCTGGTGGACGATAGCCTTTTATTTATTGCATAGTTTAAATAGTTTATGCGATATAGAGCAGAGCAGGGCCGGTAGGTACTACTGTGATATTTTTCTTAGAGATCTAAAGCTGTCACAAAAAAAAACTGTCATATATTTAAGTCTACCTGATACAAAGGCACTACTTCACTTGAATTATTTACACATACTTTACTTGGTAACTAGGGATGTGACTAAACTCTTCTCTGAGTAATCTTATACTGGAAGTACCTTTTTTACTTGTCGTATCGAGCTTGCGATGGGGCGGTGTATCTAAATGGAAAAGGCTGAAACCACACCATGTGCCACTTCGCGGTACCAAGAGACAGCACAGAGTGGCACGTCGTCCCAACTGGGAACCTACGCATGGTGGAGCTGCGGGTGAGTACTACTGGTGAGTAAGTCTGCTACTTTTATAAGAACTGCACTGAGTAACAAAGTAGTAAGTAAATTAAATAAATTCAGTAAGTCAAATGCTAATGAAATCTGTTAGACATTTTTTTGTAATTTTGTGTCAAATATCGTAGATTGTGTCGAGATTAACTTTAGTTGGGACTACATAACGACACTTGTGATTTGACTTTCTCAATCATTGCAGTATTTAGTTTATTCTTATGACAGTTGCTTATAGAACGTAACATGTATAAATAGATTTGAGTGAAATAGGTAGATTTAATTCCATGGTATAGGTGGGCAAACGAGCGCCAAATGACATACATATGCATGGTGTTGATATATTATATAAGTTTTTATAAACCAGCTGCTAAAAAATAAAAACGTAAACATATCGCATACACTAAAAATATAAGTTCTTCATAAGGCCAAGATGCAATTAGAGCGTTGTATTTAGGATTGGAACGTAAAAATCCTTGCTTATAAATATGTCACGTAGCTACACTTAAGTACATTAGCGTTCACAAAAGAAATTCTCATTTAATAGATACGCGTGGCAAACATGGCGCAGGGCGGGCGGTGGAAGGAGGACCCTCGAGGCCGCGGAGGTGGCGACTGTACGTCTTTACCTACTTCCTCGTCGCTGTACGAACTCTGTTCGTGACACAGCGTTGTTGCCGAAGGCGACTAATCTCAACCGTAATACGTAAGTTGAGCAGTCAGTTTAGCTTGTAAGTTCCGTTTTTAATCTTTATTAATAGCCGTTACCTTCGAATTGTATGTTTGTAATTTGTTTCTGATGCAACTATAGGCCTTGCGAGGCTCAGTCCACACACATCCTTTGCAAAACATGACCTGAAGAAATAACTTTGCTCTGTAATTTATTATTGTAGCCCACACCACCGCACAGACTAAAGATCAATATCAAATCTTTAACATTGTGCTAGTTCAAAGAAAACGTTAATATTAGGATTAAATACGAGCGCCAGGTACAGTTGTTACAAATTATAGTTATAATATCAGTACAACTTTGTGCAAATAAACTTTTTTGACTATTTATTCCTCGATACAAGTGAATAGTGAAATAATAGATATTACTTGGAATATAACTTGTTAGCAACATCAACTAACTCATTGATAACGGAGTGAGCTGTAGTTATGTACTGAGGTACACCACGATAAGTAATTAGAATTAAAATAAAATAAAAAGTGTTAGGCGATAACGTTTGCTCCTCAGCATTTAAATACCTAAAATTTTCACAGCATTAGAATAAAATTGAAAAACTTTTTCATTAACCGATAAGTTTAAAACATCAGTATGAAAGCAGGTTTAAAATGTAATAAAGCGTGTTGTGGCAGGTGTTGAGCGCGGGTCGCGGCTGCGCGTGCGACGATCGCGCGATAACGCGTTTCCTTCACGGCCCTGTGCTCGGCCGTCACACGCTTTTATTACTATTTAGCGAGTACCAGGAAGTAGCCGCTTTGTACGATAACGCCTAAATGTCACTCATGTACTAGACATATCACAAAGATAAGTTAATGACGACATATGGTTTTTCTCCCAAACAAATTTAAAAATGTTTCGGCTCTGTTTTTAAACTCTTAGAAACAAAAAACTATGATTGCATTATCAGCTTGCAGACATGTTAATAAGTTTTGTTTCTAACAATATAAAACAAATAAATTTGAGACATGTGTCTCTCACATTGAGCTTTCGCCTCGTAAACTTTAGATTCAGATGAAAATCTATTAAAAGATTACAGTGTACGCTAAGGAAGAGTTCGATAGAGCTGTACATATACAAAGTACAAGTGGCTAATACTAAATAACGTATACGGAACAATGTGAGTGGCGTACCTTTCTGTTCCGGCGACAGTTGTGGACAAGCTGGCGACATCGCAACTCCACGACAACTGTCACCAGCCGCACCGGTCGAGAGCGTGCAACCTGCCTACGCGAGCCTAATTTGTTGTTGACATCAAAATTATTGTTCCGGTCGTTTAAATTATTGAAGGTTGGTGTTGAAACTTGTTGAAACTAGTTCGACATAATACTATAGATGCATATTAGACCTTTCATGTAAATATTTGTCACAAATAATGTTCAACAAGACGCGAAGTAGAGCGCACTTGTGCATCGACTCTTATGTTGCGCTTTATTAACATAATTCGTTAATATTTTTATGAATACGACGAAATGTTACTACTATAAAAATAATGTTTGTGTCTATTTCATGTATGTTTGTAAAGCCCCCACGACCCAGGAATTGTCTTTAAATAAAAAAAGAGGAGGTATCTTATGTTCAACCAAGTTTCAATTTAATGACTTGACAATAGTAATCCTTACACACACCATAAATATCTGACTATAAATATTATACTTCCTATGCTAATAAATAAATATTTCGGACAACTAACTCACAACGCCATCTAGTCCCAAGCTAAGCAGATCTTGTGTTATGGGCAGGTACTAGACAACTGACATAAATACATATATACTTTTTTTTTGTTAATATTTAATTATGACACATTGAAAACACCCAAACTCCGAAACAAATATGTATAGGTTATACAAAGATTAGGTCTGACCCGGGAATCGAACCCGAGACCTCAAGCTCAGCAGTCGCATACGCTACCACTGCGCCAACGAGGCAGTCATAATAATGTGATTATCATACAAGTCATTTCATTTAAATAAGCCGTAACTCCCTTTTAAAGACTAGTTAGTCTTTGTTCACTCACATACATGTAGTTTATTGGTTCAAATCAAGAAATAACAAAGATTTCGTGCCTCTGACATAAAGCCACGCTTGCACGCTTACTTAACTATAACGCCACAAAAACTAGATATTTAAACCAACTCAGACGAAAGCTCTTGCTGTTGTTAATATAGTATGATGGTTATTAATAAATTTTTTCCTCCTTTCTATAATGATGGTGATATCATTATATCAGCTACCACCGTAAACTAAGCAAACACACGGAGACAGCAGCAGGGGCAGGTTTGGTACGGGTTTGTATGTAAAATTTAATAATGACAACATTAAGCAGTGAATCACGTCAACTGTGACACACGAATATGGTTTCCTTATTTTTAAATGTGGAAACCTCCTCGGGCCTTCGCCCCACCGGGGTTTGCGGTGGGGCGGTGTGTCGGAATCGGACCAACTAAAACTACACGGTGTGCCACTCTGCGCCTGAGACGGGAGGGGTCCGGGAACCGTTTTCTTATGTCATCCGGACGTGTAACGCCGCCCCCTCGCGGCTAGCCTGTGAAGCGGATGGAGGAGAAAACCCGTCCCGTCCGGCAGCGAGAGATCTCCTCCGATGACTGCAGTGAGGACCCGACGCTGCGGCGCCTAAGCGGGGCACACCGCCAACGTGTGCTGGGCCGAGTCCTCACTGCAGTCGCAGTGTTGGCAGGTGGGATTCAATTCCCTCCTGGCGACCGAGTGCAGGTACTTCCCGAAGCAACCGTGCCCGGAAAGCATCTGCGTCAGTCGGAAGGAAAGGGTGCCGTGCTGCCGCCCTGGCCACTCGAGGATGACCGGCTGGAGCACCTCCACGGTGGCGAGACCAGTACGTGGAGCCTCCAGCCGCGACCACCACCGAACCATCGTGGCTNTCCTGGCGACCGAGTGCAGGTACTTCCCGAAGCAACCGTGCCCGGAAAGCATCTGCGTCAGTCGGAAGGAAAGGGTGCCGTGCTGCCGCCCTGGCCACTCGAGGATGACCGGCTGGAGCACCTCCACGGTGGCGAGACCAGTACGTGGAGCCTCCAGCCGCGACCACCACCGAACCATCGTGGCTGGACGGGCGGCTTCACGCCACTCGTGTACCTCTTCGGGCGGAGGATGAACGCCATTCTCCGCCCAGGATTCAGCCACCCGTCGATAAATTTCAGCGAGACTTCCGCCTCCAAATCCCACGGGGGTGTTCCGGCCAAGGCGCATGCCGTCTCGGTCGACACCGTGCGGTAATTGCGTATGGCTCTGACCGCCAATACCCTTTGAGGGCGCCAAAGGCGCACCATGTTCTGTGCAGTCAGAGCCGCCACCCACACCGGTGCGCGGTACAGCGCCATTGACCAGACAACCTGTGTAGAGGTGTCTCGTAGCAACGTTGGCTCCACCAAAATTAGGTAAAAGTCGCCCAAGGGCAGAGGCAGTGTCGCCCAGTCTGGGAGCAACCTGTCGAAAGTGCTCGTCGAAGAGCCACCCACCGTCGAGGATCAGGCCGAGTTGACCACTATAGAGGCGCCGGGGGCGGCCCACGATAGGGCCCATGGAACAGCAAAACCTCCGTCTTGTCCAGGGCCACCGCAAGCCCAACGCCTCGATACGCCCAACCACCAGAGAGACACCCCTGGTGGCCAGGTACACCGCCTCCTGGTAATTTACCCCCCTGGCTGTGACCAATGTGTCATCGGCGTAACAAATTACGCCCATCCCGAGGGGAGACGCTCTCAAAGGACCCAGTCGTACCCCACGTTCCACAGGAGTGGTCCTATGACAGACCCCTGCGGAACGCCGCATGACATGGGTCGCCGTCTAAAGGCGCCCTCTCGGTCCTCGTACACGACGGTATGCTCCTCTAGATAGTCTGCCACCAGCCGCCTCAGATACTCTGGCGCCCCGTGGTAGCGGAGTGCTTCCCCGATGCAGATGAATGGCAGACTATTAAAGGCATTGACGATGTCTAATGACACCGTCAACACAGCTCACCGCCTCCTCGGTCACGGCCCCCAGGCGCATCACGGCGTCGACCGTAGAACGTCCCTCTCGGAACCGGAATTGGTCGTCCGACATGTCAGGGCCCACTTCGCTGAGGTGCGAGATGCACATGATACAAGATGGGCCTATAGGCCGCGACCGAATCAGCAGGCCGTCCCGGCTTCCTTAATAGGACCAGCTCTTCCAGCACTCATGGAAGCGTCCGGACGCCAAGCTAGCGTCCAACACTTCCCTGAGGCGGTCCGACATATGAGAACATAGTTTCCTATGTTAAGTACTTACTTGAACAAGTAACAATTATAAAAAACCCGATTGTATCAATATCTGCCATCTTTATTAAATTCAGGCTTTTTTTGTATTTTTTTATTTTGATATACCCAGCGTCACTCTGACGACTAAGACGAATCTATTGACACCACTCCCATAAAAATACGACAAGCCGTTTAGGCCCTAGGGCATGCTATAAAGAAATGTAAACACTTACATACATACATAAACTACAAAACATAACGCTCCTTCTTTCACAGTCGGCTAGTAATAAAATAGAATCTTCATAAATAAATTGAAACTGAAAAGTTTTTGTTTATTTAAAAGTGTTTAGCTTCGGATCCACCAGTTAGATAAATATGATTGTTTTTGTATTAGATACTGCATTTATTGCGAAATAAAATATGAATATTACCGCCTAGTGAGAAATATAATTGTATTGTATAATTAAGAAATATATTGCTACAATGTTGGGTAGAAGATATCTTCAACGGAAGTGACTGCTATAAGGAAATCCAAACTCCAATAAAACATAAACAATATCTAACATTTAGTGGCTTTTATGTTTTTGATGTTTTAATCCATACTGGCAATATTATAAATTCGAAAGCAACTGCCTGTCTGTAAATTCGAAGATAGCGCTTTCACGGCTAAACTGCTCCATTGATTTTGACAAAGTTTGGCATGGAAGTATTTTGATTTTGAAGGACATAAACAACTCTTTGCCGCGATAAGCGACAAACACGCGGATGGTGTCACGGACAAAAGCTGGTTTTCTAGTCCAGATTTCATATAAAGATGTACTTTGGTTTTCTAAAAAAAGTTACAATGGGTATATTTATATGTAATTGAGTTAATGGTGTTGAACTTAAAACAGTGGTGGCGGGCAATTGTTAGTGCGTGAGGGCGGCGCGTGTAGGCCGCGGTGGAATCTCACCTGCACCTGCGTCCGCGCACGCTTAGGCCGGCCACACGCCTTCGACAAGAGGTAAGTGCCGAGGTAAGTGACTGATAATCTCTTTGTTATACGGTTATTACACTAGTACAATGTCTTTTTTTTACTCTAAGACGGATATTAGCAGCAATAGAGATAGGCGTGATAGTCATTTTATTAGAAAATCGGAGTGATCTTTCTGTTTGTATTGGGTGTTAAATGAGTGAGCGTAGGCAAGGCATTATTGTTCGCTGTGATCAATAATGTTATTAGCTGATGTATTGTCTCTTTATGGTGATAGTGATGGGTATATTTGTTATTTTTACCGTTTTCATTGTGTGACAATGTCGTAGAAAATAAAATTCAATGGCATTTGTCACATCGTAAGTCGATCTAGTCGTATGTATAGTCGAAAATATTCAAATGAATCTTTCTTTTAGGTAAATAGTATATTTTTTCTTATTTTAGCTACATTCTTGTTTTTAAGTAAATGTTTTGGTGGGCCTGTAGTATTTCGGTGATCTTGTTCTCAGATTTCTTTTCTCTTTTAATATTAGTTCCGCTAGTAAGTAAATAAACTCACTGTCCTTCAAAAGATAAGCGATAAACGATGGTAAACGTGATTAGCAGAAGAAAAAATAACAACGCAAAGTTTCATGTCCAAAGGCGGTCCCCTTTACACTTTTAATGACCTCAGCGGTGGCTTAATTTTGAGCAGAACACAGTACAGCACTGTACATACAGTACACTGTGCTTGCCATCATTTCGTCACTTTTAATTGCCGTTACGTTTGCATGCTTGTATATTGCGATATTAACTATGTAACATCAGAAGTCTGTTTTCCATGTGTTCCAACTACACTCATTGCCTCACCTGTCCGTACCTACTGGAAGATATTTATTTAAAGTATGTTACCATGAAATATTTCCTTTAACTGTTCTTAATAGAAGTGTACTAGTTAACTGATGATTAGTGATAACCGTCGAACATAGTCAACAGTATCATCACAAATAGTTAACTGACACTTGAGGTAAGAGTGATTTCTTTTTTAATAATAATAATAATAAAATTAATTAATATAAAATTTTAGGCCTATAACTTGTTTACCAACATTATATAAACTTCTAACATCTATTCTGAGACTCAAAATTACTAAACACATTAATAATAATTCGATAATTTCTCTCTCTCAGAGTGGATGCAGAAGTGGGACCCGTGGCACTAAAGAGCTCCTTATCATAGACATGACCATAAGCCAACAGGTACGTCGTAATCGTAAGAGTCTGGCGACATGTTGGATAGATTATAAGAAGGCTTATGACTCTGTGCCACATACATGGCTTTTGAGGGTGCTAGAGTTGTATAAAATTAACACAACTCTTTGCACTTTCTTAAGGTCATGTATGAGGCAATGGAGAACAGTACTTCGCTATCCTGGATGTCGCCAGGCTGCGGTAAACGATGTACCAATAAAGATCGAGCGGGGTATATTTCAAGGTGACAGTCTGAGTCCCTTGTGGTTTTGTCTGGCTTTGAACCCTCTAAGTACTCTATTAGAGGGTTCAGGGTTAGGCTATAGGTTGCAGAAAGATGATCAAGTTATATCGCACCTTCTATATATGGATGATTTGAAACTACTTGCTCCCACTAAATTACAATTGACAGCGTTAATAAAGGTTACTGAAAACTTTAGTAATTCTATCAAGATGGAATTTGGTGTAGACAAGTGTGCAATCATGTATGTAAAGAAAGGTGTGATTGAGGAATCTGAAGGAGTAGAGCTTTTAGATTCCACAAAACTTCGATCTCTGTCTGTTACCGAAACCTACAAGTATTTAGGTTTTTCACAGTCCTTAGGAATACCAGAATCTAACATGAAGCAAACGTTGCAGGAACGCTTCTTTGGCCGCCTGAAAAAAGTACTAAAAAGTCTTTTATCAGGGGGTAACAAGGTGCGAGCCTACAATGGTTGGGTCATGCCGATTCTGATGTATTCCTTTGGAATACTTAGATGGACTCAGACCGAATTAGATGCCCTTGATAGGAGAGTCCGTACACTGCTGACTGCATTTCGAATGCACCACCCACGTTCATCGGTTATGAGATTGTATATCCCGCGAAAGTGTGGGGGTCGTGGACTATTGAATATCAAGACCCTGCACAATCGCGAGATATACAATCTTAGAGATTATTTTCTACGTACTGATGTGGGAGTGCATCGCAGTGTGGTTACAGTGGATACTGGGTTCACTCCACTCGCTCTGGCTAAAGAGAATTGGCGCAAACCTGTAGTACTTAGTACTAATGATCGCAGGGAGGTATGGAAGGGCAAAGAACTCCATGGCCGGTTTTATCGGGCTCTTAATGGGTCCGATATAGACTTCAAAGCGTCGACCTCCTGGCTACGGTATGGTGATCTCTTCGGAGAAACCGAAGGTTTTGTTTGTGCGATTATGGACGAAGTTATCATGACGAATAACTATCGGAAGTATATCCTAAAGGATGGTACGGTTGATATATGTCGGGCATGTCACCGTCCCGGAGAATCTATTAGGCATATTATTTCTGGTTGTTCTCGTCTTGCTAACGGCGAATATTTGCACAGACACAACCAAGTAGCCAGGATAGTACATCAACAGCTTGCCCTCAAATACAAACTTGTGAATTCAGAGGTGCCATACTACAGGTATGTGCCCGACCCAGTTCTCGAAAATGGTCGTGCTACGTTGTATTGGGATCGATCTATTATCACGGACAGGACTATTGTTGCCAATAAGCCTGATATTGTGGTAATAGATCGTTTAGAGCGCCGCGCAATGATTGTCGACATCGCCGTTCCTCATGACGAGAATCTCGTGAAAGTTGAAAAAGAAAAACAATTGAAATATTTGGATTTATCTCACGAGATTGTCGATATGTGGGACGTAGATTCGGCGATCATTGTTCCGGTAGTTGTGTCTGTTCACGGATTGATAGCCAAGAGCCTCGACAAACACCTCAAGAGGCTCACGTTAGATGGTTGAATCAAGGGTCTGATGCAGAAGGCAGTCCTTCTTGACACGGCTCGTATTGTGAGGAGGTTCCTTTCTTTGGAGCCCTAACCACCGGTTTATTGGTCCCTGTACCCGAAGTCGGTGGTCTACTATTTTTTATATTTTTAAATATATATTAGTTTTTTTTATGTATTTAAAAATGTAATTAATATGTATATACAAGTAATAAAGAGAATAATAATAATATAGCGTCTTTATTTCCATAATGATCAAATTATAAAAAACATATGTATGAAAAATCATTAGTACATAACAAGTGCATGCATGAATTAAATGATATGTTAAAATTACGCAAATCGCTTTTAAATTACAAAATAAAATAAATTCAAATTAGATATATAAAATAGTATCCAACAAAGAAATCTAGTAAAATTTAAGCTTATACATTTAAATTCCAGTTCATATAATTCACTATGGACCCCTCAACGGGTAAAGGCCTCTATTTTGTTCCAAGTCTGTCTGTCCTTTGCTTTTATAAACCAGTTTTCACCGACTTTTCTTACTATTTCGTCAACTCATTTTTCCCTCGGTCTACCTCTTTTCCTTTTGTTTCTTGGTCCTTGCCAGGTAGTTACTCTCGGTGTCCATTTTTCCTTATACGTGCAATATGACCCGAAATTTCCATTTTTGTCTCCGAGAGTGTTCTAAAGCATGTATTGTTTTTGTTGGTTTTCTTATTTCCGAGTTTCGTTTTCTGTGTTTTCTTTGTATGTTTAGTATACTCCTTTTCATCGCTCTTTGGCACCCTTGTATTTTGTTTTTAATATTATTATTATTATACATCCACGTCTGGCAGCCATACGTTAGACAGGGTAGCATGCATGAGTCTATATTTTTTTTCTTGAGTTTCATTGGGAGTTTTGATTTTAGGGTTGCTTTGTTGTTCCAGAATTTGTTCCAGGTTATGTTTACTCTTCTTTTAATTTCATCTTCGTGCCTTGTCTTAGAGAAGGATACTTGTCCTAGGTAGATACAACTTTGAACATATTTCAATGCATTGCTATTGAACCATCGTTCAATAGCAATGCATTGAAATATGTTCAAAGTTAATAATATCAAAAGTTCCATGAAACAGGCACAGTGATGGAGTGCCAATTACCTTAATATTTAAAATAATTTCATTAAATAGCTACAGTGCGATCGAATGTGATTAAAAAAGGTTAGCAAATTAGCGATGATGCACATTGCAGGTATTGCACTTAATTTAAATGAAGTCGATAAATCGCTAGCGCCGGCGGCCGTCGATAACCGATATTGATTGTGCGCTCGCGCACAGATGGCGCGCGCACTAACTCCAAATGAGCTTTTTAATTTAACATGGCTTTAAATTTTATTATCCTTCACCGTTTTTGTTACAGATTGTTTTGCCATCTATGCTATTAAGCGCAACGATATTCACATGCATTTATTTTGTAATTTCCATACTTGGGTTCTGAAGATATTCTTACAATAGAGAAATTGCAATGAAGAAAATATAAACTTTGGAATAAAATATATACATACATTACAATGTATTGGATACATGTATTTATTGTACATAATAAATACATGTATCCAATAGATGTATATTGATTCGAAATACAAAGAAAAATACCTAGTTAAACTGTACACAAAAAAACCCAGAATTGTGTAGGCTTATTCTTCATTTCTTCATGTTTGTTTGTCGGACCTACTATTACGCTAGTGCATTTTAACAAACTTATCTTAACAAATTAAGAGCAAAATTAATATTTATATTTTATAAAATATAATCTCTTCTCTATAAAGTCGGTTTTTAGTCCAGTGTCCAGAGTCCAGTGTTTGCACGGTAAAAATACTCAATAATTGCATTTTCTAGTGGTCTAAGCATAATAATGTTTTACACCTTTTTAAGGTAAAAATAACATATAAGGTTTAGACAACACTCCTAGGTACCATCATCAGCCAGTTACTGCACACTGCTGGACAGAGGTCTCTTTCAAATACATACTTCAGACAAAAAAGGGTTAAAATTTTAAGTAATGTCGGTTCGATACTGACGCATCGGTCACCATACATTCCATAACTACGGTGGGTTTTCGACGCGTACGCATTCAGAAGACGTAATAATGTAAGAAGTTATATAGCCAGTAATATGCCAAATACTGAAGATACTCATTAAGCGTACAGTGGAACAGTGCAGGCTGTAACTGATAGCATGTTTTTATTGGTGCGCTAAGGTGCGCGCTCACCTGCGCGAGAGCATCTGTTGCCAACGCGGCCCCCGATACATATCAAAGGATGTAGATCAAAATGTTTGTCACACTGACGGACAGATACAAAGTGGCAATTAAATGTCGAAGAAAGATGAGAGATAAAAGACTATGAAAACGTTAAATTAGACCTGCGATGTGTTTACAGCACTCGAGATTAGTAAGTACCTAAGTGCTAGGCCCTGACTACCTGCACGTATTACGTAGGGACTTCAGCAGTCATCTTAATTCTTTTTACTGGGTTAGGTGTCGTGGGTTCGAGCCCCACATGGGACAACACTTTGTGTGATCCTCAAATTGTTTTTCTAAGTCTGGGTATTCTTTGTGTTCGTTTCATGTGTGTTTGTAAAGTGATTCACAGAAATACTTTTGGTTGAAGTAAAAAGTGAGACATTTTTATGACCTAGCGTAATATTGGTCTGTCTTTGAAGTGAAAGCTCTTACCAGAACTGTAATATACTGCGAAAACTTTAAATCCTTGATAGCTTATACTCAAAGATTGACCATTAATACATAGGTATCCACACGCCTGTAAACCCAACGCAAGGGGTAAACGAACGAATTAAACGCTTTCATGTTTGTGACAACTATTTTGAATTTTAATCTTTCTTACATAACGGGGTAGGTCTTAATTAATACAATGTATTTTGCTTTTATTTTTTATGTCCGAATAAATAGAAACAGATAAAACTCGCAACAGTTGATTAATTTTAATGTAAACACAATTCAGAACTACTAGTTTATTGAAAATATTATATATGTTTATAATGTAATTACATTTTAATCTGCTAATGAAATGGAACTGGCTATTAAGTAAAATCATTAAGTGCAAGTAGCTAATTATAGTGACCTTGATTAAATGACCGCCTGACGCTTTGACCAGACCCGCCGTGGCCCTAAAACGGCTCCAACTTAAAAACTCCATGGTTATCCTGCCCTATATCTCATCGTGGACTCTGTTTCTCACCAATGCCAGGTCGGTATGTTAATTAATTTGATTTCTCTGCAGATAGCTTTATTCCGGTAGAATATCCTTCAAAAGATACCTGTTTTATATCGTCATCTCCTATTTTTTATTGAATTTTAGTATTTATTATTTCGGCTAAAATATCTTCAAATATTTTTTATTTACTTGTAAATTTCTTCAGTTTCTTGTATTAAAAATGAGAAGCTTAGTCGTCAAAAAACCTTAATTTATTTTGAGAAAAAAGTAAATATGTTTTGAATTGCTTGCAAAAGTTAATTTATTAAATGCTTTTAGTGAAGTAACTATATTAAATTACTTAGCCAACGATAGGAATCGATCGTTTTTTGTTAACTAATATATAGCTACAATAATACAAAAGAAAAGCACGCAAAGAAATAAAAAGCCTCGCTTGAAAATTGATTTGAGTGCCGTCATTCGGGCCGGAGATTCCGAACTAAAATATAACAAATAAAAGATTAGCCGAGTCAAACTCCAACAAAATATAAGCCCGGGTTTAATTTGACATATACTGCTCATCCATAGTAACAGCAGGTGTTCCTAAATTGTCTATGATAAATATACACCATCAATAGTGAGCTCGACGCACCCTTTCATGGTTCTCGATACAGACCATAATTGTGGTCACGGCGTTTTATTCGGTACACTTATTAACTGGTCAGGTACCCGACCGCCTCTATCACTCCGAACGGTCCCCGCAGAGAGCCTCCTCGGAGGTTTCCAACACCGCGGTAAGTCTAATCACATTAGTACAACAAAACTCCATTACCAAAATTGGCATAAAACTAAATCTTAGAAAAAAAAGATTTATGGTTTATTTTAATAGCTCACTCGAAATGACAGAAAACTAACTACTTACTTAACTAATACTTCAAATCGTGAATAATCCTAATATAGTGGACAGGTAACGGCGCCGGCACAAATTTGATATTCGATAAAGTTCTAAATACCATAAGGACTTAAATATCGTATAAAACATGTAATATACGACATTGCGGTATATTCGCGGGCTCCGCGCCTCACATCAGAGTTGTTACGAAATAAAATTTTATATAAACTCGTTTCGATATCTGACTCTTAATTGGCTTTGGAAATGTTTGGCGCGCATGATCTGTGATTGATAAAATGGCACCTACATAATGTGCTGATCGGTACCTACACAACTGCATTTTGAAGAAATATCTGCTAATTTTAACTGTAGTCTATCGGTAATAACGTTCGATAGTATAATACCTATAGTAGATTAGGGCCAAATGAAACGATATGTTAATAGCTTTAGGTGGCACACTTTCTTTGAAACCGATTATTACCGACGTAACGTAGCAAATGGCTATTAATCGAGAAGTCTGTCTATTTTGAGTTGATGAAATATGAAGAAGCGGCTGCGTAACCACCGCCCGCACGACAGTATGTTGTTGACCAAGGACAGCATTTGCTTGCCCAATCTGAAACATGTTTCGCTTGACCTGGAAATCGAACCTGATATCAAATAGACCATATGTCTATGGTAACGGCTCTTGTCATTACTTTTGTAAAGACATTTTCAACGGTGGAAACGGGTCATAGTTGACAAACTGCGTTCATCGTAATTTAAACTCACATTCAAGCTGCGTTTAATGTTTCTGTTAATAACCACATTTTAACTACCATACGCATAATAATTTATGTCAACGAGATTCTTAATCCGCGGTACTAAAGTGACAAACTAAATAATTTTAACTCCAAACGTAAAACGTTGTAAGTGCGTACCTTAGTAGAAGCATCGACGACGTTTTAGTTGGACCAAGCAATGCTCAGACCCATAGATCCCACGCGCTTGCCGAGTCCACGCCAAACTGGTCGATCGGCTCTTGCGCAACTCGGAGACTACAGTTGGTTTCCAATTTTATGTTGACCGGTTTCAAAGTTGTCTTAGCCTTCTAATTTCGGCTCGTTTAGATTGGAAAATACGTTGACAAAGATACGAGTGAGATCGACGCTGATGTTTTCACTCACGTATGGGAGCGCAGACGCCACCACATCGCGCGATGTTCGCACTCACATTCCTGCCGATCATTGCACGTCACTGTTGTTAAGATATTAACGTAATAACTTTATAGTGCTGAAATTTTCGTCAACTTTCGCATAAACATGCTCAATGTACGGTCGATTTTATTGTATTGAGTATATATATTGTACCGGACCTGTACAGTCAAACTTATATAAATTCTTGATTAGCGGAACCTTTTGCATCAGCATTATTACTTACTAAGATCATTATGTGGTTGTTGTATTTTATGTATATTGTTTATAATGTATAGTAAATATCAAAGATGTTGTACGTGTTGGTTGATAAGCGCGACCGCGGGTAGTCGCAAGTCGCGGCGCGGGGCCGGCCCACGCGTGCTCTGTACAAATACTGTCGGCGGGAGTCCGTGCACAAATCAACACGATCGGACGTGCGCGCACTGGACCCCCGGTGGCTCACATACCGACAGGGTTTGCAACTAAATCACTATGTCTTATGTTGTCCATGAAGGCCCTTTACTGACATTTTGACACTTAAAAAATAACTGCTTCTTGGCCTAAAGACAATTTGTAGAAAACCATAGCGATATTAAAATGGATAGGACATAACAGTAAACTCTTTATCATAAATTTACTTTCTTACCTGGTTTGCATTTTGTATGATGAAGGTATAAAAAAATAATTGTATAGTCCAATTGGAGTGCACTTAGGCGTGTGTGCGTTGGAGGAGGCAGCCCTGGAGAGCGAGCCCCCTGCTGCGGAGACAGCGCCAACATCTCTCACCTCCAGGGCACGTAATGAACAATATAAATGTGCCATTTGGTCAGCACCACATCGCCGCGCTGTACCACATCACACTACATTCCCTTGTGGTGATCACCGTACTACTAGGATAGGTATGAATAATACCGATACCTAAAGCTAGGTGCCTATGATTTACAGCATTGTATTCGCTACTGAATCTATAAACTCATAATTTAACCCCAGCGCAATAAATAAACGTTTAAGTGCAGTCAATCTGTCGCCTCCATCTCAGGATTGTGGATAGTAAAACTGTTGACGGTTTGTTCAATCCCAGGTGGTATGGACCGGTTCAACTGTAGTTCTCAGAATGATATGTTATATCTGAGTTTGTCAAAATTTATAACGACGAGTTTTATAGAAATCGTATGCCCGAGGCGGATAGCAGCGGAAGATCAACAAAAACGTTACAAATTAAATACTTAATAAATTGTTTTTTCATTATATTAACAGTTAGATCAATACATTACTAAAAGAACGACACAAGTTGACGATTAAATTTTTCGAAGCAACTGCCAAATTTTGATGGCTATTATAGGCCCTTACGGAAATTGTCCTTTAAAAAAGACGATCCCTTAAAGGCTGCGACAGGCCTATTATACTATTAGGATCGTTTTTAGTAATAATAGGGCGTGGAGACGCAACCTCAGATCGCCGGGAGGGACTAATCATGAGCCGGTACAAAAAACTTTGGGCTCTTCATTATAGCTATACGAGTGCATTATTAAAAGACCGCTCCATGGCGACGGGCGCGCAATCCGCTCCAAGTGACGGAGTGCGGATACTGCAGACAGTTTGCATTCCTTAAGTGTGACTGAAGCTCTGCACCCTCAACAATACAAGACAGGCACAAATTAACTATGTAACATTTATAAAATTGTAATCTTACACAGAGATAAAATAAAAAAAAAATGAACAAGTCACAGAAACACACCGACAAAGCTTCCAGAATCACAGAACACAAATCTAAAGACAAACGGACAACAGTCGCGGTAAAAAACGATGCAAAGCCCCGGAGCTGATGGAATTTGGAAACTAAATTCGCGGATCGCATTTTGCGAATACTCTCGCGTGTTACTGCATTATTATTTAAGTTGGGGCTTTTAAAAAATGGTTGGGACCGTCGGTTGGTGGTTTCTTTGCAGGCGCGTGCGCGGAGCATAATTGGCGAGCCGGACGCGCAGGAGTGAGCGCTTTTTGCGCGCCACGGACTACGTCGCCCTTTGATAATCGTCTCCAACTAAGGGAGCCAAAATATACTCCAGATCATAGGCATAGCTCTATCTAATTATCGAAGTACTATATTGAGATATTTGTTTAACAATCAAGGGTTTTAAGGGCTGTTAGCTAAAGTAAACCTTGTACTTGGGATACTAGACAAGTGCTACACGTTTGTAAGTATGTCATACATAAAAGCACCCCAGAAAATGCCATCAATTTAAAAGTGTTTAACTTATGCAAGAATCCTACCGTACCTTTTGGCGTCGCAGTCCTTTAATTAATCTATTACACAATCTGACTAAAATGTCTCCTTCGTTTTAAAGGTATTTATTCAATAATGCAAAAATTACTTATCTTGAAGTTATGATTAAATGTAATATTAGCTTTCAACTTAGCTCTTATTTTTCAATTTTGCTGTGAGAACTGATAGTGCATAGTAGTTAAAACAATATCATCGACATAACATCTAAAACGAATACTAAAGAAATCTGAGGTGCAGGTAAGAAAATGGTACATTAGACTCCTAAATCAAAAATCGGTCGAATGTTGCTTCGAGCGATGGCTGACCAACAATATGTTTCGTTCCTT
Source organism: Hyphantria cunea (assembly GCA_003709505.1). Classification (NCBI taxonomy): domain Eukaryota; kingdom Metazoa; phylum Arthropoda; class Insecta; order Lepidoptera; family Erebidae; genus Hyphantria; species Hyphantria cunea. Next base: position 1,236,666 of record PKRV01001636.1, on the reverse strand, counting down.
TTACTGAACATAAAAAGTAATTTAGAGCACGATGACGGGATCAAATATGATAACAGGAATCCCGTTGCGTTGCCCCTGGTGCTCGCTGTCGCTGGAATTCTGTAGAGGTGATTCGTAAGAACGAATATAATATAAACTTACTCGTTTTTTGTCATTGTCGCAAGGTCCACCAGGCCTTTTAAAATGCCTGACCTCACAGGAGCGGAGCCGAGGGTACGGGCTGGCATCACTCACCCGCGCGTCCGTCAAATGTCATTGGGATCGTAACACAATGGAATAGACTTTGCGAAAATGGGTACGCGTGTCGCAGCCTCGACAGACCCAACAATGGAACGAAAAAACAAACAATCGGAATAGAAATCGAAAACAGAGATTCTTGCCGATGCAACGAAACGGGATTTTGGAAATCCGGTTTTGATTTTATTTTGTTTTGTTGGTTATAGCTCTACCGCCTCTATTGTCGACATGTCATTAGTTGAGGGGCACGGTAATACTAGTGCAATGAGTCCGGGAGACGTTGGTAAAAGTCTTATGTATTATAAAGTGCGTGAAGCTGACGGTAGACAAACAGGAGCTGATAGCTGAAGCTCCAGGCAAAATAAAAACCAAAGATTGGCGGTGGGTGTTTCACCACTATTCATCACACGGCATGTTGCTCAATCATAAAGTATTATAATAGGTAAAGCTTGTAAATAACATTTTAAAATGACAATAATTTTACATGTTTGTATGAATCAAGCTTACTAAAGTGTCAAGTACAAACCAACAAATATTATGTGAAAAGTATAATTTATTTGAAATTTAAATAAATAGAAGTTTAACAGTTATTGTTAACGTATGACAACTACTAATTTGAATAGAATGGTATTTTTGGCAATCTCTTCCCCTTCCTTCTTTAATATAGTTTGTGTGTCGAAGGCCAGAGGTGACGGTGTCATCCCGACACCGATAACAAGATTTTCTCTGTGCTCTATATATATAT